>JAJOZX010004578.1:202500-337500 GCA_023014485.1 Bathynomus jamesi | reverse complement strand
GTCACTCCGGAAGAAACCCCGCACCCAAAACTGGTGGCAGCAGTGGGATTCAAGTGATAACTACGACAAATTCTCCGTTGGACCAACACTACAACTAAGTAAAATAATGTATCCTTCCTTAATTTCAAAATAGGCTTCAGTAAATAATTTGGTAAATTGTTATAAGTTTTTATTGACCGGATTTTCGACTTAACCTATTGTAAATTTCTTCGTGTACTAACCTTTTATCCGGGTAATTCTTAGTTTTATGGTATATAAATAATACAGTAGTTTGTAAGGTAATTTTTCTTGTGCTATGCGTTGTGAATAAGTGTGTGAATAGTATTAAATAGGCATAGTTGAACTTGTTAGATTTACCGTTGTAAAAATGTATAGTTGGTCGTTGAAATTTAAGTACACTGTGTAATGATGTTTTTGAATATGCCCAGGTTGTTTACTGTTCATTAGTTGGTTACAGTTGGGCTTTTTACAGTACGATAGGTAGACACAGTTAGGTAAGCGGTTTGTTTCTGTAAACTTTAGGGCAGGATTCAGGGTGTGTACAGAAATTAAGGAAAGGAGGGGTTCAACCCAACGGCGCAGCCGTTGACGAGACGGCGAAGCCGTCGAGCTGGGAAGGTGCGGGAGGGGTGTCCCCTTACCGGGATGGAGAAAATTTTGGAAATACAATACTCAGAAACGTGTTCTGGTAACATCTGGAGCATATAACTAAGTAGCTGAAGGATGAAATTCACTCATTTTCTGACGAACTTTTTATTTAAACATTTGAAGAAAAATAAAATTTACTTTAATAAGTATTGAACTGACAATTCAATTGTCAAATTAGTTTTATGGAATTTATAGGGGCGCGCGCCCCCTCCTCTCCCACCATGACACGCCCGTGGGATTGCTCTAATATGAGAATCAAGTATTTTACTCCGCGAAGAGGCTTGCATGGTTTCGCTGCAAAGGAATACCCAACTGATTTGGTTTGTTTCGGCGCACTGCGTTGAACGTTTTCCCGTAAGGGCTTGTCAATTTGTATTTGTGACCCTCCGATTAATGTCAGTTCCTGTTGGACCACTATATATCCGAGATAGCAAAAATAGTTGATGATCGGCCGTATACAGCCAGTTATAAACACCCGGTAGGGTATCGCAAAAGGTCTCGCTTGAGTCCGTAACGGAAGATTGTACTGCTGAACGAAGTTGCTATAAAAGGCCTCACTTGAATCGGTAACATTTATTGAACACCCTTTACAGAACGATTTTCACCGTTTGCTTGTATGATGAAGGCTACGCAGCGAAGGCAAATACTAGCAACGTGTGGTTGTAAATGGTTTGGAAAATGAAGATCATCATAGTAAAATGGGCCTACTAAAATTTTGTAAATAAGAGCGAATATTGGGATTTCCAGTAGATCAATTGTGTATAATTGGTTTCTTGTATAATTTTGTCATTAAATGTTGTACATAATTTTGTTTGTATTGTTTTGACGTTAAACATTTGTCCTTTTTATTTGTGTGTCGTCAGTTTTGTCCAATGTCCTATTTTTCTTAGTCGTTAACTTAGAACCCTTTAAAACTTAGTAAAGTTGCAGTGGCGGTCATAAGAATTAGTAGAGAGGAATATTTCAGTTACATTAGTCCTAATCTTTTGTACCATGCATAGGATAGTTATGAAAAGTTTACCGTTCTTTAAGAAAAATGAAAATAAAAAAAATTAGTTCAACTCCAACAAGGAGGAGATTGTAGACACCAGTCGACCAGGGAAGTACTCCAGGGAAGATGTTAAGCAGGAGTCAGAGAGAACTGGAACTCCCGTTTCTCCTGTCATTGGCCTCCTCAGCTGATCTTTTTCCGTGTCTTATCTACCCTGTGAGTAGTCCAGCATGCTCTCAAACACACACTTCTCCATCTATTTTTCACTACGCATACATGCATCTTACACACTATACAACCTTTTATTTTTTTTTAATCTAAATTTTGAAAAAGGAAAATGGCATCATTGAGCATTGCAGACTTTTTTTTTTTGGTTCTCCCCTTCTGCGGAGGGATCACTTTTGCGGGCACCAGCCCTTAGCCCCCTCCTCCTTAAATTAAAAAAAATATAAAACATCAAAGAACCGCAGGAAAATTTAAAAAAAAAAGTTAATGTAAATTTTTTCATATATTTACTTATAAAATTATTTAATACTTGTGTGTCCACCTTTTGCTTGAATGACTTCAATAATTTGTTTTAGGTATTTTTCTACGAAGTTTCGACATCTCTCCGTAGAAATTTCAGTCCGTTCTTCTAAAGAAAATTATTGCAATCCATTCAGATTCAGAGGGCTTCTTTTGCGGACACCTTTTTTCAAATCAAACTACAAATTCTCGATTAAATTGAGATCTGGGCTTTGACTGGGCCACTCGAAAAGCTTGAAATTCTTTTAAGTCAAGTCATTTCATGGTGCTCTTACTTTCATATTTTGGATCATCTATCTATCTTCCAGTTGCGACCCATTCGCAACTCTCGAACTGAACGCAGTACATTTTCTTCTATAATTTCCTGATATTTCTTCAAATTCAAGATTCCATTGATGGCAACAAGCTTTCCTAGACCAGAAGCACTAAAGCATCTCCAAAGAAGCAAACTACCACCACCACCAAGTTTAACTGGAGGAGGGATGTTTTTTCCTCGAATGCAGTATTTGGTTTTCACCAAACATACCGTTGGTCGTTGTTTCCAAATAATTCAATTTTGGTCTCGTCTGTCTAGAGAACTTTCATACATAATACAAATCCCTCATTTTTCTTTGTGATATTCTTCCATGCAGACCATTGTTTTCACTGTACGACGTACTGTAGAGGGATGGACATCGATCTTAGACAGTCTTAATGTTTGGCAAATATCACCTGCAGTCACTCGTGCGTTCGTAGCAGGCATTCTTTCAATCTGTCTAGCTGTGCGTTCTGAAATCTTGCAAAGTCATCCCACCTTGGTAGAGTTTTGGTTGTTCCAAAGCCTTTTCATTTCTCTATAACTGCAGCAACCACCGTGCATGGAATTCGAAGTTCTTCTATCTTCCAATAACTTTCCAGACTTGTGTGCAGCATTAACAGATCTTTTTAAGATCTGCAAACAGCTTTTCACCGCGATAACCCATTGCTTACTAATAGCTTGTACAGTCACCCGTCTTCCATGAAGAATCACAGAGAAAATTCTATAATTCAGAAATGGGAAGTCTTTAATCAATAACAGCCAACGACTGATAAAAATTTAAAATTCTTTGAGCCTAAGATGGACATGCAAAGCATTAAATAATGTGGTAAATAAATGTACAAAAACTTTTGCATTTTCACATTTTTTATTTTCCTCAAATTATATGTTGGAATTAAATTAATTTGTTAAATTTGTTCAATTTTCCATATGAATGGTAAACTTTTGAGAACTATCCTATGCATAGTACAAAAGATAAGAACGAATATCAGTAAAATATTTTTCTGTACGAATACTTACGAGCGCCACTGTACATAGTTTTGCAGCAGCAGGGTACCGCTGTGTACAATATCGATGGGTAAATAAATGTTCTACGCTAAAAAAAATTAATCTATATACAAAGACAAACGCAATAAATACACAAAACATAGGAGTTTATTAACTTTAATTAAACATGTTCAGCGTAATCGCCATTTTTGCTAACATAATATTCAATCTCACACAAATATTTGACATAATTCTTGGAAATAGCTCAGCTCGGATGTTACTGATTATCTCCGACTTTCGTCTTTAGGTCTTGAAGTGTCTTAGGTTTTGTCCTGTCTTTTATATAACCCCACAAAAATAAGTCATGGGCTGTGGCTGTGAAGTCAGGTGAGTATGGGGGGGGAGACCTCTTCCACTAGCTCATGAAGGGAAATCAGTCGCCCGGAAAAATGCTTCCTCAAAAAATTGCGAGTTTCACAAGCAGTGTGTGGAGGTGCTCTATCCTGCTGAAACCACTATGAATCAGGGGTAATGCAGTAATTTATTTTGCCGGACAAACCAATTAGTTGTGGTAAGTATAAATCATAGAGCATCTGACGATATGAATTCTGCGTTACCGTTACTGCTTTTCCCAGTTTCATTCTGAAAGTACGAACCAACTACACCATAACCACCCAAAAGTAAACCAAATGTTAAGTTCAGCAACACTGCATGGAAGCTCCACTGGAGCGCCAGCATGACTTGCCCAGTAACGAAAGTTTTTGCTTATTAATTTCCTAGTTTGATGTACATAACATTCGTCAGTGAAGTGGATGTTACAAAAACTCAGGATTTTCTATCTTTGCTAACATCACTGTTGCGAATTCTACTCGTTTTTGAACATTAGTCAGTGAAGCTTGTGAATGAACTTTGTTGAGAAAAAAGGTTTAATTTGGTACGAAGTATACGATCCACAAATATTTGTGAAATACCTACTACTGCTGACAAACGTCGAATTGACTTGTGCAGAATGCGCGTAATAATTTCATGAACCACATTTACGTGGTCGACGCTTCTTGCGGATCGTCGCATACCCTTATGTTAATTGCTTACATTTCCTTTTGTTTGAAATTTTCTAACAATTCGTGATATTGTCTTTCTATGGGTGGATCTCTGCATCCATATTGTCTGCAAAAGTTCCTCTGCAGCCGCGTCACAGAATTTGTCACATGGAAAAACCCAACGATCTTCATTTTCTGTTCCAGCTGCAAACGCGGCATAACTGTTTGAGGGTTCAGCCATATTATTCCGTGTAGACACCTGACCTCTGATCTTTCTGCCATCTCTGATTGGGGCAGAGAAAACCTTGTGGCTTTCAATGCCTCAAAACCAGGGTTTCGGAGTCGGTGGAGCCAGTGAATTTTGCTTACCTGGAGCCGGAGCCGGAGCCGGAGCCAGAAACCTTGAAAATACGGCCCCATGGTCTGGCTCCGGGCGATATATTGCTATCTAAATTGTTATTTGTTAAATATAGGTTTTAGTTGCAAATTATAATTCTTGTAATATATTACGAAAAATGGTACCATAGGATTCTTGGATTTTATGGAGGTGTGGGAGTTGCAGGAATAATCTGCAAATTTCCATTTTTTAACCATTAAATATTTGGGAAGATTTGTCTTAACAACACTTAATTATATAGGTAAATTTTTTTTTATGGCGGTGGAGACCTTAGGTAGGTAGGTACTAACTATTTATCTAAGTAGGTAACTACCTAGATACATACCTAGTAAGGTTGGTCCTTCTGACTTGGATTGAACTATTTTTATTTTTAGGTCAATTATCTTGTATTGCTAAATTTCTTTTTTTTCAGATTCTTTGTAATTTGTACTTGATTCTTTAATTATAATTATCAGTCTATGACCCTTCATAATGGATAGAGATTCAATAAAGAAGTCTGATATATTCAAGTATTTTACTGAAAGTTCAGATAAGAAACACTATGTTTGTATTTGTGAAGTTTCTGATGCTTCGGGAAATATTTCAACGTGTGGAACTAAAATTACCAAGCCTCAAAGCAAAAAGCCTGATGTCTCCTCAAGAGCATATAATTTGAAAAGACACTTGAGTCGATTACATCCTGAAATATCAAAATGATGGAAGAAAAGCAGCAAATGCTTGAGCTTTCAAGACCCAGTACTTCTGCCAGTTCAAAAACTAAAGCAAACCAGCAAAACATTACTAAATTTTTGATGTCTCAAAAAGTCACTATCTCAATGACTACAGATAATTTTAAAAATAGCATAATTGAGTTAGTTGTTAAAGATTCTATGCCTCTATCTATGTTGAAAAGCCAGCTATGCGCAGTCTACTAGAAGAAATGGCTCAGAAATTCAAGATTAGTTTAGATAAAGACAATATCCGTCATTTAGTGGTAGAAAAATCAAAAGAAAAAATTTGCTCTCAAAGAGCAATTAAAAGGGCGCTTCATATATTTAAAAGTTGATGGCTGCACACGAATACGGACACATTATTTTGCCATCAATGTCCGATTTATTGATGATGATAATAAAATCCTCACCCGCACTATAGCAGTAAAAGATACACATGCTCAGCAAACTAGTGACTACCTGCATGATCTAATTATGAGAACTCTGGAAGAGTACGGCATACCGAAAGAATTTGTGCTCTGCATTGTCAGTGATAATGCATCAAATATGATTAAAACTGTTGAGAAGTTGAATGATAATCAAGAGGCAACTTCAGAAGATGATATACAAACATTTGGTGAACATGATGATGATTCAACAGGCACTCAGGAAGTGGCATCTTGTGTAGAAGAAATTGACAGTATTGTATCTGAAATTTCACACTTCTCCAGAATCAACCACATGCGTTGTGGTGCACATACCTTGCAACTTGCTATTTGCGATAGATTGAGAGATAAACATGCTACCTCTCTCATAGGTAAGTTGAGACAGGTTGTAGTAGCAGCAAAAAGTGGAAGAAATAATTAAAAGACGTGCAGGCAAGGTTGCTATTTTAGATCAACCTACTCGATGGGGCAGCACTTATTTAATGATAGAGCGCTTATTAGAATTAAAACCTGTACTCTTGGACATGGCAAATTCAAATGTGAATCTTTCAGAAATAATGTGGGAACAAGCAAGAAGATTGGAAAGAGTACTGTACCAGCCATATATAGTAACAAAAAAAATTCAAAGTGAAGATTTGACTCCCGGTCAATTTTTGAAAGAGTGGAAATCTTTGATGTATTTTCTTTCCAAGATAGAAGGCACCATAGCTGATGACATTAAAAGTTCCATGGAAAGGAGAGAAAATATTTTACTTGATAATGAAGTATTGCTTGCTGCTGTTTATATAGATCCTAGATATAGATGCTTATTAACATCTGAACAGGTAGTTAAAGCCAAGGATGCCCTATGCAATATAGCAATCAGAATGAAAAGTAACCTAGACCTTTCAAATAAAGTCTCTCTATTAAGAGAGGAATGTGGAACCGAGATTATTGCATCATCATCAAATTCATCATCTCCTTCCACCACTTCTGATGTCAGCGAGTTTGATTTTGAAAAAATTATTGATATTCAACATGGTAAGAAATCAAAACGTCCTCGTTTAGAAAGTGAACTAATACCACCTCTCAGTCCAATGTGTACCCTCAAATTGCAAGTTGAGGAATCTTTTCCTGAGATTGAAAAATTTGACCGTTCGTCAAAACTGTCTTTTGAACAAGTAATAGAAAGGTATCCTAAAGTTATAAGAGATGTTGCAAATCTTCTAGTAGCTATGCCTTCAACACAAGTCAGTGTTGAACGGCTATTTTCAGCACTGAAAATTTTAAAATCTGATTTAAGGGCACGTATGAAAGAAGATATTGTTGAGGCTATGTTATTTTTAAGAACAAATGTTTATAAGTAAACTTAGATAAATAATTTTAATTCATAATTTTTTTTATGGAAACAGATTTACAAGGAGAATATCTTGATTTTATGTTTAAAAATTAGTTTCCTACCTTAGCTACATTAGTAAAAATTTCTGCAAAAGTTATTATTTTGCTTTCATTTTTTAATACAAGGAGTATTATGATTTATGATACTGTAAATGTATCATTGAATTTGCAAACTTTTTAATTTTTTAATATGTAGTTTGAACTTTAAAGATAAAGTCTGATTTAAGGTTACACTTAAAAAAAATATAATTGAGGCCATCTTGTTTTAAAAAAAAAATTATAAATAAACTTAGTAATTTTAATTTTCAATTATTTTAAGGAAACAGATTTACAAGAAGAATATCTTGATTTTATGTTTAAAATTAGTTTGATTATACCTTAGCTAGAATAAAAAAATTTTGCATTAGTTTTCATTTGTTAATCCAAGGAGTAGTATTGATTTTATAAGCGTAGGCTAAATGATTTTGTAAATTTTCTTTTATAATATGCATTAGTAGTTTGAACTTTTGACTTTTAGTTGAATTGCTTTTGTTAATTAAATTACAAAACTTTTTGACTAAAAGAAAATATCTTTTTAAGTAAATAATATAACCTATTAAAATTTAAAAACTGAATTTTTTGAAATATTCAGCTCTTTTTCAAGCCAAGTTGGCTTTCATGAAGCTTTCAAGTTTCAACACTTAAAAAAAGATGCATATATTATCTCAGAAAGTTTGATTGTTACTATTTTCCATACGAGAATTCTTAAGTTTGAACTTTGAACTAATTAGGAGGCAAGTTTCTCTAATTTATATAAGCTACCATTGTTAATAAATATTTAATATCATTTAGTTTTCATCATTTTCCTTTAGTTATTTAAATAACTTCATTCTATCATTATATTTGCCTAATTTAAAATCATAAGAAATTTAAATTTTGAGTATTAAAGTGATTTAATAATAAAATATTTTTGTGCAATATTTTAAATTGGACAATTAGTTATATAAATCTAGATATTTATTTTATAATTAACAGAATTTACTATAAAAGAGCCGGAGCCAGACTGTAAAAAATTTCTGCTCCGGAGCCGGAGTCGGAGCCAGAAGTTTTTTTACCGGCTCCGAAACCCTGCTCAAAACTCAGAACCTCCATCTGTCAACTCGTGACAATTTTCCACACGACTATCCCCTTACCTTCAAGAACACACACATCAATCCCTCCTTTTCTCTTAACATTCTTGGCGTTTCTTTTTCTCGTCATCTTTCCTGCAAAGGTCACATATACTCTCTTTCCAAAACAGCTTCTAAGAGGTTAGATGTGCTGTACCGTCTCCGCAGTTTCTTCAACCCCAATCAGTTGCTCTCTCTCTCTACAGGGATCTTGTCAGCCCCTGTAGGGAGTATGCTTCTCATATATTGGGTGGCTCAACCCAACAGCCGTACTTGACCGGGTGGAATCAAAGGCTTTTCGTCTCGTCAATTTCCCGCCTCTCACTGACTGTCTTCAATCCCTCTCTGTTCGCCGCAATGTTGTTTCACTCTCTTTACCCTTCGCTATTATTACGGACACTGCTCTTCTGAACTCTCTAACAGCATGCCGCCTCCTCCTCCTCCTCCTCCTCTGAAGAGATCACTCAGTACCAAATTTCAACACTTTCTCATTCCTTTTCTGTCCAACTCCCTAACGCAAGGGGTTACTCGGTACTTTGTCTTTCATCTACTCAACCGGTCAATTCTGGAACAAACTTCTTTAATCCATCTTTACCCCTGTCTATGACATCCAATCTTTCAAACGCAGTGTGTCTAGGCATGTCGAAAACCCTGGACCTTGATTTTGGCTCTTCTTTTTCTATGGGGGAGGGGGCCGCTTTTGCGGGCATTCGCCCTTGGCCCCCTCCTTCCTACATAAAAGAATAATGTTTAACCAGAATATTGCAATATTGTAAATTGTAGTAGTGTGATAGTTATTTTTAGTTATAAAGATTTATTATTATTAATGAATGCTGTACAAAATGGGATTTGTCTCCTGCTAATAAAAATCACCATTTTATTTATAATATATATATATATATATATAATATATATATATATATATATATATATATATATATACACGGTGAACCAAAAGTAGGTGGACAGTAGGTTGAATACGGTTTGTGTTATATTATATTATAACTATGGTGTTCATTATAACTATGGTGTTTGTGTTTTATTATATTAAATATTATAACTAAATTTATTTAAATTTTATTTTGTATTATAGTATACAAAAAAATTAAATATGTATTCTCAAAATAAACGTTATCATTTACTGTCCACCTACATTTGGTTCACCCTATATATATATATATATTATATATTATATATATATATATATACAGGGTGGGCCGTAAGTTTCCATACATAGGAAAATAAACATTATTTTTATGGACAACCATTTTTATTTATATAATATGCTCTACATGGTTGCCATTGTTTTGAAAACACATTTCAATACGTGTTCCCCACTGTTGATGAACACGCATTAGCACAGTTGACGTTATGCTTGTAATGGCGTTGGTGATACGTTCCTTTAGATGATTTATGTCTCGTATCTTTTCCTGATACACCATGGCCTTCAAGTGCCCCCAAAGATAGAAATCAAGGGGGGTGAGATCTGGGGATCTGGGAGGCCACTCCACAGGACCACGCCGACCAATCCAAGCATCCGGAAACTGCTGCTGATCCAAATACCGACGCACGTGAAGACCATAATGAGGTGGAGCTCCATCTTGCTGGAAGTAAACTGGGAAGTTACCTTCCTCGTTTAGCAGGGATGGGAAAATCTCTTCTTGCAACATGTTAAGATACCTTTCGGCATTAAGATTTCCACTGACAAAAATTGGTCCAATAATTCTGTCACCCCATATCCCGGCCCACACCATCACTTTACCGGCACCTTGCATCTTCGTCGGACTCAGCCAGTTAGGGTTAGCATTACTCCAATAACGTATGTTTTGCCGATTAACCTCTCCATTGACGTAAAAATTTGCTTCATCAGTAAACAAGATCTTACAAACGCATATTCTTAGGGTATCTGAAACATAAAAACAAACGTTTAAATTTTCCTATGTATGGAAACTTACGGCCCACCCTGTATATATATATATATACCAATTAACCCTTTAATATCGGTGGTTTGTATTTATCAATTAAACTTTACAATGTATGCAAAGACATTCCTTCGAGAGTTTCGGTAAAGCTTTCTCCTATCTTGTTTACCCTCTACCCTTACAGTATGTGTTGTCAGAACAGAAATTACTTCTATTATAAGGACGATCATTTCATTCTAGAAAGCCTCCGTAAACAGGCGAATTCCAAAATCCAAATATAAATTCAGTTTAATATAATTATTTATTTTTACCGCTGTATTTTCTGCACAAGTGAAAAATCCCTCTAACAAGAAATGTTAACGTATAAAATGGTGTACATTTCACGAAAAAATAGACTGAAATAACTCTTTTATTATTATTTTTTCTTTAATTATCATTGAGAAGGAAGTAAATTGAATAAAATTGAGATAATTTTCTTTATTTGAAAAGGCTTTCGCTCCAGCGATAATCACGTCGGGATGTAAGACTGAAAGCGAAATTCAAAAGCTTATAGAAAGAGGGCAAAGGGGGTAGAATATGAAAGGAAAGTATAGATGTGAGGGGAAGGAATAGGAGAGTGAAAAGAATGGAAGTAGACATGAAGGGAAGAAAGAGAAAAAGTTGTATGAAAAGTTGTGTGTGTGTGTGTGTGCACACACACACAATTATATATAGGGTTCTGACAGAACCTTAAATTTGCTGAACAACAGGTCTTTTAGACTCTTACATAAATTACCCCCCGAGATGTTCAGCTTGGCAAATGTTTGCTACCCGCAATGTCCCGAGCTTCCCGGAGGTAACAAGACGTGCTCAATACAGTCTAATGCAAAGAATTAAAAAAAATCAACCAACCCGATTATCCAAGCTATCCATGAGTCCTGTCGTTTATCCTCTAAGTTATTGAATTCTTGGTACGAAAACGTTTGTCTGTAGCTCCACTTAACTCCGACATTACTGTATTATTTCTAATCAAGTGTATATATTTCTATCTGTAGTATGTGAACTGTTATTGTATTAATAATATTTGTCATATGGACTGTAGTCTGCCAATAAACCTTTTCATTTTCATTCATACATATACACACACACACACGAGTCTATAAGAGTGTGTGTCTGGAGAAATATAAAAACACCGTAAAATGAACAAGGAAATGAGGGAGCCACAATAGCTGTACAGCCGACTCTAGATTGCACCCGTAGGTTTCGTTCAAACACAGACTACTCACAAAGTTAGCACAGAAAAGCAAGAAGGTTCTCCCCTCCTCCTCATCTTCCTCGCCCACGGTGGGGAGGTTTCGAAATAAGAAAAGAAAGTGTTACAAATTGGAAGTGGAAAAAATGCCGAGAAATTTTATAGAACAGTTGTGGACTGGAAATATACACACGATCATCATTTACACATTCGAACGTCGATCTACTCAGAGAGATCATCTAATACTAGATCACGATTGTTTTTCAACGAAGTGACGGAAGAGCGGGAAACGACTTCAGGAGGAAACCTATTCCAATGATTGGCAATCTTACACGTGAAGTAGTTACAGCAAATATTTGTATTGAACCGTTTGGGTTCAAGTTTGCAACCGTTACTTCGAGTCGGGTTCCTGTTTAGTGTAAAAAGTTTAGAATAGTCGACGTTGTCGATCCTATTAAAAAATTTAAAAACTTGAATTAATTCGCCTCTGAGCAGACGCATTTTCAAGAAATACAAATTAAGATCAGCGACCCTACGATCGTACAATTTATGACGGACTACCGGGGTTAATTTTGTCGCTCTGACTTGAACATTCTCGATCCTTTGTGTTTTTTCTCAAGGATGGGGACCAGAAATACGCAGCATACTCGAGGTGGGACCTAACGAACGCGTTGTAGAGAGGAAGAATAACTTCTTCGATTCGGTAAGCAAACTCTCTCTTAATATAACCTAATATTTTATTAAATTTCTTTTCAATTTCGACGCAGTGTTTGGAAAACTTCAGATCATTACTTACAAGCACCCCTAAGACTTTTTCCAAGCTGGTCGTTGCTAGAGCTGCCCGTACAGTGAATATTTAGCACATCGATTTCGGGATCCACTGTGCATTACTTTGCATTTGTCTACGCTGAAATGTATTTGCCAAAGTGGTCGACCAATCCGTGAGCCGATGTAGATCATTTTATATTTTCAAGACACTTTCCGCGATACCCATGCCCACACAGGAGCCTAACTTGGTGTTCTCAGTGAATTTTGATATGGTGCTTAATATACCAATGTATCGTCGTTTATGTAAAAAAATGAATAAAAACGGTCCCAGTACCGACCCCTGTGGGACGCCACTTGCTACTGATGTCCACCTAGAGGGCTCACCGTTTATTATCACCCGCTGCTCCCTGTCGCTGAGCCAGTTTAATTCACAGGGCAACGGTACCAGTTACATTAATGGCTTATATGTCGCTTATGTGGCACTTTGTCGAAAGCTTTTTTGAAGTCCAAATATAGTACATATACTGCCTTGGAGCAGTCGTTTTCCGAAACGTGGAGGAATTCCAGCAGGTTGGTCAGGCGGGACCTATGCCCACGGAAACTACGCTGGAAATCAGTTAAAAGGTTGTGCGATTCCAAGTGATCTACCATTCTCGCAGCAATTACCGATTCCAAAAGCTTACCTACAACAGATGTTAAGCTGATGAGCCTGTAGATGCCAAGTAATTCTTTGTTTCCTTTTCTGAAGACAGAAGTCATATTGGCCAGTTTCCAGTCTTTCGGAACCCTTCCATGTGCAAGGTACAGGTTAAAGATATGGACAAGAAAGTCAGCGATGACCTCCTTTACCTCGTTAAAGACCTAACCTAATTTGTTCGGACCAGGAGATTTAAAAGTGCCCATTTTGTTCAAGGCTAGCATTATTTTATTCCGAGAACAAACAATACTGTCTAAATTTGTACCATCTCGAATAAGAATTTTAGCTGTAGGGATAGTCAAGGTAGCCTCTTTGGTAAAAACTGAAACGAAAAAACGGTTCAGCACGATTGCTATGTCAGTGTTGGTATATTTAGTTTCCTCGTTTCATCTTTGGCATTTTAATGTTTATTTACATAACTGAAAAATTATTTAGGATTTGATTTACAGATAGCAGCAATTCTAAGTTCTTCTGCACGTCTTGCTTTTCTGACCTGTCTCAACACGCTGCTGAAGGACCATAAATTTAGCTTATGCCTGTAATCAGAGATATTTTTCTACTATTTGTACGCTTCAATTTCTCTCGTTTATAGTGGAGCTAATATCGCTGTTGAATCACTTTTTCATAAGAGGTATTTACCTAAAAACAAACATGCTCTGTCTTTCCATGAACGCGTCTTTAAATACCTGCCAAATAACACCTATGTCGCTGCTGTTCACTAACATTAGATCATTTAAGCTTTCTTTAGGCCAACAAAATCAGCCCTGCGAGTCTAGTTGCTGAGCGGAATTTAATAGTTTTGATACAGGTGTATTGACATGGAAACGGACTAGATTATGATTAGGTTATCCTTCACCCAATGGGTCCGAAAGTGATCGTTTACGAAACTAAGGAGCCTGTTACTCTCGACATCGGCAGATTTAGATTCATAGTCTATCTCTATCCCACCACAATTTAAGTCCTTCATAAACAAAGCTAATTTTCCCTCTGTGATTTGACCCAGGGTATTATAGAGCAGGTGATCCAAATCAGCAGACTGGTGAAGTTTTCTATATAATAGTATTATGTGCAGAGACTCTTTCACAAATTGAGCTCGACCCAAATGATTTCGCAAGGATAGTGTTGAGGTGTTTTCTCAGAGGACAGATGGTCTCTAAAGTAAAGAACTACACCCCCTTTCCTGTGTATCCTGTCTTCGTGAACCATTCTGTAATCCCTGAGCTAAAACTCTCCCTCGAAGTCTCATGTAGACGACGTGTATATCCACCTCTCAGTTGTCGCTATGACATCATGATTTCAACAGCAATTGAAGCTTTAAACTTTTCAGACTTATTCGTAATAGATACAGTGTTAAATTGACCGACTTTTAGGGTGTTTACTGCGAGTTGAACCACTCGCGCATGGCCTCGTTCCCAATAGTATTACTAGGATAGACTCGTCTGCGGATCTCTCTTTTCAGAATCATTTGCTACCGCTCGAATAGATTCGCCTGTCAGAGGTTCCACTTGCGTTAACTCGTCGCTGAGAGTGTCTGCTTCATCTGTCTTGTCTGCCAATGGTCGAACTTGAGTAGGCTCATTTGCCAGTAGCTCCATCCCATGTATTTCGCTTACCAGCGGTATAACACCATCAGAGTCATTTACCGGCGGCCCTACCCTAGTTGATTCACTTGTCGGGGGCACTACCCCATTTGGTTCGTTTATCGGTGGCTCAACCTGAACAGACCCACTTGCCGACGGTGCCATTCTATTTATCCCATTAAACTAGTCAAAGTAACGACAATTCTTTTACGGAGCTGACTCCAAACGACGAAGCCCAGTGTTTTACACTACACGAATAGCTAGTGCGCTTTAAGGCATGGGGCATTTTTACTATTATCAGCCATAGTGAATACTCTATTTTACTTTAACTTTAATGTGTGATCAGAAATAAATGTTTTTAGTATTAATTGAGTCTTACAAACAAGGCACACCAACCATGTGCTGGGCACACGAGCAATGGTTGACCATTTTACGTGGGGCACAATGCCTCTCTCTCTCTCTCTCTCTCTCTCTCTCTCTCTCTCTCTCTCTCTCTCGTTAGTGAGGGGCTCTTCAACTCCCGACAGCCCTGGCTGTTCGGGAAACGGGTCGTGCTGGGGGGCGGTCAGAATAGGGAAGGCTCCCTCCGTGCAATGCTTTTTAATGCTAGGTCAATTAGGAACAAGTTTTGCGAGCTACGGGCGCTCTTAGCATCAGAATACCAGGATATCGTTGCTATCACCGAGCCCTGGATTCATACTGATCGTAGGGACCACGTTGGGGAGTTCGAAATTCCCGGGTATAGAATGTTTCGCAAAGACCGCACCCGTGGGGAGGGGGGTGGGGTACTAATATACGTCAGAGACACGTTGAGTCCGGTTGACTGCCAGTTCCGGTCGGAACGGGAGCTGCTTGGCGTCGATCTGAACGTGGGAGGGACGAACTATAGGTTAATCTTGGTGTACAGACCTCCGCATCTCCTCCTCGAGGACGATACAGCCCTGTACACCGAACTCAGTAGCCTGCTAGGGGATAGGGTGTGTGTAGTTTTAGGAGACTTCAACTGTCGCGGCATAAAGTGGGAAAACAGGACTGCCGATGCTGAAGGGAGGAGGCTAGTTGACTTTGCTGATGAGAACTTCCTCACTCAGTGGGTCAACGAGCCTACACGAGGCGAAAGCGTTCTAGACTTAGTATTCACGACCGAAGACAACCTCGTCACTGGCCTCACCGTTGACGAATCGTTGGGCGGGAGTGATCACGGTCTTATTAGGTTCCGTGTGTGCGTCCCTCGGGTGAAGCGTAGTAACTCGAGAGGCAGTAAGCTCGATCTCCGGCGGGCGAACTTTGTTAGCCTCAGGGATAGCGTAGCAGAGATGGGGTTAGAGGTTGGCGGCGATGTTGAGGGAGTGTGGAGTGCATTCCGGGATGAGTTTATGGTGCTGCAGTCTGCTGCCATACCCTCAAAACCGGTCACCCCTGCTTCAACGCAGCCTAAGTGGTTCAATCGTGGCATCGCTTCGGCTATCCGAAATAGGAAAGTAGCGTATAGGAGGGCGAAGGCCAATCGTTCCCACGAGAACACTGAAGCGTATGTCCGCCTGTGTAGGGAAGTGAAGGCGAAGGTTAGGCTAGCGAAACGTAACGAAGAACTACGGGTGGCAAGCCTCTGCAAGGGGAACCCTAAGGAGTTCTTCAGTTATGTTAATAGTAGAAAGCCCATTAGAAGCATAATAGGTCCTTTAAAGGACGGAAGCGGCGTTCTGCGGACCTCCGACGCGGACATCGCTAATGTGCTTAATGAGTACTTTGCGGGAGTGTTCACCAGGGAGGATACCCGCGTCATCCCCGAGCCAGCTGTGAGGCACGAAGGTGCTGGCCTGGATAGTGTTAGATATACCGCGACAGTCGTTGCTCATAGAATAGACAAACTGAGCGCGTTTAAGACTCCTGGGCCAGACCAGTTTCTCCCCAGTGTTTTGCGAGAAGTGCGCGACCAGGTGGCTCCCCACCTGGCTACAGTCTTCAACAAATCGTTGGTGATGGGCCAGGTGCCTGGTGACTGGAGGGAGGCCAACGTGACCCCTATCTTTAAGAAAGGGGATCACGAAAGTCCAGGGAACTATCGTCCTATTAGTCTCACTTCAGTTGTAGGTAAATTATTAGAAAGGATAATAGCTGATAGAATCGTTGACCATTTGGATTCCTACAAGCTGCTTGGGGACTCCCAACATGGGTTTAGACGGCATAGGTCGTGTCTCACCAACTTGCTCGAGTTTTTCCACGTCATGTTGAGTGAGTATGATAAGAGTAGGGCGATTGATATACTTTATCTCGACTTTCAGAAAGCCTTTGATAAGGTACCTCACCGCCGGCTAATGGCGAAAGTGCGCGCGCTGGGTATCGGTGGGGAAATAGGTAGGTGGATTGAAAACTGGCTGAGGAATAGGCGGCAGAGGGTGGTAATTAAAGGGGCTAGTTCGGGTTGGGCCTCGGTCACTAGTGGGGTTCCTCAGGGTTCCGTTTTGGGGCCACTGTTGTTTATCATTTACATGAATGATATCGACGGTGGCATCGTCAGTCGGATCGCCAAATTCGCTGATGACACCAAGCTTGGGGCCAATGTTGGGACGCCCGAAGCGATCGAGGAACTGCGTGCGGACCTAGGTAGGATAGGAGAGTGGTCCGAAAAATGGCAAATGCCGTTTAACTTGGGTAAATGCAAAGTGATGCACATTGGCTACGCCAATCCCAAGTCGGACTACTCGATGTTGGGCAGTAATATCGAGGTGACTGATTTAGAAAAGGACTTGGGTGTGCTAATTAGCAGCGACCTTAAGTTTACGAAACAGTGTGTAGAGGTGGAAAAGAAAGCCCAGAAACTATTGGGTTATATCAGGAGGCAATTTCAGTTTCGGAACAAGGAGATTGTGCTCTCACTGTACAATTCCCTTGTTCGGCCGTACCTGGAGTATGCTGTGCAGTTCTGGTCGCCCACCCTCAGGAAAGATATTGAGAGGCTGGAGCGAGTGCAGGCGAGGGCCACAAAGTTGATCCCTTCCGTTAGGCATATGGGCTACAATCGACGGTTACGCGCCCTGAACTTGTTTTCGCTTGAAACTCGGAGGCTGCGCGGTCAACTGATCGAGGTTTTCAAGCTCTTACGAGGGTTCAACGATGTCGATTTTAGAAGTATGTTTAGTTTAAATGATAACCCAACTCGCAACAATGGTTGGAAGTTGGATTTGAAACGGTTTAGGACTAGTGTGTGTGGGAATTACGTTACGTATAAGATCTGTGACACATGGAACAGGTTACCTTCGGAAGTTGTGAACAGTTCCTCTGTGGATCAGTTCAAGAAAAGGTTAGACGAAATCTTGCACACTATTTGAGTGTGTAAAGACATTTAGGACCTCAGTCTGCGGAAATTTCTTTTCCTATAAAATAGTTAATATCTGGAACCAACTTCCCTCAGAGGTTGTTTCCAGTCAAAGTGTAAATCTGTTTAAAAATAGGCTAGACAAAGTACTGAACACACTCATAGTTTAAGATTAAAACCTCAGAAAACTCTGCAGGAGTTCGCTTGCTCGGTCTCTGTGAGCAAGCTAAATATAGAGCTATTTATATATTCTCCACTTTCCTGTAAAATTTCCTTGGCTACTTTTCCAGGGTCAAGGTATTTTCTTCAACCTTTTTCCGTACCTGCCTCTGGCAGGGAGGGAGCGGAGGGTGGGGAGAGAGCCTTCTACTTTTCTATCCAGTTTTCTACTACTGCTAGGATAGTTGAAAGAAAATAAACTTTTAATAACAGGAACAGTTCCTCGGTGGATCAGTTCAAGAAAAGGTTAGACCAAATCTTGCACACTATTTGAGTGTGTAGAAAATTTTCCCTGGCACCCGTTGCCATTGGTACCTCCTCGGTATGGGCCGCAAGGCCTTTTGAGGTACTTCTTTTCCTTGTAACTCTCTCTCTCTCTCTCTCTCTCTCTCTTTCTCTCTCTCTCTCTCAGCAGTTAGTCCCCCTCCCCCAGTAGTTAGTTCCCCTCCCCCAGTAGTTAGTCCCCCTACCCCAGTAGTTAGTTCAACTGCGTCGGGAAACGACTCAGGCCAGTTAGGAAAAACCACAACTTCAAATCACTCAAAACTGTGCTCTTCAATGCTAGGTCAATTAAAAACAAACTAATGGAATTTATAGCGCTTGTCAAAACTGAGAACTTTGATATCATCGGAATAACGGAATCCTGGATTCATTCTGAATCAAGGGATTTTGTAGGAGAATTTGAAATGGTAGGTTACAAAATGTTTCACAAAGATAGGAACGGAAGGGAAGGCGGCGGTGTACTTTTGTATGCTCGGGACTCACTGCACCCGGTAAACAGTAATATCGTATCTGCCATGAAATGTTGGGAATTGATCTAAACCTAAATAAAAAAGTACTGCAGCTACTTCTAGTATATAGACCACCTCACTACCCCGTTGATAAGGATATAAACTTGTATAACAAATTAAGCAGAATAGTGAATAATAAGATCAGTGTGATTTTTGGTGATTTTAATTGTGGTAATGTAAATTGGGAAAACAAAACAGCTGATGCTGAGGGCTCAAGACTGTTGGAATTTGCCGATGATAACTTATTAAGTCAATGGGTTGACGTGCCTACTAGGGTTAATAATAAACTAGACCTCATATTCACGAACGAAGATGACCTAGCAAAGCTGGGCACTTGCGGTTTTTTTTGCGGTACTGCGGTACTACCGCACTACCAAACCGGTACCGCATAACGCAGTACCGCAAAGGATCGCTGAAAGTACAGGCTGTACTTTCAGCGATCCTTTGCGGTACTGCGTTATGCGGTACCGGTTTGGTAGTGCGGTAGTACCGCAGTACCGCAAAAAAACCGCAAGTGCCCAGCTTTGTAGACCTAGTCTCTAACCTGACTATTGGTGAAAATTTAAGTAACAGCGATCATAATTTGATTAGGTTTGACCTCAGGGTTCCAGTTAATACACGCGAAAAGACTCGTGAAAGACTGGATTTCTCGAGAGCAAATTTTGAAAGCTTCCGAAGTAGTTTTGACACACTTGAAGTTCTAATAAGTGAGGATGTCAATGTCACCTGGAGCTCATATAGGGATCAATTTAGAATATTACAGAACACTTTTATACCAACTAAAATGGTTTCCTTGTCAACAAAGTCACCGAAATGGTTTAACAACGAAATTAGGAGGGCTATTACGGGAAGAAATAGAGCCTACAAACTACTTAAGTCGCATTTCAACCACACTAATTCAGAAAACTATATAAACCTACGTAGGAGGGTTAAGTCCTTAATTAGATCAGCCAAACGTGAAAAAGAAGCTAGAGTTGCCTCACTCTGTAAAGTTAACCCTAAATAATTTTTTGCCCATGTTAACAGCAGAAAGCCAATTAAAAATTCTGTAGGCCCCTTAAAAGATCGAAATGGCGTACTGAAATTCGGTGATAAAGATATAGCTTATACGTTAAACGAGTTCTTCATTACAGTCTTCACGGAGGAAGACACAATAGAAGTGCCAAGTCCTCGGATTACACATGACGGTGACCAGCCCGTAGAGACCATAAATTTTACGAGAAATGAGGTGCAGCAATTAATTGATAAGATGAACAAATACAAATCACCTGGCCCCGACTTATTCTTCCAAGGGTATTAAAAGAGATTAGCCACAATGTTGTTGACGACTTAGTAACCATATTCAAACAATCAATCGAGTTAGGGAAAGTTCCAACCGACTGGAAGTTAGCAAATGTAACACCAATCTTTAAAAAGGGTGATAGGGAAAATCCTTGTAATTATCGCCGATCAGTTTAACATCAGTTGTCGGCAAACTGTTGGAATTCATCATTACAAAACGTATTGTGTATAATCTTGAATCTAACAATCTAATTTTTTATTCTCAACATGGATTTAGGCGACATAGATCCTGTCTGACAAACCTGTTAGAGTTTTTCCATAATATGCATACACTGTACGATGCAAGTAGGGCAATAGATATAGTGTATCTCGACTTTCAAAAAGCCTTTGACAAAGTCCCTCACGCTAGATTGATAGCTAAAGTCAAAGGACTAGGAATCACCGGGCTCGTTTCCAACTGGATTGAGGATTGGTTAAAAAAAAAAAAAACAGAGAGTGGTAATAAATGGAGTGGCTTCGGAGTGGGCGCCGGTCACCAGTGGTGTCCCACAGGGTTCCGTTCTGGGTCCTTTACTTTTTATCATCTATATTAACGATATAGACGTCGGGCTTCTCAGTGCAATCTCCAAATTTGCAGACGATACGAAATTAGGAAGTAGTGTAGATACTGAGGAGGGCGTAAGAACGCTTCAGAACGATCTTGACAGGTTGGGCGAATGGTCTGCTACTTGGCAGATGCCATTCAACTTGGACAAATGTAAGGTAATGCACATAGGTTATAAAAACCCGAAGACCGATTACTCTCTCTTGGGAAGGAACTTGACTGAGACCGATCTAGAGAAAGACTTAGGAGTCTATATCAGCAACGATCTGAAACCGTCGAAGCACTGTGCAGAAGTCGAAAAGAGGGCCTTAAAATTATTAGGTTATATTAAAAGACAGTTCCAGTTTCGGAACAAGGAGACTGTAATGTCTCTTTATAATTCTCTAGTCAGACCTCAACTGGAATACTGTGCGCAGTTTTGGTCTCCATCCCTCAGGAAGGACAGAGAAAGGTTAGAAAGAGTACAAGCAAGTGCTACAAAATTGATCCCTTCAATGAGAATGCAAAGCTACCAACGGAGATTGGAGCGCCTAAATCTGTTTAGCTTAGAGACGAGGAGGTTGCGAGGTCAGCTTATTCAAGTCTTCAAGATTCAAAGGAATAGACAGGGTAGATTACAGACACTTATTCTCACTTAATGCCAATCCGACAAGAAATAATGGGTTTAAACTGGAACTAAAGACATTTAGGACCTCTGCCTGCGGAAATTTCTTTTCCAAAATAGTTAATATCTGGAACCAACTTCCCTCAGAGGTTGTTTCCACTGAAAGTGTAAATGTGTTTAAAAATAGACTAGACAAAGTACTGAATACTCATAGTTTAAGATTAAAACGTAAGAAAACTCTGTAGGATTTCGCTTGCACGGTGTCTCTGAACAAGCTAAATATAGAGCTATCTATATATTCTCCACTTTCCTGTAAAATTTCCTTGGCTACTTTTCCAGGGTCAAGGTATTTTCTTCAACCTTTTTCCGTACCTGCCTCTGACAGGGAGGGAGCGGAGGGTGGGGAAAGAGCCTTCTACTTTTCTATCCAGTTTTCTACTACTGCTAGGATAGTTGAAAGAAAAATAAACTTTTAATAACAGGAACCTCCCAGAGTGGACCGAAAGGTCTTTGAGGCTTCCTCTTGTCCTTGTAACTCTCTCTCTCTCTCTCTCGAGAGAGAGAGAGAGAGAGAGAGAGAGAGAGTACAAGGAGAAGAGTAAGCTTCAAAGACCTTCCGGTCCACTCTGGGAGGTTCCTGTTATTAAACAAGTTTATTTTTCTTTCACCTATCCTAGCAGTAGTAGAAAACTGGATAGAAAAGTAGAAGGCTCTCTCCCCACCCTCCGCTCCCTCCCTGCCAGAGGCAGGTACGGAAAAAGGTCGAAGAAAATACCTTGACCCTGTAAAAGTAGCCAAGGAAATTTTACAGGAAAGTGGAGAATATATAAATAGGTCTATATTTAGCATGCTCACAGAGAGACCGTGCAAGCGAACTCCTACAGAGTTGTTGTTATGTTATGTTTTAGTCTCAAACTATGAGAGTATTCAGTACTTTGTGTAGCCTATTTTTAAACACATTTACACTTTCAGTGGAAACAACCTCTGAGGGAAGTTGGTTCCAGATATTAACTATTTTATAGGAAAAGAAATCCCCGCAGACAGATGTCCTAAATGTCTTGAATTATAGAGACACATTACAGTCTCCTTGTTCCGAAACTGGAACTCTCTTAATATAACGTAATATTTTTAATGCCTTCTTTTCGACTTCTGCACAATGTTTCGACGGTTTCAGATCGTTGCTGATATAGACTCCTAAGTCTTTCTCTAGATCGGGCTCAGTCAAGTTCCTTCCCGAGAGAGAGTAATCGGTCTTCGGGTTTTTATAACCTATGTGCATTACCTTACATTTGTTCAAGTTGAATGGCATCTGCCAAGTAGCAGACCATTCGCCCAATCTGTCAAGATCGTTCTGAAGCGTTCTTACGCCCTCCTCAGTACCTACACTACTTCCTAATTTCGTATCGTCTGCAAATTTGGAGATTGTACTTAGACGCCCGACGTCTATATCGTTAATATAGATGATAAAAAGTGAAGGACCCAGAACTGAACCCTGTGGGACACCACTGGTGACGGGCGCCCACTCCGAAACCACTCCATTTATTACCACTCTCTGCTTTCTCTCTCTTAACCAATCCTCAATCCAGTTGGAAACGAGCTTGGTGATTCCTAGTCCTTTGACTTTAGCAATCAATCTCGCGTGAGAGACTTTGTCAAAGGCTTTTTGAAAGTCGAGATACACTATATCTATTGCCCTACTTGAATCGTACAGTGTATGCATATATTATGCAAAAACTCTTACAGGTTTGTCAGACAGGATCTATGTCGCCTAAATCCATGTTGAGAATAAAAAATTAAATTGTTAGATTGAAGGTGATACACAATACGTTTTTTAATGATGGATTCCAACAGTTTGCCGACAACAGATGTTAAACTGAGGGGGCGGTAATTACAAGGATTTTCCCTATTACCCTTTTTAAAGATTGGTGTTACATTTGCTAACTTCCAGTCGGTTGGAACTTTCCCTAACTCGATTGATTGTTTGAATATGGTTACTAAGTCGTCAACAACATTGTGGCTAACTTCTTTTAATACCCTTGGAAGAAATACGTCGGGGCCAGGTGATTTGTATTTGTTCATCTTATCAATTAATTGCTGTACCGCATTTCTCATAAAACTTATGGTAGTTACGGGATGGTCACCGTCATATGTAATCCGAGGACTTGGCACTTCTATTGTGTTTTCCTCCGTGAAGACTGTAACGAAGAACTCGTTCAACATATTAGCTATATCTTTATCACCGAATTTCAGTACGCCATTTCTGTCTTTTAGGGGGCCTACAGAATTTTTAATTGGCTTTCTGCTATTAACAGGGCAAAAAAATTATTTAGGGTTAACTTTACAGAGTGAGGCAACTCTAGCTTCTTCACGTTTGGCTGATCTAATTAAAGACTTAACCCTCCTACGTAGGTTTACATAGTTTTCTGAATTAATCTGGTTGAAATGCGATTTAAGTAGTTTGTAGGCTCTATTTCTTCCCGTAATAGCACTGCTAATTTCGTTGTTAAACCATTTCGGCGACTTTGTTGACAAGGAAACTATTTTAGTGGGTATAAAAGTGTTCTGTTACAGTTCTGTTACACACACACACACGGTCTACAACACCCATTGGGTAAGTTGTGAGAATTTCGCTTAGGCAGCATCCTACGTCACATTGCTACGGGAATTAATTCAACCGGTAGATACGTGAGAGGGCAGGGACTAAAACTCACAATCTCACCCCTTGCAAGATGTTACCTCCCTGTTGAAACTCAAGATTTCGGGCGCCTTCAGAGCCCAATCTGCGACCTTCCATCTTCTACTTATTGCTGATCGCTAGCCCTATGGGCCGCCATAGGCACCGGGGAGACAGTTGCTCCGACGAGCCGAGGCGTTGGGCGCGCGATTGATGGAAAATTTTGGCCGAAGTCATAGGCCCTATGACGCGCTACTTATAAGTCAACGAGTGGTTTATAGAGGGGTCTGCGGCCGGGCTGGGATCACCCCGGCCCTACCTTTTCATAGGTGCTTTCAGCCACGGTCAAACTTCGATAGGTACCCGGGGACGTGAACCAAGAATTAATTGAACGGCTACAGAGGCTACTTTGCGCAGCTACTAGCTCCATTCGCAAAATTCTCCAGGTTGTCCCCGGCACACGTTTAGACTCATCGGCGATCCCATTACTCCGGGAACCCAATACGAGGCCTATCCATTAGGCCTATGGCTCTGGGGAGAAGATTAGATTAGATTTCCCCCCCCCGACTCCTAGCCTTACAAATTCATGGAATCATAGGCTAACCGACGTGGTGCAAGGTACGGTCGTCACGTGTTGTCGTACCCCGAAAGACTTATCGGATCCCCTTGACTCCGGGAACCCAATACAGCCTATCCATAGGCTAATGGCTTGGGAGGAGAAGATTCCCCCCGACTCCTAGCCCTATAAATGGAATCATCGGCTAATCGCCGTAGTGCAGTCGTCAATCACCTGACCAAAAAGAAATCTACCATTTCATAGGTGCTTTCAGCCACGGTCAAACTTCGATAGGTACCCGGGGACGTGAACCGAGAATTAATTGAACGGCTACAGAGGCTACATTGCGCGGCTACTAGCTCCATTCGCAATATTCTCCAGGTTGTCCCCGGCACACGTTTAGACTCATCGGCGATCCCATTACTCCGGGAACCAATACGAGGCCTATCCATTAGGCCTATGGCTCTGGGGAGAAGATTAGATTAGATTTCCCCCGACTCCTAGCCTTACACAAATTCATGGAATCATAGGCTAACCGACGTGGTGCAAGGTACGGTCGTCACGTGTTGTCGTACCCAGAAAGACTTATCGCGTCCCGTTGACTCCGGGAACCCAATACAGCCTATCCATAGGCTAATGGCTAGGGGAGAAGATTCCCCCCGACTCCTAGCCCTAGAAATGGAATGATCAGCTAATCGACGTAGTGCACTGGTCAATCACGTGACCGAAAAGAACACCTCCCACATCGGTGGGGGATGGGGGATCTCCTGAGCCCCGGACCCCTTCGTAAATTGCTTCGAAATCTATGCTGAGGGGGAGAAACCGGTCGTTCCCCGATAGGGACATAGGTCCTATACCGGAGGAACTCAAGGTACCCCAGTTTTACTCTCACGACAGAGAGAGAGAGAGAGAGAGACAAGGAGTTACAAGGAAAAGAAGTACCTCAAAAGGCCTTGCGGCACATACCGAGGAGGTACCAATGGCAATGTGTGCCAGGGAAAATTTTGTACACACTCAAATAGTGTGCAAGATGTGGTCTAACCTTTTCTTGAACTGATCAACAGAGGAACTGTTCACAACTTCTGAAGGTAACCTGTTCCACGTGTCACAGATCTTATACGTAAAGTAATTCCCACACACACTAGTCCTAAACCGTTTCAAATCCAACTTCCAACCATTGTTGCGAGTTGGGTTATCATTTAAACTAAACATACTTCTAAAATCGACATCGTGAAACCCGCGTAAGAGCTTGAAAACCTCGATCAGTTGACCGCGCAGCCTCCGTGTTTCCAGCGAAAACAAGTTCAGGGCGCGTAACCGTCGATTGTAGCCCATATGCCTAACGGAAGGGATTAACTTTGTGGCCCTCGCCTGCACTCGCTCCAGCCTCTCAATATCTTTCCTGAGGGTGGGCGACCAGAATTGCAGAGCATACTCCATGTGCGGCCGAACAAGGGAATTGTACAGAGAGAGCACAATCTCCTTGTTCCGAAACTGAAATTGCCTCCTGATATAACCCAATAGTTTCTTGGCTTTCTTTTCCAACTCTACGCACTGTTTCGTAAACTTAAGGTCGCTGCTAATTAGCACATCCAAGTCCTTTTCTAAATCAGTCACCTCGATATGACTCCCCAACATCGAGTAGTCCGACCTGGGATTGGCGTAGCCAATGTGCATCACTTTGCATTTACCCAAGTTAAACGGCATTTGCCATTTTCCGGACCACTCTCCTATCCTACCTAGGTCCGCACGCAGTTCCTCGATCGCTTCGGGCGTCCCAACATTGGCCCCAAGCTTGGTGTCATCAGCGAATTTGGCGATCCGACTGACGATGCCACCGTCGATCATTTATGTAAATGATAAACAACAGCGGCCCCAAAACGGAACCCTGAGGAACCCCACTAGTGACCGAGGCCCAACCCGAACTAGCCCCTTTAATTACCACCCTCTGCCGCCTATTCCTCAGCCAGTTTTCAATCCACCTACCTATTTCCCCACCGATACCCAGCGCGCGCACTTTCGCCGTTAGCCGGCGGTGAGGTACCTTATCAAGGGCTTTCTGAAAGTCGAGATAAAGTATATCAATAGCACTACTCTTATCGTACTCACCCAACATGACGTGGAAAAACTCGAGCAAGTTGGTGAGACACGACCTATGCCGTCTAAAACCATGTTGGGAGTCCCCAAGCAGCTTGTAGGAATCCAGATGGTCAACGATCCTATCAGCTATTATCCCTTCTAATAATTTACCTACAACTGAAGTGAGACTAATGGGACGATAGTTCCCTGGACTTTCGTGATCCCCTTTCTTAAAGATAGGGGTCACGTTGGCTTCCCTCCAGTCACCAGGCACCTGGCCCATCTCCAACGATTTGTTGAAGACTGTAGCCAGGTGGGGAGCCACCTGGTCGCGCACTTCTCGCAACACTCTGGGGAGAAACTGGTCTGGCCCAGGAGCCTTAAACGCGCTCAGTTTGTCTATTCTATCGGCAACGACTGTCGCGGTACATCTAACACTATCCAGGCCAGCACCTTCGTGCCTCACGCCTGGCTCGGGGATGACGCGGGTATCCTCCCTAATGAACACTCCCGCAAAGTACTCATTAAGCACATTAGCGATGTCCGCGTCGGAGGTCCGCAGAACGCCGCTTCCGTCCTTTAACGGACCTATTATGCTTCTAATGGGCTTTCTACTATTAACATAACTGAAGAATTCCTTAGGGTTCCCCTTGCAGAGGCTTGCCACCCGTAGTTCTTCGTTACGTTTCGCTAGCCTAACCTTCGCCTTCACTTCCCTACACAGGCGGACATACGCTAAAGTGTTCTCATGGGAACGATTGGCCTTCGCCCTCCTATACGCTACTTTCCTATTTCGGATAGCCGAAGCGATGTCACGATTGAACCACTTAGGCTGCGTTGAAGCAGGGGTGACCGGTTTTGAGGGTATGGCAGCAGACTGCAGCACCATAAACTCGTCCCGGAATGCACTCCACACTCCCTCAACATCGCCGCCGACCTCTAACCCCATATCTCCTACGCTATCCCTGAGGCTAACAAAGTTCGCCCGCTGGAGATCGAGCTTACTGCCTCTCGAGTTACTACGCTTCACCCGAGGGACGCACACACGGAACCTAATAAGACCGTGATCACTCCCGCCCAACGATTCGTCAACGGTGAGGCCAGTGACGAGGTTGTCTTCAGTCGTGAACACTAAGTCCAGAACGCTTTCGCCTCGTGTAGGCTCGTTGACCCACTGAGTGAGGAAGTTCTCATCAACAAAGTCAACTAGCCTCCTCCCTTCAGCATCGGCAGTCCTGTTTTCCCACTTTATGCCGCGACAGTTGAAGTCTCCTAAAACTACACACACCCTATCCCCTAGCAGGCTACTGAGTTCGGTGTACAGGGCTGTATCCTCCTCGAGGAGGAGATGCGGAGGTCTGTACACCAAGATTAACCTATAGTTCGTCCCTCCCACGTTCAGATCGACGCCAAGCAGCTCCCGTTCCGACCGGAACTGGCAGTCAACCGGACTCAACGTGTCTCTGACGTATATTAGTACCCCACCCCCCTCCCCACGGGTGCGGTCTTTGCGAAACATTCTATACCCGGGAATTTCGAACTCCCCAACGTAGTCCCTACGATCAGTATGAATCCAGGACTCGGTGATAGCAACGATATCCTGGTATTCTGATGCTAAGAGCGCCCGTAGCTCGCAAAACTTGTTCCTAATCGACCTAGCATTAAAAAGCATTGCACGGAGGGAGCCACCCCTATTCTGACCGCCCCCTAGCACGACCCGTTTCCCGAACAGCCAGGGCTGTCGGGAGTTGAAGAGCCCCTCACTAACGAGGGGGCAACTTCCGCAGGAGCCTGAGCCCCCTCCAACGTAGGAGGAGGGTCACCCACCTGTACCTGGACGCACCCTTCAGTTGAAGGTACGTCCGCCACCGGCTCATCATCATCCCTCCCCGGTGGGGGCCCATCATCTCTCCCTGGACTCGACCTCACCATTCTGTATAGGTGCCGGTCGAGCAGCGCGCCTAGCACACCTTTACCCTTGTTATTGAGGTGGGACGCACAAGTCTTGCACCCTCTCGTTGATGCCAATGACCTTACTGAGTGCGTGGTCACTGGCATTCATTCGCAGTAAAATTCCCATTAACATTCCCCTGTCTGTTTTCAGTTTTAGATCATCCGCAAGAGACATGATCTCGGTGATGATCCCCTCTGAAAGACCTACCCTACCGCCTTTGAGGAACAGGTCGTTGCCACCAGCGTGGACAACGATCGCAGTCCTCCGAATAGCCACGCGCACCTTCTCTACCTCCTTCCTTAAGTGAGTCGTTCCCCGCCCAGGTAAGCACCTTACCTTCCTCCCATCCCGGTTTGCAGAAGCAAAGTACTTCTCCTGGCCCCTGATCTGAGTCCCCAATCAAAACGGTGTCTTCCTCCTTCGAGCACAGGAGACTAAAGCGGTTAGAGGTCCTGACAGGGGCAACTGGGGTCTCCGGCTTCGCAGCCTTCTTGCCTGAGACCTTTCGAAACCCGTCGCCACCCATACACGCAGTTACACCACCCGACCCACCCCGACCGGTAGCTACATCCTTCGGTTTCTTTGGGCCAACAGTAGGCCCCTTCCCACCCTTTTTCTTCATCGGCCCCTTCCCACCCTTCTCTATCGACCCCTTCCCACCCTTCTCTATCAGCCCCTTCTTTGTGCCCTCCACCTTACGCCGCGTTTCCAAGCATTCCACGTGGGTCGCTGGCGATTCCTGACACTGATTTAGGACCCTGGCCCCGGTTGCACCTCTACCCTTTCTCCGCGGTCCCGAGATCTGTCCATTCCATCGTTGGACCGCCTTTCCACGGCAGCTATCCTATCCTGAATGAGCTCCGGGTTAGGCGGCAGTGCAGCCTCGTCAGTGACTGCCGCACCTCCAACAGCCGGTCTGGACGACTCGAGCCGCGGACCCTCTCCTCTAGCTTCTCGTAAAACCGCATGAGTTCGCAAAAGCGGCACATGCTGGAGTGGTTGATCTTCTCGAAGCAAGCTTCTTTGAAGTTCGTCACCCACTGGTTCACTTCACACTCGCACATTCAGCCTTCATTTCTGCGGTCCAGTCATTGTAACTTTTTTTTTCCTTTTTTCAAATTGAATAAGATAAAGCGTTCTAGCAATGAAAACTCTCAAAAACGTTCTGACCAGTATATAAAAAGGGGGGGGGGGTGAATTCTTCCCGCGCGTAGACGCATCCATCTATTTGCAAGTGACGTTCATCCCTTCCAGAAGACTACACCTCTCGCTGCTGCCGCACCGACCAAAGGTCTCCCCACGGCCGGACAGTCCCAAACGTGTCGCAGCTACCAACTGACAAACACTCGCGACGCAGGCGTCACGGATTTTCCGCCAGGAGCGACAGCGAGATGCAGCCCCTTACTAAGTCTTACTAGTCACTCACAAGCGGCCAGACTCTTAGAATCCAGTGTTCAAGGGATATCCCACCAGACCCAGAGGCTACGCCCGAGACTTTACGCTGGCCTGGCAGCCAGCTGGGCAGTAAAGCTCTCTCACCTCAGAGCAGTACAGCCAAGCACCATCAATTGGTCACCAAAGAACGGTCGCAGGGGGCTGGTCAGGCCATTACGCGTTAGGAATGGGCTTAACGGGGCACTAGCCACACTCCATTCATCGCGCCCCTACGCCTGGGACCCCTCCATCCCAGTCACTCACAACCTACGAGCGTTAAATGGTGTTATTTATAGAGGTTCCAAAGCCTCTCTTCCCACGCATGAGGTAGCAGTCGGGCCTAATAGTAAAAGAGAAAAAGACAATACTAAATTTTTTTTTATTTTTTTTTTTTGCAGTCAGAGGAGAACAACCTTAACGTAAGCTAAAAGGACAGAGTAGGGCTGGGATGGGGTCCTAGTAACCCACGGGAGGATTGTGCAAAATACTTCACCCACCCTCCCGAAAGAGAGAGAGAGAGAGCCTAAAGGAACTGGCAGCCAGTTCCTCTAGAATCCACGACTCGGGACCGGAGGGCTGTCACACCCCAAGTATAAAGTTTACTACATCCAGAAGAAATGTGCATAACCTTTATACCCCTGCGGAGAGAGAGAGAGAAGAGAGTTACAAGGAGTTACAAGGAAAATAAGTACCTCAAAAGGCCTTGCGGCCCATACCGAGGAGGTACCAATGGCAAGGGTGCCAGGGAAAATTTTGTGAAAGTTTATTTTTCTTTCAACTATCCTAGCAGTAGTAGAAAACTGGATAGAAAAGTAGAAGGCTCTCTCCCCACCCTCCGCTCCCTCCCTGCCAGAGGCAGGTACGGAAAAAGGTTGAAGAAAATACCTTGACCCTGGAAAAGTAGCCAAGGAAATTTTACAGGAAAGTGGAGAATATATAAATAGCTCTATATTTAGCTTGCTCACAGAGACACCGAGCAAGCGAACTCCTGCAGAGTTTTCTGAGGTTTTAATCTTAAACTATGAGTGTGTTCAGTACTTTGTCTAGCCTATTTTTAAACAGATTTACACTGACTAGAAACAACCTCTGAGGGAAGTTGGTTCCAGATATTAACTATTTTATAGGAAAAGAAATTTCCGCAGACTGAGGTCCTAAATGTCTTTACACACTCATAGAGAGAGAGAGAGAGAGAGAGAGAGAGAGAGAGAGAGAGAGAGAGAGAGAGAGAGAGAGAGAGAGAGTTACAAGGAGTTACAAGGAAAAGAAGTACCTCAAAAGGCCTTGCGGCCCATACCGAGGAGGTACCAATGGCAACGGGTGCCAGGGAAAATTTTGTCTTTCAACTATGCTAGCAGTAGAAAACTGGATAGAAAAGTAGAAGGCTCTCTCCCCACCCTCCGCTCCCTCCCTGCCAGAGGCAGGTACGGAAAAAGGTTGAAGAAAATACCTTGACCCTGGAAAAGTAGCCAAGGAAATTTTACAGGAAAGTGGAGAATATATAAATAGCTCTATATTTAGCTTGCTCACAGAGACCGAGCAAGCGAACTCCTGCAGAGTTTTCTGAGGTTTTAATCTTAAACTATGAGTGTGTTCAGTACTTTGTCTAGCCTATTTTTAAACAGATTTACACTTTGACTGGAAACAACCTCTGAGGGAAGTTGTTCCAGATATTAACTATTTTATAGGAAAAGAAATTTCCGCAGACTGAGGTCCTAAATGTCTTTACACACTCAAATAGTGTGCAAGATTTCGTCTAACCTTTTCTTGAACTGATCCACAGAGGAACTGTTCACAACTTCCGAAGGTAACCTGTTCCATGTGTCACAGATCTTATACGTAACGTAATTCCCACACACACTAGTCCTAAACCGTTTCAAATCCAACTTCCAACCATTGTTGCGAGTTGGGTTATCATTTAAACTAAACATACTTCTAAAATCGACATCGTTGAACCCTCGTAAGAGCTTGAAAACCTCGATCAGTTGACCGCGCAGCCTCCGAGTTTCAAGCGAAAACAAGTTCAGGGCGCGTAACCGTCGATTGTAGCCCATATGCCTAACGGAAGGGATCAACTTTGTGGCCCTCGCCTGCACTCGCTCCAGCCTCTCAATATCTTTCCTGAGGGTGGGCGACCAGAACTGCACAGCATACTCCAGGTACGCGCCGAACAAGGGAATTGTACAGTGAGAGCACAATCTCCTTGTTCCGAAACTGAAATTGCCTCCTGATATAACCCAATAGTTTCTGGGCTTTCTTTTCCACCTCTACACACTGTTTCGTAAACTTAAGGTCGCTGCTAATTAGCACACCCAAGTCCTTTTCTAAATCAGTCACCTCGATATTACTGCCCAACATCGAGTAGTCCGACTTGGGATTGGCGTAGCCAATGTGCATCACTTTGCATTTACCCAAGTTAAACGGCATTTGCCATTTTTCGGACCACTCTCCTATCCTACCTAGGTCCACACGCAGTTCCTCGATCGCTTCGGGCGTCCCAACATTGGCCCCAAGCTTGGTGTCATCAGCGAATTTGGCGATCCGACTGACGATGCCACCGTCGATATCATTTATGTAAATGGTAAACAACAGTGGCCCAAAACGGAACCCTGAGGAACCCCACTAGTGACCGAGGCCCAACCCGAACTAGCCCCTTTAATTACCACCTCTGCCGCCTATTCCTAGCCAGTTTTCAATCCACTACCTATTTCCCCACCGATACCCAGCGCGCGCACTTTCGCCATTAGCCGGCGGTGAGGTACCTTATCAAAGGCTTTCTGAAAGTCGAGATAAAGTATATCAATCGCCCTACTCTTATCGTACTCACTCAACATGACGTGGAAAAACTCGAGCAAGTTGGTGAGACACGACCTATGCCGTCTAAACCCATGTTGGGAGTCCCCAAGCAGCTTGTAGGAATCCAAATGGTCAACGATTCTATCAGCTATTATCCTTTCTAATAATTTACCTACAACTGAAGTGAGACTAATAGGACGATAGTTCCCTGGACTTTCGTGATCCCCTTTCTTAAAGATAGGGGTCACGTTGGCCTCCCTCCAGTCACCAGGCACCTGGCCCATCTCCAACGATTTGTTGAAGACTGTAGCCAGGTGGGGAGCCACCTGGTCGCGCACTTCTCGCAAAACACTGGGGAGAAACTGGTCTGGCCCAGGAGCCTTAAACGCGCTCAGTTTGTCTATTCTATGAGCAACGACTGTCGCGGTACATCTAACACTATCCAGGCCAGCACCTTCGTGCCTCACAGCTGGCTCGGGGATGACGCGGGTATCCTCCCTGGTGAACACTCCCGCAAAGTACTCATTAAGCACTTAGCGATGTCCGCGTCGGAGGTCCGCAGAACGCCGCTTCCGTCCTTTAAAGGACCTATCATGCTTCTAATAGGCTTTCTACTATTAACATAACTGAAGAACTCCTTAGGGTTCCCTTGCAGAGGCTTGCCACCCGTAGTTCTTCGTTACGTTTCGCTAGCCTAACCTTCGCCTTCACTTCCCTACACAGGCGGACATACGCTTCAGTGTTCTCGTGGGAACGATTGGCCTTCGCCCTCCTATACGCTACTTTCCTATTTCGGATAGCCGAAGCGATGCCACGATTGAACCACTTAGGCTGCGTTGAAGCAGGGGTGACCGGTTTTGAGGGTATGGCAGCAGACTGCAGCACCATAAACTCATCCCGGAATGCACTCCACACTCCCTCAACATCGCCGCCAACCTCTAACCCCATCTCCTACGCTATCCCTGAGGCTAACAAAGTTCGCCCGCCGGAGATCGAGCTTACTGCCTCTCGAGTTACTACGCTTCACCCGAGGGACGCACACACGGAACCTAATAAGACCGTGATCACTCCCGCCCAACGATTCGTCAACGGTGAGGCCAGTGACGAGGTTGTCTTCGGTCGTGAATACTAAGTCTAGAACGCTTTCGCCTCGTGTAGGCTCGTTGACCCACTGAGTGAGGAAGTTCTCATCAGCAAAGTCAACTAGCCTCCTCCCTTCAGCATCGGCAGTCCTGTTTTCCCACTTTATGCCGCGACAGTTGAAGTCTCCTAAAACTACACACACCCTATCCCCTAGCAGGCTACTGAGTTCGGTGTACAGGGCTGTATCCTCCTCGAGGAGGAGATGCGGAGGTCTGTACACCAAGATTAACCTATAGTTCGTCCCTCCCACGTTCAGATCGACGCCAAGCAGCTCCCGTTCCGACCGGAACTGGCAGTCAACCGGACTCAACGTGTCTCTGACGTATATTAGTACCCCACCCCCCTCCCCACGGGTGCGGTCTTTGCGAAACATTCTATACCCGGGAATTTCGAACTCCCCAACGTAGTCCCTACGATCAGTATGAATCCAGGACTCGGTGATAGCAACGATATCCTGGTATTCTGATGCTAAGAGCGCCCGTAGCTCGCGAAACTTGTTCCTAATTGACCTAGCATTAAAAGCGAGAGAGAGAGAGAGAGAGAGAGAGAGAGAGAGAGAGAGAGAGAGTTACAAGGAGTTACAAGGAAAAGAAGTACCTCAAAAGGCCTTGCGGCCCATACCGAGGAGGTACCCAATGGCAACGGGTGCCAGGGAAAATGTTTGTCTTTCAAACTATGCTAGCAGTAGTAGAAACTGGATAGAAAAGTAGAAGGCTCTCTCCCCACCCTCCGCTCCCTCCCTGCCAGAGGCAGGTACGGAAAAAGGTTGAAGAAAATACCTTGACCTGGAAAAGTAGCCAAGGAAATTTTACAGGAAAGTGGAGAATATATAAATAGCTCTATATTTAGCTTGCTCACAGAGACACCGAGCAAGCGAACTCCTGCAGAGTTTTCTGAGGTTTTAATCTTAAACTGGAGTGTGTTCTGTACTTGTCTAGCCTATTTTTAAACAGATTACACTTTGAGAGAGAGAGAGAGAGAGAGAGAGAGAGAGAGAGAGTTACAAGGAGTTACAAGGAAAAAGAAGTACCTCAAAAGGCCTTGCGGCCCATACCGAGGAGGTACCAATGGCAACGGGTGCCAGGGAAAATTTTGTCTTTCAAACTATGGCAGTAGCAGTAGTAGAAAACTGGATAGAAAAGTAGAAGGCTCTCCCCACCCTCCGCTCCCTCCCTGCCAGAGGCAGGTACGGAAAAAGGTTGAAGAAAATACCTTTGACCCTGGAAAAGTAGCCAAGAAATTTTACAGGAAAGTGGGAAGATATAAATAGCTCTATATTAGCTTGCTCACAGAGACACCGAGCAAGCGAACTCCTGCAGAGTTTTCTGAGGTTTTAATCTTAAACTATGAGTGTGTTCTGTACTTTGTCTAGCCTATTTTTAAACAGATTTACACTTTGACTGGAAACATCCTCTGAGGGAAGTTGGTTCCAGATATCAACTATTTTACAGGAAAAGAAATTTCCGCAGACTGAGGTCCTAAATGTCTTTACACACTCAAATAGTGTGCAAGATTTCGTCTAACCTTTTCTTGAACTGATCCACAGAGGAACTGTTCACAACTTCCGAAGGTAACCTGTTCCATGTGTCACAGATCTTATACGTAACGTAATTCCCACACACACTAGTCCTAAACCGTTTCAAATCAAACTTCCAACCATTGTTGCGAGTTGGGTTATCATTTAAACTAAACATACTTCTAAAATCGACATCGTTGAACCCTCGTAAGAGCTTGAAAACCTCGATCAGTTGACCGCGCAGCCTCCGAGTTTCAAGCGAAAACAAGTTCAGGGCGCGTAACCGTCGATTGTAGCCCATATGCCTAACGAAGGGATTAACTTTGTGGCCCTCGCCTGCACTCGCTCCAGCCTCTCAATATCTTTCCTGAGGGTGGGCGACCAGAACTGCACAGCATACTCCAGGTACGGCCGAACAAGGGAATTGTACAGTGAGAGCACAATCTCCTTGTTCCGAAACTGAAATTGCCTCCTGATATAACCCAATAGTTTCTGGGCTTTCTTTTCCACCTCTACACACTGTTTCGTAAACTTAAGGTCGCTGCTAATTAGCACACCCAAGTCCTTTTCTAAATCAGTCACCTCGATATTACTGCCCAACATCGAGTAGTCCGACTTGGGATTGGCGTAGCCAATGTGCATCACTTTGCATTTACCCAAGTTAAACGGCATTTGCCATTTTTCGGACCACTCTCCTATCCTACCTAGGTCCGCACGCAGTTCCTCGATCGCTTCGGGCGTCCCAACATTGGCCCAAGCTTGGTGTCATCAGCGAATTTGGCGATCCGACTGACGATGCCACCGTCGATATCATTTATGTAAATGGTAAACAACAGTGGCCCCAAAACGGAACCCTGAGGAACCCCACTAGTGACCGAGGCCCAACCCGAACTAGCCCCTTTAATTACCACCCTCTGCCGCCTATTCCTAGCCAGTTTCAATCCACCTACCTATTTCCCCACCGATACCCAGCGCGCGCACTTTCGCATTAGCCGGCGGTGAGGTACCTTATCAAAGGCTTTCTGAAAGTCGAGATAAAGTATATCAATCGCCCTACTCTTATCGTACTCACTCAACATGACGTGGAAAAACTCGAGCAAGTTGGTGAGACACGACCTATGCCGTCTAAACCCATGTTGGGAGTCCCCAAGCAGCTTGTAGGAATCCAAATGGTCAACGATTCTATCAGCTATTATCCTTTCTAATAATTTACCTACAACTGAAGTGAGACTAATAGGACGATAGTTCCCTGGACTTTCGTGATCCCCTTTCTTAAAGATAGGGGTCACGTTGGCCTCCCTCCAGTCACCAGGCACCTGGCCCATCACCACGATTTGTTGAAGACTGTAGCCAGTGGGGAGCCACCTGGTCGCGCACTTCTCGCAAAACACTGGGGAGAAACTGGTCTGGCCCAGGAGCCTTAAACGCGCTCAGTTTGTCTATTCTATGAGCAACGACTGTCGCGGTACATCTAACACTATCCAGGCCAGCACCTTCGTGCCTCACAGCTGGCTCGGGGATGACGCGGGTATCCTCCCTGGTGAACACTCCCGCAAAGTACTCATTAAGCACATTAGCGATGTCCGCGTCGGAGGTCCGCAGAACGCCGCTTCCGTCCTTTAAAGGACCTATCATGCTTCTAATGGGCTTTCTACTATTAACATAACTGAAGAACTCCTTAGGGTTCCCCTTGCAGAGGCTTGCCACCCGTAGTTCTTCGTTACGTTTCGCTAGCCTAACCTTCGCCTTCACTTCCCTACACAGGCGGACATACGCTAAAGTGTTCTCATGGGAACGATTGGCCTTCGCCCTCCTATACGCTACTTTCCTATTTCGGATAGCCGAGGCGATGTCACGATTGAACCACTTAGGCTGCGTTGAAGCAGGGGTGACCGGTTTTGAGGGTATGGCAGCAGACTGCAGCACCATAAACTCATCCCGGAATGCACTCCACACTCCCTCAACATCGCCGCCGACCTCTAACCCCATATCTCCTACGCTATCCCTGAGGCTAACAAAGTTCGCCCGCCGGAGATCGAGCTTACTGCCTCTCGAGTTACTACGCTTCACCCGAGGGACGCACACACGGAACCTAATAAGACTGTGATCACTCCCGCCCAACGATTCGTCAACGGTGAGCCAGTGACGAGGTTGTCTTCGGTCGTGAACACTAAGTCCAAAACGCTTTCGCCTCGTGTAGGCTCGTTGACCCACTGAGTGAGGAAGTTCTCATCAGCAAAGTCAACTAGCCTCCTCCCTTCAGCATCGGCAGTCCTCTTTTCCCACTTTATGCCGCGACAGTTGAAGTCTCCTAAAACTACACACACCCTATCCCCTAGCAAGCTACTGAGTTCGGTGTACAGGGCTGTATCGTCCTCGAGGAGGAGATGCGGAGGTCTGTACACCAAGATTAACCTATAGTTCGTCCCTCCCACGTTCAGATCGACGCCAAGCAGCTCCCGTTCCGACCGGAACTGGCAGTCAACCGGACTCAACGTCTCTCTGACGTATATTAGTACCCCACCCCCCTCCCCACGGGTGCGGTCTTTGCGAAACATTCTATACCCGGGAATTTCGAACTCCCCAACGTAGTCCCTACGATCAGTATGAATCCAGGACTCGGTGATAGCAACGATATCCTGGTATTCTGATGCTAAGAGCGCCCGTAGCTCGCAAAACTTGTTCCTAATTGACCTAGCATTAAAAAGCATTGCACGGAGGGAGCCTTCCCTATTCTGACCGCCCCCTAGCACGACCCGTTTCCCGAACAGCCAGGGCTGTCGGGAGTTGAAGAGCCCCTCACTAACGAGGGGGCAAACTTCCGCAGGAGACTGAGCCCCCTCCAACGTTAGAGGAGGGTCACCCACCTGTACTTCGACGCACCCTTCAGTTGAAGGTACGTCCGCCACCGGCTCACCCTCATCTCTCCCCGGTGGGGCCCATCATCTCTCCCAGGACTCGACCTCACCATTCTGTATAGGTGCCGGTCGAGCAGCGCGCCTAGCACACCTTTACCCTTGTCATTGAGGTGGACACCATCCTCTGGTAAAGGTCCCACCTACCCGAAAATGCATCGAAGGGTCAATAAACTTCACGCCCAGCTGAAGCACAAGTCTTGTACCCTCTCGTTGATGCCAATGACCTTACTGAGCGCGTGGTCACTGGCATTCATTCGCGGTAAAATACCCATTAACATTCCCCTGTCTGTCTTCAGTTTTAGATCATCCGCAAGAGACATGATCTCGGTGATGATCCCTTCTGTAAGACCTACCCCACCGCCTTTGAGGAACAGGTCATTGCCACCAGCGTGGACAACGATCGCAGTCCTCCACTAGCCACGCGCACCTTCTCTACCTCCTTCCTTAAGTGCGCCGTTCCCCGCCCAGGTAAGCACCTTACCTTCCTCCCATCCCGGTTGCAGAAGCAAAGTACTTCTCCTGGCCCCTGATCTGCGAGTCCCCAATCAAAACGGTGTCTTCCTCCTTCGAGCACAGGAGACTAAAGCGGTTAGAGGTCTTGACAGGGGCAACTGGGGTCTCAGGCTTCGGCTTCGCAGCCTTCTTGCCCGAGACCTTTCGAAACCCGTCGCCACCCATACACCAGTTACACCACCCGACCCACCCGACAGGTAGCTACATCCTTCGGTTTCTTTGGGCCATCAGCAGGCCCCTTCCCACCCTTCTCTATCGATCCCTTCCCACCCTTCTCTATCGATCCCTTCCCACCCTTCTCTATCGATCCCTTCCCACCCTTCTCTATCAGCCCCTTCTTTGAGCCCTCCCTTTGTTCTAGATACTTAATCTTACAGTTTGAATCTGCTGGTGTGTTTTTAATTTGATCTTGTCCACTGGGTTGGATTTCCAGTGCTACGACCCTAGCTTCAAGCTTTTTTACTAATTCCTTTAGCTCTTTAACTTCCTTTTCGTGGTTGTCTCTAAGTTTACAAAACAAACATACACTAAGGGATGTGATATCGCTGATACTACCCTCTGGGAAGTCTACGCACCAATGATTAACTTTACATTTAAAGCATTCTGCTTTCAATTTAGCTGGCCCTGCCATATTTTCTCTTTTTTTGTTTTTTTCTGAATACTCTGAATAAGATAAAGCGTTCTAGCAATGAAAACTATCCAAAAACGTTATGACCAGTATATAAAAAAGGGGGGGGGGAATTAATCCCGCGCGTAGACGCACCCGCCTTTTTGCAAGTGACGTTCATTCCTTCCAGAAGACTACACCTCTCCTGCTGCCGCACCGACCAAAGGTCTCCCCAGGGCCGGACCGTCCCAAACGTGTCGCAGCTACCAACTGACAAACACTCGCGACGCAAGCGTCACGGATTTTCCGCCAGGAGCGACAGCGAGATGCAGCCCCTTACTAAGTCTTACTAGTCACTCACAAGCGGCCAGACTCTTAGAATCCAATGTTCAAGGGATATCCCACCAGACCCAGAGCCCACGCCCGAGACTTTACGCTGGCCTGGCAGCCAGCTGGGCAGTAAAGCCCTCTCACCTCAGAGCAGTACAGCCAAGCACCATCAATTGGTCACCAAAGAACGGTCGCAGGGGGCTGGTCAAGACATTACGCGTTAGGAATGGGCTTAACGGGGCACTAGCCACACTCCATTCATCGCGCCCCTACGCCTGGGACCCCTCCATCCCAGTCTCTCACGACCTACGAGCGTTAAATGGTGTTATTTATAGAGGTTCCAAAGCCTCTCTTCCCACGCATGAGGTAGCAGTCGGGTCCTAATAGTAAAAGAAGAGAAAAAGACTTGATACTAAAAGAATTTTTTTTTTTTTTTTTTTTGCAGAGAGAGGAGAACAACCTTAACGTAATCTAAAAGGACAGAGTAGGGATGTGATGGGGTCCTAGTAACCCACAGGACGGGATTGTGCAAAATACTTTACCCGCCCTCCCGAAAGAGAGAGAGAACCTAAAGGAGCTGGCAGCCAGTTCCTCTAGAATCCCACGACTCGGGACCGGAGGGCTGTCACACCCCAAGTATAAAGTTTACTACATCCAGAAGAAATGTGCATAACCTTTATACCCCCTGCGGAGCCTTTATACCCCCTGCGGAGAGAGAGAGAGAGAGAGAGAGAGAAGAGAGGAGAGAGAGAGAGAGAGAGAGAGAGAGAGAGTCTAAAAATATATAAAAACACCATAAAAGTTATTATTGCATAAATATCTTGTTTATTTAAACTTTTCAAAAAATATAGCAAATGTTTTCACGTGTAAATAGTTCATAAATATTTCCACATTACAATTTTTGTGGGTGACCACGCAATATTAAATATAATTTATTTTATATATGTGTGAATTCTTAAACAAACATACGCACACGCAATATACAGTATATATTAGGGTGATGCAAAAAAAAATGTTTTTGAAAGGTCAATGAGCTCACTCTCCATTTGGTGCATTTTGCCTGAAAATTAAGCCATGTAGAATCACAGCCATTAAAAATAATTTTTAGACGTTGCTCAACAACTCCAAATCTGTCAAACGAGACTACGATCAGCCCACCTTTTTCTCCTGACGTAGTGTTTTATTGATGACATCACTAGTTTAATCCCCTGTAATTGGCTGAGGTGTCCTGTTGCCTTTACAGATTATAGAGAGCTTGAAGCTTGATTGGCTTAAAAGCAGTTTCATTATGGCAACATCAGGAGAATCTCCAGAACCCATACATCACAAGTCCTCAGTTATCCAGATCTTGCATGGCGTCCAGGAAAGTGTTCAATATGTAATGTTGTGTATACGCTTGGAACAATACATGTATGAACATTAGAAGTTTTTTGTAACTTCTGCAAATGACAAAATTTATACTAAAGAGGGTAAACTTTAATCAGTGAGCAACTTTTAAATATTATTTTTAAGGCCTATAATTTTGCATGGCTTAATTTTTCAGCAAAAGACACCAAATAAAGGCTGAGCCTACTGGCATTTAAAAAAAAATTTTTGGCCCTTTATATTTGCATCACCCTATATATATACACATGCGCCTCGGTGGTGTAGTGGTTAGCGTCGCTGACTACAAATCCATCGTCCCCGGGATCGAGACCTGGTGCACAGCAAAACCCAGCTGTTCATCCTTCCACACAATAAAGAAAGTGGTTGGTAGATAAATAGGTACCCTGGGTGGCCTAGTGGTTAAGACGCTGGGCTGCTGGTGGGGCGTGGTTCGAATTCCACGTTAAACTGTAGGTCTAAGGAGGTCTAAGGTGGAGTGAAAAGCTTGACCTTCGTCAGAATGAACAATTCGGGCGGAAGCAAACCAAAGGTAACCAATATATGTGTATGTTGTGTACCCTCTACATTTGTATATAAGGAAGAAAAAGCGGTAAAAATCAGTAGGTCAGTGCTACTGGTCTTGTATTAATTAAAAGAAAACAGTTTGGTACGATTTTAATATACGTACTGAATACGCAGGACTGTGTACAAAGACCATTGAGATATAGTAACTGTACAGTAACCATAATATTACTTGCGGATATTTTATGTTAATCCGGTACTGTACAGCAGTGATGAATGATACTGTTTTTGTTTTTCAGATAAATTTACATTGTTAAATAATGTAGAGCAGGGCTGTCCAACTGGTGGCCCTCGGTTAAGTCTCAAAAATATTCTTCACACCTTTGCCCTAAGAACGGTATCCAAACTTAAGAGACTTTGGATTAAGGATATGCTCAATGTTTGGAAGTACTTACTTGTGTGAGAGCGCCTTTTCCTACATGAAATTTGTAAAGTCTCGTTATCGTTCTTCCTTAACAAATGAATCACTGTCACACTTGTTGAGACTTGCTACAACCGACATAAATGTGAATATATCCAGCTTGGTGAAAGAGATAATTAGTGAGAGCAATGAGGACGATCTATGATTCAATAAATCTCGTGAAAGTAGAGAGATGTGAAGTTAATAAAGATGCAAGGTATTATAAATATTTTTTTATACAACCGCACAATCTTTAATTTATATTAATTTTTAGAGTGTGGCCCCCTGGCAGATACCTCAGGAGCAATGTGGCCCCCTTGAGATTAGAAGATGGACAGCCCTGATGTAGAGAAATGGTCAAAGATTAGAGAACTCAAATACAACCTTCTCAGGAATTTTTTCAAATTGTAAAGCAGATGAATTGCCTCAGATGCACAGTCAAAACTATACCCTAAAGAGATGGAAAGAAGCCATATTTAAAATAAGGTGACGAAAAAATGTGAAGACAGACATTTGAAGAATCCGAGTGGCAGTCAGAAAATAAGTTTACACGGCGTATAATTTCGTAACTAAAGGACTTACATTGATTATGTTTGTATCAGGTGAATTCGTAAATCATTGTTGGCAACACTGCACGTCGATTCGGCTGCCATTTACCGTACATTGGTTATACGAGTCAGTTGAACATGGCAGCTCGACTGGAGCAGTGCCCTGTCATTTCTGCAACGATATTCTGAGTCTGTCAGTGGTCAAGAATTTCTCGAGCGCATTGTCACAGGAGACGAGACATGGGTTCATCACCGTACTCCGGAAACAAAACGTGCCAGCATGGAATGGAAACACCCTGGGTCCCCGCGACCAAAGAAGTTCAAGATTGTGAGGTCCGCTGGCAAAGTGATGGTTACCGTGTTTTGCTCGCAGACTTCATGCAAAAAGGCACAACAATCAATGCAGCTGCATATTGTTCAACAATGGAACGTTTACGAGCGGCCATTAAACATAAACGTCCTGGACTGCTCCGTAGGGCAGGGCACTCTTCCAGTCGAGCCTCCATGTTCAACCGACTCGTATAACCAATGTACGGTAGATGGCAGCCAAATAGACGTGCAGTGTAGCCCTGTTCAAAAATCAACTTTTTCCTTTTTCTTATTTTCATAGGTTTCTGTACTTTTTCCCATGCTTTTTTACCTGAAAAGGGCGAAAATCACAACCATTTTGACCTAGGTTGTTGGAAGCATTGCCGCATGGAGCTTTAAGTTTTCTGCCTTGAAATCGGCCAAAAGCACCAGTTCCGGGGTCCCTTGAATCATGTTTTGCACTATAACTTTTTATCTAAACAAGATAAAGCAACAAAATAGGCACCAAATTAAAGTGTTTTTAATCCTCTTTCTAACTTATACAATTATGATAGTCTTGGAACAAGAAATGGCACATTGGTACTGTGAAAAATGCTCTGTATGAATTGGTCCACAATTAACCCACCCCTTATATCTCCAGTCTAACTATAGAGTAGATTAAGTCTAGCCCTGTAGGGGTCAGCCTAGAGATTCCGGAAATGGTCCAGAGCGGGCAGATAAATTGAGGTCCACAGTAGGATTCCTCACCAAACTAGGTTAGGGCAATCTACCTTCACCTTTGTTAAGCTATGAGTTGATGCTGGGTCTTAGGCCACAATGTAGGCCTAATTTGTCTGACCCAGCTTAATTTAATGCGTTTACTTCTAAGTTAGAAGTTAGAAGATCTAACTGGGCTAAAAACACAATTAGTCACTTACTGCTAGTTATTAGTCTCTCTTTTCTCCTTCCTGTATAATTGTCGAGAGCGTACTTGCTGGTGGGGATCTTTCTTCGGTGTCTGTTCTTGTCCCTTCTCTCGTTGCGTCTTCTCGCCCCGTTCCTCGTTTTCGTTCTCCTTTGTTCTCCTTTTCGCGGGGCTTTTTCCACCAGCGTCGTCTTGGTTTTTTCCTCGGTTGGTTGATCGGTAATGTATATCTATTACCGAGCACGCTCTTGTCACACAGTATATAAATACTAGTGTGGAGAATAACTCTGGTGAGCAACCAATTGGTTTCATCCACCCAGTTATTGACATAAAAGGAATTTAATAATTGTTAGATTAACTACCTACCTACTCAGTGAACCATTTTCGTTACCTCCCAACTACCCACTCATCAGTGTTCCATAGTACATACAAAGATTTCAGAAATATCACAAAATTCGTTTTCTCACACTCAAGGCAGACAAGGCGCCTTATTCATGACACAAATTTGAGATTAACATTTTGTCACAAGTCTAATCGATCAAGAAGTGAAAGCATTACATGATGATTAATTTCATAATGACATTTACACAGTCAGTTGTTGAGAGTTTGTTTCTTGAAGCTGTCAAAGTGGAGTCTGTTGAACTCCACAGCTTGAAGGAGATAGTCTCTTTGCTTGGCATCTGTTGTTATGACATTTGCAAAGTCGCTCATCATCTTGACACCACGTTCAGCAATGTCATTCACCGCTTTCAGATTCTTAACATAGTCCAACGCTTTTCTGTAGTCCTCATTCTGTGGCCAAGACGTGACAGGTTCCAGAAGCCACTCGGATCCAATGTTCAGTGTGTCCAGCAGGAAATGTGATTCTGGGCCAATGAGATCAACCAGGGTGGTCTTAGCTGTGACTCTCTGGAATAGAGGCTTTCCTGTTCTGAAGCTGTCTGGCTTCTCAGTGGCATGTAACCATGTAACTGGGCAGCAATGTCGTGCTTCAATGTGTCACTCAATCTACTGCTGAACAGGGCAAATGGCACGACTTCCTGCGTCAGGTACCATTTGTGGTTTTCCATCTTATTAAGTACTGCATCAGCAAGCTCTGGGTCAGTTTTCTTGTACTTCAACATGTCCTGGATTAGACTTAGATCATTCACGGGAGCATCTGCAGCAGACATTGACATCATCCATACAGGAGTGTAGAACAGCGCAAGGAAGGTGTTGAGTCTTTCCAGCTTTGATACAGTGTCTTCGTCGTACTCAAGTTGATCTGCAAACATCAGCATTTTCATGGAGTACAGGTTTCTGGCCATCCATCTGGCCTGATAAATGGCGCCTGGTCGACTCCAGCGAATACCTCGAGGAGGCGTTCCTCCAAGAACAATGACTGTCAGTTCAGCCATTTCCCTGTAGTCGGCTCTTGGAAGCCTTTCTGCTGTTAGAATGTCTTGGAGTATTTCTTCACTGTTCTTCTTCTTTCCTTCAGCCATTTGCTGTTGATAGCCAGCATCTTTGGGTTTTCCTTGGACAAGTCCGTCCAAACATCCTTCAGATGCTCAAACCAGGGATTATCTGGCCCCTTCACCTTCCCAAACAGCTTCTCCCAAACTGCTCCTACTAGGATTTCCAGGATGTGATGTCGACAGGCCAGATAAAACACCTTTTTGTTCAGCATTTTCTCTAGCAGTTTGGCAGCTCCTCTGTGAACTCCACTTTTACTGGATGTAGTGTCAAAAACAAGGGCAGTAACATTATCCGTAAGTTCCCATGTCTCCAGTAAATCCATTGAAGCCTCAGCCTGAGCTGTGCCAGAAGAATTGTCGATGACAGGTACTCCCAATAACTTTCCTTCAGTGTATGAAGGTGGACCAGACACTAGCACAGCTAAAGTCTCTGAGGTACTTCCAGGTTCACTGCCCAAGACATCTTTGAGCAACTTTCCATCCCAGTGTAAGGCAGCGTACTGTGGGGGGTTTTCACAAAACTTGGACATGTGACTCTGGCTGATATTATACCTGGACAGCATTCTGTTGCGACGTGTTGTTGAGGTTGAGATGACGAAGTTATCCAGATCAGCCCCTCCATCTTTCAAGGTGGCAGAAACCATGGCAGTAACTTGATTGTCTGATAAACCAAGACGATCAGCTGTATTGCAGATGACATCACATTCCATGACCTTCCTTGGAAACGTCAAAGTCACACTAATCACAGTGTCTTGATGGTGAGAACATCCAGGACGAGGCTGATGGTAATCCATGTCCTCTGTGTTAACGTCGTTGTCAGTTGAGTCACCCCAGGTAATGTCATCCACATGAACAACTGCCTCTTGTTCTGCTGCAGCTGTAAAATAGTACAACATGTTAAGACAGTAATTGTTAAGTACATGCTAAATATCGCAATGGAGTAAAACTTAAAACTTTTTGTAACGTTCAAAGTAATTAGTTTTACCTTGTTCTTGTCTATGCTGCAGTCTTTCATTCCTCGCTGCTTGCTGCAGGGATCTTCTCTCAAAAATCTTGTCATGACCAGACATATGACCTTTCCTCTCAGTCTTTTGGTCTTCGTAGAACCTGATATCCTCATCTTTCTTCTCTCTGGATAACAGTCTGTTGTTCTGTATTTCCTAAATTGCATCTGGAGCTCCTATATCGAACAGGCTGTCTAATTCCAGCACAAATGCTCCTCTTTTTCCTCCAGGGTTACTTGCTCTTCCTTTGCTTTTCACCAGAGCACGATGTTTCTCATGTAGTTTCATGAAGAGCTTCATTGCGTTGTACTTGGTCATTGTCTTGATCCTAGCCATCTGCCAGAATGGGATGATAGATTCAACTGTTTCATATGCAAGGTCTTGAACCATGGGCCTCCCTGCATTTTCCGGTAAATTCTGAAGATTAAGGAAATACTGGAACGCCTGTCTGTTGGTGGGAAGCTGGGAAACCACTGATAAAAGCTGAAGGGTATCCAACCAGGAAAGTTTCAGTGAGAGATCTGGTAGATGGCCCAGTTGACACCTGCCTGTGGACAGTACGTGGAGGTTCTGAGATATCAACTGTGCGCCCACGGAGCTCCCTCAGCTCCTTGCTTAATGCCATTGTGAAGTTGTAACTTGTAGATGGTTTTCTAGATTCTGATTGAGTTTCTGTTGTTCCTGAAAAATGATAGATAATTATTATTATTAATTATTAATTATTATTATTATTATTATTTATTAATTTTATGCTCTTTCATTTGATACCTAATTTGTTGCTCTATCTTGTTTAGATCAAAAGTTAAAGTGCAAAACATAATTCAAGGGACCCCGGAATTGGCGCTTTGGCCGATTTCAAGGCAGAAAATTTAAAGCTCCATGCGGCAATGCTTCCCAACATCCTAGGTCAAAATAGTTGTGATTTTCGGCTTTTTCAGGTCAAAAGGCATGGGAAAATGTACAGAAACCTATGAAAATAAGAAAAAGTTGATTTTTGAACAGGCCTAGTGCAGTGTTACCACAATGATCAGCGAATTCACCTGATACAAACATAATATAAGTCCTTTAGTTACGAAATTAAACGCCGTGTAAACTTATTTTCTGACCGGCTTTCGTATTTTCATTAAGATACTGTACCCTAGCACCAATGTTCCCTCTAATTTTCTTTAGTCCATGTGCGCAAGAAATTTTCGTTGTGCATACATTTAGATTCATGGTGAAAAATTGTGCAAACTTTTTTGAGCGCTATTATCTTCAAAATTAAATACATATAAATATTAAATAATTAATAAATATTATTTCCATAAGGTGATAGCTTGATCATTACGGTACTATTAAATGGATATTAAAAAACTGTTTACAATATTATATATTCTTAAAAAATAAAACATTTTATCCATTCTAAAAATATGAATAAAATAAAAAATAGTAAAATAAAATTCAACAAAATAAAGAAACAAAATAAAAATAACATTAATTGAAAATGACTATTTTAGTTATCAATTCTCAAAACAATTTTTAGCATTTAGCAATTTAAAATGGACTATCAAGATTAATACATGATTTTATCCATTCACAAAATAGGAATTATGAGATAATTACTATTCGTTTTTATGCAAAAATAAGAAGAGAAGGTTTATATTCAATGCGTTAATGTATAAAAGAAAAAAAATGCAAATACATAGAGTAAAAAAAATCTGTATTGCGTAATTGCGCGGACGTCGGCGAAGTCGGGCGGAAGGGGTTAATACTTAAAAGAGCGACTATAGAGTATGTTGATGCAAACGGTCAGAACTTGTGTGACGGTATATTTTTCAAATTACTTCATTGACTGTCGTGACTCATGATACGCTTGAGCCTGTGCGCATTTTATTTTGCTGTGTGCGCGGGTTTCACAACGCGTGTGCGCGCGCACACGCGCACACCTTAGAGGGAACATTGCCTAGCACCCCCAATATTTTTTTTTAATTAGACTGCCTACAAATTGCACGAGACACGAGACTGAATTCCGTTAAAGGAAAAGCTGGACTTAATAAATGTAAATTTGGTTGTGTGAGACCACTTACAAAAAAGGACTATACTGTAGAAGGCATAAATAACACGTACAGTGAATCACCAAGGACTTGCCAAATATGCTTTGGAAAGATAAAAGCAGTTTCGGGATTGAAAAGTGGGCGAAATAATTTAGTTTCTCAGTTATTGTATTCTTTCAAGTTTTAAAATTTTCATTCTCGTTATCATCTGCTTCCTTGTAGAGGTTTCCTGAGCCTCTCTTTGTTTGCAAAATATAGAGATGGCAACAACCGCAACATAATAGTCCGACTCAGCATTTCAGTATAAAAAATTACCAAATTATTCTTGTGCAAGGGTCGAATGAATGCTGCACCCTATACATATATCCTGGAACAAATTCCTAATTCTTTTATCGACAAATTATTTCCTCATTCCCTGAAATGTGAAGTAATATTTCTACAAGATGACATCTTATGTAACATATCGCATGACAGCATACGTCAGTTTGCAGAAAATAGGCCACTCTGTCCAAATGCTTTTCCAACCTCTATATTTAAATCTAAATGAGCATCTGAGAGTAATTTTGGATGCGTGTCAAGGAACAAATTTTTAGAACGACAAACAAAATTGTTTGAGGACAATTGTGTATGCATTTTTGGAGCTGTTTAATCTCTTTCGTAACAGCAAAAGTCATGCGAATGGGTGGGATCTGAAAAACGGGTTGCTACATCATTCGCATGCAGGAGGAGGTCACCTATGGAAAAACTATACGCGCTCACAACATGGTATCATATGTGGTACCTTTATTTCATAATTAAATATAAATTATTAATTAATTGAATTAAATATCTATACAAAATTGCCTCGGGATTGGCGACATAGCCTAATGGGAATGAAATGATTGCCATACATACATAGAACCCGTGTGTAGGCGTCGGGCCTGCATAACCACGAGAAACATTTATTTCACGTGAACAGAATTTTCCATTGCTGACTCATGTAAAATACGAGAGAGAAAGAGTCAACAACCTTTGCCAAATCAGCAATTTATACTAAAATATGAAGAAATATTAAAGGAGTGGCCTCGGGGCTGTTTATGTGCAGCGAACGCTTTAAACAGGGAAGATGTGCTTTTGTCTTCCCTAAAGTTCTGAGTGAATTCCTTATGATAAACTACAGGATAGACCTATACCTTAAAGAGTTTATATTGTGACTGCCTATATTAATTACATCAAGTTAACTCGTCGTGTAACTCCATCGTGGCGGCCCTACACCGAAAAAGATCGTAACGCCCTACATCGAAGCAAACCAGGGACCCAGCAAAAATAAGGTGGGACAATTCATTTTCGTTCACATATAGGCATCTAAAATCCCGACGCAAAAATTACCGTAATCAATTAAATATAAAGAGGTCCTTTTAAAGACCTACATATTCATAACTCTCTAACGAAAAAACATAGGGCTTTTGTCGGTTAACTCTCCACTGAAATCTGCTGGAAATTTCCAACGGATGAGGGTATCAGGCAATCAACCCATAGCCCTACATAGTTTTTTCAAATCACCCATCCAATTACTACCAAGACCCAATGTTGCTTAACTTTGCTGATCGACGGGAGGTGGTGTTGCGATAATGGTTACGACGCAGCATAACTATTTTGACAGTCTAGATTCTTTAAATATTTTCCACAAAAGTAAAATCAAACGTATTTTTGAAAGATCTAAACCTATCACTTAGGTTCCAGAAATAGGTCTAATTAACTGCAGTCATAACTTTGAAAGTGATTTTGTAACAATATTTACCACATATATTAACAAATAAACTTGTGCAATATTTTAGTTCATCGATACAACGCGAGAATTTGGACCTTTTTTTATGGGCATAAGTGAGGTTGTGTGTGTGATAATTCACAGATGTATGAGATACATTTTTTTCAGGTAGCACCTTTGATACCTCGGAATACTAAAACATTTACATAAAAATGTAGAAACGTTTTTATTGTTGGAAAAAAAATGTTCGTCCCGATTAGATTAAGTTAGGCTAGGTTAGGTTAGGTTAGGTTAGGTTACGCTAGATTAGCGAGTACATCACTATTTAACGACTCAACAGAAACCACACTTCATGCCCGCAATAACTGCGTCCGAAACACTTACCACGCCCTTCTCAGCTCGATGGCACTAAGATTAGGTTTGGTTAATTAATTACTTTTCAGGTATATGGATTTTAAGAAGTCGTTACCTCGCTTATACGGAGATACGCAAATGTGTGTGTGTGTGTGTGTGTGTTGTGTGTGTGTGTGTGTGTGTGTGTGTGACTAAATGAGCTGAGTTTCTATTTTTATATCATAACTACCATATATTACCATTCACTGGGAATTGAAGTAAAAAAAAATCTCATTCTGACAAAAATACCTCATTTCCATTTTTTTTTTGTTTTGTTTATTTTTTACTTTGGTTTTTAATATGTATGAAAATGAGCATACCAAACCTTTCCGTCTTTATTTACGTTTCAGGAAGATGTCATCCTGACCTCATAAATAACAAATGACGCAGTCACTCTGGTTCCTTTGAGGCCAAGGACTTTGTGACGTAATCACTTTTTTTTTTTTACGAATCAAAGGAGGATAAAATGTGAAAATGAAAATCGAAAATTAAATAAAATTTGTCATTAACTTGCGCGCAAATTTGGAATTACTGTAATTTTGCGTTCTGTAATCTCGTGTAGAATCCAAGCATATTTCTTGTACAGGATTATTATTCACTGACAAGACGAAAATGTTGACGGATTAGGCCTATCTTAATAATTACCAGATTTAGGTTTTGTCTGACTTGGTTTTATGGGAAATTGTGAATAATCTCTTAATTGGACCGATTACTTTTACTTTAAGAAAGAAATTTTTAAGAGGACTGTACCACAGTTTTTTCTTTAAATTTATTTACTAATTTTCATGACCACTAATACTGCATATGGAACACTGAGACGAACATACAAAATTTCAGCTTGCGAGGTGTCAATTTTTTAGTTAGGAATGTTACAATCAATGTGTGAAACCAGTTGGCTCTGCTAATGCCTAAACGTTTCGGGCATCTCGCGTAATGCCCGTGTCCCTTAATCATTTTGCGAAAGTTAGGTTAGGTTGGTTAGGTTAGTAATAAATAATGCCTGTGATTAAGGGTCACTGGCATTACGCGAAATGACTGCTTTCATACATTGATTGTAACATACACTACACACACGTCCCAGCTCCACCTGAATCGTGGAATCCGAACCACGACCACGCCAAGGAAGATCCAAAGAGGAAGCACATTTTAAAAGCAGTCAGATCTGAAATTCCATTCTGCATACGTGCTTCTTAACCACTAGGCCACCCAAGATATAACTACTAATACAAACTTTCAATAAGTTCTCAAATTAATAATAGTAGTAGTAGTATTTATAAAGCCCTACGCAAAGATATCTAATGGTGTTAAAACTGGAGATCGTGCTGCCAGGGCCTGTTCCCACCACAGTCCAGTCCAGCGATTTGATAAGAGCTCATCAAGGTACGCCCGAACGATGTTTACATAGTGAAATGGAGCTCCATCTTGTTGAAAGACACCAGTGTCCAGAATGCCATCTGAATGAAGCTGGGATACAAGAAACTGGTGAAGCATGTTAAGATAAGTGGGCCCTGTTACAGTAGCTTCTGCAAAGAAAAAAGGTCCGTAAATCTTCGATCTTGTCATACCCAACCAGACATTAACTTTAGGAGAATCTCTCCCATTTGTAGAACTCGGTTGGTTTTTCACTAGACCAGACACAGCAATTATGTCGAGTAACCTTTCCGCATGTGTGAAATGTCGCTCCATGTGACTACCATCACACGTTCTTGTACATTCATCATCATCTATGGCCTGTAGAAAATAAAATAGAAATATTATTATTTCAGCAAAATAGAGAGGGACTTTTGGATCACCCTATATATATATATATATGTGTGTGTATGCGTGTGTGCTGGGTGGTCCGCTTGAAAGCAAGCCGGCAAGTTATTCTGTATATAATTGAACAGGAAGTAACACGTTCCATCAGATGTTGGAAATGGCTGCCGTTGACATAGATACACGAGTCCTTTCGTCTTTCGCGCAATATATATATATATATATATATATATATATATATATATAATATATATATATTAATATATATATATACAGGGTGGGCCGTAAGTTTCCATACATAGGAAAAATAAACATTTTTTTATGGACAACCATTTTTATTTATATAATATGCTCTACATGGTTGCCATTGTTTTGAAAACACATTTCAATACGTGTTCCCCACTGTTGATGAACACGCATTAGCACAGTTGACGTTATGCTTGTAATGGCGTTGGTGATACGTTCCTTTAGATGATTTATGTCTCGTATCTTTTCCTGATACACCATGGCCTTCAAGTGCCCCCAAAGATAGAAATCAAGGGGGGTGAGATCTGGGGATCTGGGAGGCCACTCCACAGGACCACGCCGACCAATCCAAGCATCCGGAAACTGCTGCTGATCCAAATACCGACGCACGTGAAGACCATAATGAGGTGGAGCTCCATCTTGCTGGAAGTAAACTGGGAAGTTACCTTCCTCGTTTAGCAGGGATGGGAAAATCTCTTCTTGCAACATGTTAAGATACCTTTCGGCATTAAGATTTCCACTGACAAAAATTGGTCCAATAATTCTGTCACCCCATATCCCGGCCCACACCATCACTTTACCGGCACCTTGCATCTTCGTCGGACTCAGCCAGTTAGGGTTAGCATTACTCCAATAACGTATGTTTTGCCGATTAACCTCTCCATTGACGTAAAAATTTGCTTCATCAGTAACATAAAAACAAACGTTTAATTTTTCCTATGTATGGAAACTTACGGCCCACCCTGTGTACATACATACATATACATATATATATATATATATATAAAAAATAGTGACAAAAGTTTTCTGCTAATAAATGTCCCTGAATTCAAAACACAACTAGAATTAAAAGAGTGAAATGACTAAGAATCATGAATCACAACTTTCAACTGAAACAAAAAAAGTAAACAAATACAGAGGATTCACGCAACAAAAATGGGACACATCCATTTGTTTATGGGGAAAGGATCGTCTATACGAGACATTACTTTCATGGTGGAACAAGTTTTAAAAAATCTGAAATAAAAACATCGAAACGTAAAAGGATATTTTATTTAATGTCAATTTTTTTTCTCTTACTGATGACGTGACAACCATTTTCCTCTCTATATTTATACAACGAAAAAGATTCTTGTTTGGTCACTATTTTAATTTGAAATTATGTTTAAAGTTGATCACATTGGTTTAAAATTGAATAAGAATGTTTTGGCACTGATGAAAAACTCATTTTAGGTTAATTAGAAGGTCAGTCTTTGAAGAATGTCTCGTGAAGAAAGTTCGCGTTATTAATCGAAAGTTCCTTTGAGAGAATAATATTTAAATCTGCAATAACACAATTGCTACCAATATTATTGGAGATTAGAATTCTATCGATATTTGTAATAAAATGTGGTACGTTACCAGTTGGTGGTCAGTAAATGCCTAATATTGAATACTGGGTGACGGGTGTTATGAATAAACATTTCAAATGCAAGCGTTTCCGAAGTATTGTTTATGCTTGCCAGAGCTTCGATATTTTTACTCTTGTAGTGAGAGTCTACAAATATACTTCCTCCCTAGGCTTGCCAACTTTCTAACTTTCTGAAATACAATTCCGGATGATATATATAATATATATATATATATATATACAGGTCATAAAGGGGGGTGGGGGCGAGCCGATCCAGCTGGCGGGTTCGGGGAGGGGGGGCGCTGTAAGCCCCTCGAGAATTTTTTTAAATATGACCAATTTCAAGGGCATTTTGAGGCCATATGCAGGGGGCAGGGGGTATAAAGACATATTCTAAGGTCAATTAAGTCAATCGACGTCCTGTGTATATATATATATTTTTTTTTTATTCGGGTTGTTTAACCTCCTTCGCAACATCTAAGGTCATATGACGGAGGGGACCTACAGCTTTACGTGGGATCCGAACCACCGGTTGCTACATAATCTGGGTGCAGAAGACGGTCTCCCATCCAACTACTACCCAGACCCAATGTCGCTTAACTTCGCTGATCTCCGGGAAGCGGTGTTACGACATTGGGGTAGCCCATATATATATATATATTTTTTTTTGGTTTATTTAAAGGCTAATAATATGCAAATAATAAGGTGATACCAAATTATGTATTTAAAGAAAACTATCCTCAAATTGTAAGATATCTGGGAGATTAGGATAACGTTCCGGGAGCCGGGAGAACACACACGATTCCGGGAGTCTCCCGGCGAATCCGGGAGGGTTGGCAAGCCTAGTTATGATGGGCCACAAACATTCTCTTTCTACATTACTAAAGGATGATATACCCAATCTTTTTATAATGAGATGTATATGGCTATATGCCACTCATTCCATCTTTGTGCATCATATGCATGTAAAACGTTACCTAGAGGCATTGAAGACATGACTCGTGATATTTACAAGTATTTTCTTTTACCTAAGCAATCTCAAGCTTTGAAAGAATTTCAAGAGTTTGTCAATGCTAAACCACATAAATTGTTACACCTATACCAAACACGCTGGCTGTCACTCCACAGCGCTGTCAAGCGTATTCTTGAACAGTTATCAGCCCTTAAACTCTTTTTTACTCATGCAGTTGCAGAGGATCGTCTGTATTAACGAGAAATCAGCTTAATACAGCAACTTTGAATGGCATGCTACATGCAAAAGGGACATTCATCCATAAAACTTATCAATTTCAACCTTGTGATTCCCATCTCAAGAGGATGACAACAAATTTATAAGATAGAAGACAAAGTACTGTAGATAAACACAACATAGCCCCCATATATATCGGGTGGTCCGAAAAAAATGACGCATTTTTTAAAAATTAATATCTCAGTAACCCCCTTCCTTATCATGACAATTTTTATATGCAAGATACTTTCAAACTTCTTTTTTTGAATGCAAGAAACGGAATTCTGATATCTTTTATAGTTTTCTCGCAATTAACAAAAGTAACAACATGGGTCAAAAAAACAAAAATCGCAATATTATATCCGTTTTTTATACATCATTTTTATACGATATCATGCGATATTTTTGCAAGTTATTACAAAACTCTACAAGAATGAACAAGTCAAATTGTGGATATTTTTATTTTTTAACAATTCGTCAGTACCCTTAATGATGTTGTCAGAGGAAGATCGTATTCTCATTAAAAATTGTTACTGTGAAAAAGGATGGAAGACTGGAAGGTTATTGCAAGAGTTTCCCGGCAAAAAGTGGAAAAGGCGTGCAGTGGAAAGACTCTTAAAGAAGATTCGCGAATCGGGAAGTACTGCCAGAAAACTAGGAAGCGGTAGACCTAAAACAGCTTCGGTTCCAGAAAATGTGGATTACATCAACGATAAAATCTGCTCTCAAGAAGATAAACCAGGAAGTCATTTGTCACAAAGAACAATTGCTAAACATTTGAATATTGGAAAGACTTCTGTACACCGAATAATTAAAGCACAAAAACTAAAAGCCTTCAAAAGAATAGTATCTTCTAGAAAAAGTGATACTGTTAAGGATAAAAGAAAAACAAGGTGCAGAAAGTTACTTGATAATTTCTCTGTCGTTGATATTAAAAAGATAGTCTTCACGGATGAAAAAGATTTCACTCTAGAAATTCCGCGAAACCGTCAAAATGATGTTGTCTATGGGCGTGGTAAAAAGTGTGACATTTCAATAAACAGATTGTATCATGAAACGTCAAGATTCTCCAAAAAGGTTATGATATCTGCAGGGGTCTCTTGGAATGGCAAGACAGATGTTCATTTTATTGAAACTGAAAAGACAAAGGTGAATTCTGCAAATTACATTGAGCTTTTAAGAACAAAATTGTTGCCGGATTGTCGTCGCCTGTATCAAGAAAATGATTTCATATTTCAACAAGATGGAGCACCGTCGCATACAAGCTACGCCACACAGTCGTTTCTGATTAGCAATACACCAAAATTAATAACGAAAAATGAGTGGCCACCACAAAGCCCAGATTGTAATCCTATGGACTACTCAATTTGGGAGTTACTAAAAGAGAAGGTTTACCGAGGTCGACGAGAAAAATTCACCGAATCAGAATTAAAAAGTAAAATACTTGAATCTTGGCAAGAAATTGGCATTAATGAAGTAAGAATTATTATTTTTGTGTGGAAGAAAAGACTTAGATTAGTGTGTCAACAGAGTGGTGGTCCAATCGATCATTTACTGTAAATTAATTAGTTAAATTTCTGATTAAATTTTTCCTTTCTCATGATATTCGTTTTTTTGACCCATGTTGTTACTTTTGTTAATTGCGAGAAAACTATAAAAGATATCAGAATTCCGTTTCTTGCATTCAAAAAAAGAAGTTTGAAAGTATCTTGCATATAAAAATTGTCATGATAAGGAAGGGGGTTACTGAGATATTAGTTTTTAAAAAATGCGTCATTTTTTTCGGACCACCCGATATATATATATATATATATATATATATATATATATATATATATATATACATTTTAACTGCAAACACGCAGTATAATTAACGTAAAGAACGACGCTTGTATAGGAGAATATCCCGCGCAAGATGAGGAGAAAGAACGAAACAAATGAAAAAATGAGGTAACCACCCGGGAATCGAACCAGGATCTTCCGATTGCCAGTCAGATATGATAACCATTACACCACGGGCCTCACTCGAACAAATGCCGTAATTCTCCTACATACGCGCAGAAACCAATGCCCCAAGGGGGCACCTCCCGCATGTCGTAACATTATATACATTTTAACTGCAAACACGCAGTATAATTAATGTAAAGAACGACGCTTGTATAGGAGAATATTCCGCGCAAGATGAGGAGAAAGAACGAAACAAATGCGCGTATGTAGGCGAATTACGGCATTTGTTCGAGTGAGGCCCGTGGTGTAATGGTTATCATATCTGACCGGCAATCGGAAGATCCCGGGTTCGATTCCCGGGTGGTCACCTAATTTTTTCATTTGTTTCGTTCTTTCTCCTCATCTTGCACGGAATATTCTCCTATACAAGCGTCGTTCTTTACGTTGATATATATATATATATATATATATATATATATAATATATATAATGGAAATTTGTTTCTAAAAAGGGAAATTTTATGGCCAGTCCAGGGAAATTCTGCTATACAGACATAGCAACAATGAAACCACATACGACTTCGGACACCAAGAGGAACTTCATCTAGTAAATCGCTTAAATCATTCCTTAAAAAAATTGGAATAGGTTTCTCCTGTTAATCTTCCAGGCAAAACTAAAGGACCGATTAAGTTGTCGCCAATAAGTCGTGCCTATACATTGATATTAAATTGTTGTTGGTGTCTTGACTGGATGATGGCATGCGGATTCTCTTCGGCCCAGTGATGTGTGATGTGAAAATTGATCACGCCATTTCTTTTGAAGGCAGCCTCATCAGAAAACAACAAGGAGGATAGAAAAAGAGGATCGCGAGCACACTGTTGAAGGAACCAAGTACAAAAAGCCCCTCATGTACTTATACTATGTCCAGTAATTTCTGACAATGTGGTATCATAGTGATGTTTAAGTGTTTATAAACGCATCGTCGTGATGTTATAATACCCGGTAAATGCATCGTCGTGATGTTATAATAAATGCATCGTCGTGATGTTATAATAAATGCATCGTCGTGATATTATAGAAATTCATGTTTATGAATGGTGGTCCCTGTGACTACTGGTTATCAGTAAAAAGACGCAGGAAAGTCACACTTTGCACTAAACTTTAGACTTGCCTTTTTCCTACAACCATGACTACTGAAGTAACGATGATGTGTATGACTGAGTTTTTTAGGATGACTATGTGGTGATCTTACGATGGTGGTGGTGATATGACTGCATGATTTTTTTTTTAATGCAACTACATGGTGATGTTAAGACCAAACACTTTGATTGTTGCAACAGAAGAAGAACTTCGGAAGTATATTCCAAATTTGACTCAGATTTTCGATGAATTCTCTGATGAAGATATCAGCAGTGGTGGGCACCGTTAACCAAAAAGTTAACTTCGATAACGATAATCCGTTAACCCCAATTTTTAACTCCGATAACGATAATCCGATAATTTTACTACAAAGTTAACGGAAGTTAACGATAATCCGTTAACGATAACTATTTCTTTACTAACATTTAAAAAAATCAAGGAAAAAAGCTTTAAAACCCATAGAAAATGTTTATTTATGCAAAATCCAACAATAAATAGGTATTTAACTATTTTTATCAAGTTTTGCAACTTTTTTGCTTAATAACTTTTTTTTCTTATTTTTAATAAAAAATGTAGTGATTACATGTTTTGAAACCCTTGTAACCACTAACCATTAACTAAATTTTAATTTACCAGAGAATTATTATGGCGGGAACTGAAAGGTAAAATTAAATTTTAGGCACATTTATTAAAGACTGACACAATGTGCTGGTTGCCCTTCAGAAAGACCAACTTCTCAAAGTTAGGCCCAACTGCCAGTCTTGACCTCTTGGGCCTCAGGATGTCCTTGCCGAGAGAGAAGAGCCGTTCCACTACGGCAGAGGACGGAATTGGCAGACTGAAGTTATGGCGGTTTGAATTCATTCGCGGAGCGGTGATCTTCCGTGAATGACTCCTCGCAGTTAACGTGTTAACGGACTTTAACAGACTAAATATCGAGTTATCGGAAGTTAACTGGTCCGATAACGATAAATGGAAATTAACTTCCGTTAATAGTCCGTTAAAAAAAGTTAACTTCGTTAATTAACTGTTATCGGATTAACGCTTTAGTGCCCAACACTGGATATCAGTGTGGAAATTGGACGACTTCGGAGGCATTTGGAAGCTGCCAAAATCAGCGTTGAAGAGGCAAAGAAATGGACAGCATTGCAGTTTCTGGAGTTTATTGTGAAATGGAATTTTTGTGAATCTTTGCCAAGCTTGTCACTGTGTTTGAGATTCTTTTTGACTGTCTGTCTCTCTATTGCTTCATGTGAAAGAAGTTTTTCCAAATTGAAATTGATAAAAAATTTCTTTCGCTCGACCATGAGTCAGACAAGATTGACAAATCTGGCTTTACTTTCAATTGAACATGAATATGCAAAGAAGGTGAATTTTGATGAGGTCATTGATCAATTTTCAGAAATTAAGGCTCGAAAGCAGAGACTGTGAATCCTCTCTATTTACCTTTGAAGAATAGGCTGAGCGTTGAGACTGGATTTCCTGTGTTTTTTGTATAAAATAAAATGCAGTATTACCTGTTCACTGAATTTTTAATGTCCTGAATTTTTCTTATTTCCAATTTGCTTATGACAGTACTGTCCTGTTTAAAAATCTACTTGCAAACATAATATATTTTTCTGTGTTTAAGTTTTAAAATTATTTATGGGGCTTGCCAAAGGAAGGATCCGCCCCGGGTGCCAAATACTTTAGGTACGCCCCTGCAATGTACTTAATATTATTTGTAAGTTCCAGGATCAAACGGAAAGCAGAGGCGAGAATATGTTTTCCCAGTGCAAGATGAAAATCCAAATTCTTGGAAAAAAGAGCTAGCGCAGATGGAGAGTCAGCCTAAGTCAGTGAGTGAGAAAGAGTCAGCGAGTCAGATCGAGTCAGTCAGTCAGAGAGTTAAGCAGAGGAAGAAGTTAGACGAGAGCAGTCCATCAGAAGATCTTATTTTCCCTCCTTTGTCACTTGTTTTTTAATATTTCCACTTGAGCCCGTGGAAAAAGGGGGCTACTTATAGGATGAACTTTGGCCAGTAAATTCATTCAATTAACCTCCAGGGTAATCCTTGAAGAACAACAATAGTGTTCCACCTAGGCCTTATTCCCGTTTCCTTAGACTACTTGACTTCCGATCAGGGTCTATTTCCCTTTATTAATTGTATAACATAACTGTAATTTAATTAATTCTGTGAATGAATAACAAGATTAAATATTAAAACTTTGTTGTGCTTCTTAAAATAAGATGAAGGTATATTTTAAATTGTTACGGTAACCAGTGTCACTTAGCTGAGGTTTGAGAGTAATTATACGACGAAAAACAAAGATATAATTGTCACACTACTATCTAATGGACAACGCTACCACATCAACGGAGTGATTGAAAATGGTTTGGAAAACATCTTGTCTGCGCTACCAGATGTGCATTAATACATTAACACCCACCTACGAATGATTTAATGGAAGGGTCACCCACCAGTTACCGACGTCACCCCGGGAGAAATCTCGCACTCGACACAAGGGGGGAAAAATACACCCGCCCGCTCGTTCGTGGCGAGTTGGACTTTCGACTGGCCGAATAAATATTATTAAAGATCTTTACTTACTTATTTATCTCTTTATTTCAGAACAATACTGGAAGGATTTTTTCACATCAGGGGTATCCAACCTTTTGAGCGAATTCAGCTACTTTTCAACTTTGGCCAGGAAGAGTTATCTACGTGTCCTGCCCGTACTCAACTACCTTCCACCATTCCCATCCTTTACTTCTTCCCACTTCCATACCTCACACCTGCAGTCATGTCCCACATCATTATTTTCACTATATTAAACTGTAAGAAAGGATAAAATTGCATACTTTTAAAAAGAGACTGTATTCTAAGTACAATAATTTTTTAAATCTTCATAATACAAATTAAGCACAAAGGAGTCAAAATGTAAATTCAACATATTCCTACCCTTCAACTTAAAATCCTGCCATCGCTTTCATTTTCATGTCAGACAACAAAACATTATTTATGTAGAGCAACGAACAATTAAATTTATAGCTCATTATTTTCAGTCCAACCGTGGATTTTCCCAAGCCAGTTTGGAAAATGGGAAGGGTGTGCAGCGACAAGCCCACTTCATACAATGTATTTGTCTCGACCCAGTTCCTTTTTAAAAGGGACTTATTTTTCCTGGTTGATAGCGTCACCGTCCGTCTCAGCACCCACTGGTGGACCAACCAACCACTCAATAATTAATTTTTATAAAAACCTAGTTTCACAAAATTCCATAAAAAGAATGCTTGATGCATAGCTGAAAGGATTCCCTACACCAGAACCAAAGATCTATAAAAAGTATTCTTTCAAAATACAAAATAATTATTGGTCACGAAGTAGTTTACTCGGGTCATAAAATCTGTATTGAGGGGTGAAGGGAGGTCTTTTATGGAGCTGTATATGAAGACATACTTGCTTAACTAATTTGCAAAATTGTTGATAATTGTAATAATAATCCTAAACAGTCTGAAGGGTCAGAAAGTGGCACAACTCTGAGGCCAACTAATGCGGCTCATTGCGCTAACTCCCGGATTATTATCACCAGTATCATCGGGAGTCGAACCCCCAACCCGTGTCTTCACTTCGCTTATAGGGAAACGGTGTTATTCACTGGTGCTGGATACGTGGCTTAATAGGTACCACCGTTTCCTTATAAACAATGTGGATACAGTGGATCTCGGGTCGACTCCCGATGATGCTGGAATAGCTAAATGAAGTTTCACTAGAAATTATTGGTCTAAGTGGTAAATAATCAGTCATGAGGGCCAGAAACTGACATAGTTCTCAGGCCAACAAATGAGGCCCATTGCTCTAACTCCTGAATTACTACTACCAGTACCATCGGCAGTCTATCCCCCGACCTCAGTATCTTCAGTTCGCTTATAGGGAAACGGTGTTAGTCAGTAAGCTACTGCCCATTCATTCGACCATATTTAAAAGGTGATACGTGACGAACACCCACATTACGAGCCATCTTGTTACTATGATGCAAGCTTCGTTGGGTCCCGATATAAACTATACGTATGTATGCCCTGGTTGTAAGGATTGGAACGTAAACTTGTGTGTACAAGGTTCTGTAGTTAATTTGTGAGGTTTTCTAAAATTAAATCAGAAACAATTATCATTAAAATAAATTCTTCTCTTCCGTGTTTACTAACGAAAATATGAACAACATTCCCGTTCCCGTAATCATGCTCAATGATGATCATTTAAAACTTCACGATTTTACCATTTGTGAAAGTGAAGTACTCTCGGTCATAAGTAAAATTAATCCTAATAAAACTCTAGGTTCAGATAAGCTCTACCCTAGTGTACTTAAAGAAAGGAACTGCGCAAGTCTCTCCTATAACACACAGTATATATTTAATAAATCTTTAAAAACTGGCGAAGTTCCGTTCGATTGGAAACTTGCAAACATTACGCCAACATTTAAAAGGGGGTAGAAATCGCTTCCGGGAAATTATCGTCCCATCAGTAGTTAGTAAGCTTATGGAGACGATCGTTCGGGACAAATTAGTTAATTACTTAGAAATTAATAACTTCATTAAAAATTCTCGGCACGGCTTTCGACGTAATCGTTCTTTGTCTAGCTAATTTGCTCGACTTTTTTAATGACATTGTAAATATATATGACGAGAGTAAAACAGTAGTAGTTAAATATTTCGCTTTTCAAAAAGTTTTTAATAAAGTGCCACACAGGAAATTATTAGCTAAACTTCATTCTCACAGAATTGATAGTAATGTTCTAAAATGGATCGAAAATTGGCTTAGCGGACGTACACAAAGAGTGGTCATTAATGGCAAAGCATCTAACTGGAGAAGTGTAACTAGCGGCGTGCCTCAGGAATCAGTTCTGGGACACGTTCCTTTTATTATTTATTTCAATTACATCAACATAGGAACTACTAAGAGTATAATTTAAAAATTTGCGGATGATGCCAAACTAAGGGAAACGAACAAAATCAGCGCAGAACATTTGCAGATTCAAGATGATATTAACAAGTTACTCGCGTGAAAACAATGTCAAAGAAATGTATTCTATACGTGACAAGACACTAACGAGTGTTACGGAAGAGAAATATTTAGGTATTATTGTTGCAGAAACTCTTCAACCGAGTAAGCAATGTATCGAAGCAGTTAGAAAAGCAAACAGAATCTTAGGATTTACTGGTAGATCATTTGAATTTAAGTCGGAGAAAACAGTGCTAACATTATATAATTACTTAGTAATTACTTACTGGAACACAGTGTTCAATTCTGGTCCCCATATTTATGACAAGGCAGACAGAATAGAGAGAGTGCAGTATCAGGCTACGAAGACGATTCCCAGACTTAAAATTAAATCATCCGCTGCCTGTTCAGAAATGTTAAATTTATTCTCATTTGTAAAGAACGTATTCGAGGAGATTTAACACAAGTGCTTAAAATGATTAAGGGTTTTGATAACGTCGACACCAAAGTATATTTCACCTTCAGAAATGCTGATAGAGCTCGCAGTAATGGTCTGAAATTAGTGGGTAAACGTTTTAATTCTAATGAAGGTAAACATTTCTTGTGCAGTTGTATAGTTAATTCGTGTCGTGGAATGGATAGCCTGCCAGCGTAGTTCAAAGTAATTCGGTCAAGTCCTTCAAAAAGAAATTAGATGCTTATTTTACCTTAAACTCCCAGTTAAGAAACATTTGTTAGCAAATAAAAGTATTGTAGAATTTTCACTCTGATTCTCTCCCCTTTGCTTTAAAATTGTCACTTATCTTTAAATTTCCCTCCTTTCTTTCAACCTCCCTTCCTTGCTTGCTTGCTTTGCTTTGCTTTAAAATTTTCACTCTTTGAATTTTTTTCCATCTTCTAACCTTCCTTCTTAAACAGACAGCCTCGTAGGGACCAGCCGGTCTGTTACTGTTTGGTGTCCTTTGTATATATCTGTTATAAAACGCCTCACCATGAAACGCCCCATTCCTTATCAAGCACGAGTGGTTGAACGCCCGATTCCTTATCAAGCAACGAGTGGTTGAACGCCCGATTCCTTATAAGGCAATTAAGTAGCAACCACAAGTATAAAACCTCATATGACAATTCATCGTTTCCCTCGTGTTGCTTACTCCCCCCTGCTCACCCCCACGGCTTTCATCTGCATATATAAGGCTGTGAGACACCCATATTCAGAAGGTTGAACCGCGGCATTGGTGCTCTTGTCCTGGGGTCTGGCTCACTATGAGGGCCTTTTCTCTTTTCTTAGTACGGTTTAGCTTCATCTGTCATAGTCGGGAGTGGCCTGGTAGATAATAATAGTTATAGGATACAAGTGTTAAGACATTCATTAAGATTAAGGCTGAACCACATAATTCAGTGAACCATATTAAATATTACAAGTTTCGATCATCTTAATTTAATCATCTCTCGAAGCATAGTGTGTTTATAATACCGACTAAGAAACTATCCGACGAAACTGACTGACAAAACAATCCCCCTAACCGCTAAAACGAGAATCCATGCAGTAAGACCATACCACCAACCTTACAAATATCTTTTTCATAGTAGCCACACACACACATACACAGTACGTATCATGACACGACTTCTGCAGTGACTCCTGCCTTCACAAGAAGCCCATTGTTCCATCGATGTCGGCTTCGCCAGTTTGACACATAGCCGCAACCAAGATGACGTCACATAGCATCTTGAGACTCCTTCGTAAGCAACCCTCAATCAAATTAGTAATGCGCAGGATGCTATATGCATTCTTGAACAATCCCCCTTGTGGGCCTATAACACTAGGCAACAAAGATTTTGTTACAGAAGACCAAATAGGTGCTCCTAGCTAATTTCGGTATGCTGATTTCAAATCTATAATTAGATTTTTTCTATCACGTCTAGATTTTGTGTAAAATGCAAATCACTTTTGTAAAATTTTCTACCACGTCCAGATTTTGGTTTTAATCGGCTTAATGCCAGTAATATGAAACTTGCTTTTCAAGGTTAAAGCAATTTTTTTTGCCAACTATATACAAATTCGAACAATTTTGATAAATAAAATTTATCCCGAGTTGGCAACACTGAGTCAAGAGCATAGTAACGGGCAACGGCCCAATGGTCAGTCGCTACGTGACAGTCAAGCAGAACGGTTGTTGAAGCTCTCTGCTGATGAGCAAGTGACAGGTTGTGGTGACTTGTGTGTTTTTATAGCATTTGTTTTGTACTACGGTGTGTATTTCTTTTTATTTTGCACATCGTAATAATTACTTTCTACGTTTTTTCAGATATTGTATGGTAATTCAAAATGGCATCAAATAGACGTGCTTGTGTAAATCACCCAGACAACTTCTGCTTTGTCTGTGGACAATATACACCTAAGCCACAACGTAGAAACATAACAACAAAGATTAAACTTGCCTACAAGTGTTATTTTGACTGTAAGTTAGGAGACCAACAGAGGGACTGGGCACCACATATTTGCTGTGCACAGTGCAATGCAATGTTAATAGCTTGGATGAATGGTAAAAGAAAGCTATGCCGTTCTCAGTCCCCATGGTTTGGCGTGAGCCGAAAATCACTTCAATGATTGTTATTTTTGTTTGACAAAGATAGCTGGTTTCACAAAGAAAAACAAATCAAAGATCACGTACCCAAACTGCGAATCAGCAATGAAACCAGTACCACATGATGAAACAAATCCACCACCAGTTCCACCAGCAACGATAACAGACAGCAGTTCATCTGAAGATTCTGCTAGTGATATAGAAACAGGGAAAGATGGCATATATGTTCCAGATGCAAATATTTCCCCACATTTGTTAAGTCAAGCGGAGTTAAATGACTTAGTGCGCGATTTGGAATTACCAAAAGAAAAGGCAGAGTTGCTTGGCTCAAGACTTCAAGAATTTAATCTTCTCCAACCAAACACCAAAGTTTCCCATTTCCGCCATCGCCATTTGCAGTTTTCATCATTTTACTTACAGGAAGAAAACGTTTGTTTCTGCCACGATATCAGTGGTCTGATGCAAGGGATTGGCTGTCGCTATGATCCAAAAGAATGGAGACTGTTCATTGACTCTAGTAAAGCTAGCCTTAAAGCTGTATTACTGCACAACGGCAATGAAAAACCTTCAATACCTGTAGCACATGCCACTGGCCTTAATGAGACTTATGAATCGATGAAACTGCTGCTAAGACTCATCAAATATAAGGACCACACATGGAAAATTTGTGGCGACCTTAAAGTTGTATCATTACTTCTTGGGTTACAGTTGGGCTACACAAAGCATATGTGCTTTTTGTGTCTATGGAACAGCAGAGATGACAAGAACCACTACAAAAAACATGATTGGCCATCTAGAACTGAACATGTTGTTGGTAAATACAATGTGAAACACCCAGCACTTATTGACCCTCAGAAAGTACATCTTCCACCACTTCACATTAAACTTGGCCTTATGAAAAATTTCGTGAAGGGTATGGATCATCAAGGTAGTGGTTTCCAATATTTAAAGGATAAATTCAAAGGAATATTGACAGATGCTAAAGCTAGAAGCTGGAGTTTTCACTGGACCACAGATCCGCAGTGTCATCCACGACTCATCGTTTCCATCTAACCTAAATGAGAATGAACTAGGAGCATGGACATCTTTCGTTGAAGTTGTCAAAAATTTTCTTGGAAACCACAAAGCTGAAAACCACCGTAAACTCGTAGAAAACATGCTTAAATCTTATGAAATAATGGGATGCAGAATGTCTTTGAAAATTCATTTTTTACATTCTCATCTTGACTTCTTCCCGGCCAACCTTGGGGCTGTAAGTGACGAGCATGGTGAGCGCTTCCACCAACAGATCTCAGTTATGGAAAACAGATACCAAGGTAATTTCAACCCAAATATGATGGGAGATTATTGTTGGTTCCTGCAGAAGGAGAGCTCGTCATCCTACAAGCGACAAAGGAAGAGGACACACACCAAAGTTTCACTTAAGAACAGGAATTTGCCTTTCAGTAGTAACAACAAAATACTAACGCGCTTTGGGTGGATGGTTGGGCGCAGGGGTGGTAACTCCGCCAGCGGAATTCCGCTGTCTGTCTTAAGCCAGAATAAAGGAGGAAAGACATCCCTGTTCACTAATTATTTAAGTATGCTTAACATAAAACGTGGCACGGAAAAGTAGCTTAGACGGCTTTCGTAATAGAAGCGGGTGAGAAAAAAAATGAAAATAGGGGTTTTCGGTTACACAAAATCTGGACGTGATAGAGAAATTTTGATATCAGATCTGAAATCAGCATCAGCGCTTTAGTAGGAATCAGTAGTTCACGTGTCTGTAACAAAAAAAAAGTTGAAATTTGTTGCCTAGTGTAATCATTCATTAACTTAAAGAACTCAGTCTTCATCTCATTTGCGCAATCTTTTAATTTACCATTGTGCATTTACCCTATTATAATCAACGTCATTCTCAGCAATTCAAACACTTTTCTTACCAAATAAATAATCAGCTATTATACCATTATTCAGTGAAAATTCTCTATCTTGTTTCGTTTAATTAAACTAAACACCGGGAAGTTTATTATCACCTTTAATGACATTTAATGACATTTATTATTAATGATATTTATTATTGGGATTCAAAGACCAGACTGTGACCTCGAGTCTCAAGCAATCATTAATTACTGTGATTAATCTATTTCATTGTTATAAGGCCTAAGCCACAGGCCACGATATATTATATATATTACACACGCACACACGTGTATATATATATATATATATATATATATATATACACACACACACACACACACACACACGGGTGTCTCAGAAGTCGCGCACCATAGGCTTTATTCAGATTTACGAGGTGAAATGGTTATAAGTGATGTTTAATTACAATATATGTTCGATAATGTTCGAATAATAAAATTAATAGTATGTACAGTTAATCAAAAAGCTATTAATATATATAAAGAACGACGCTTGTGTAGAAGAGCGTTCCGCACAAGAAGAAGAGGGAGAACGAACTAATGAAAAATGAGGTACCTCCCAGGAAACGAACCGGGATCATCCAATTGCCGGTCGGATATGCTATCCACTACACCAAGGTCCTCGATCAATCGGAAGTCGTAATTCTCCTACATACGAGCGGAATCAAATGCCCTGAGGGGGCACCTTCGCATGCCGTACATATACACATTTTAACTGCAAACAACACACCGTATAATTAATGTAAAGAACGACGCTTGTGCAGAAGAGAATTCCGCACAAGATTAGGAGGGAGAACGAATAAATGAAAAATGAGGTACCTCAAAATAATTATTATATATATATATATATATATATATATATATATAAGCAAAACAACCACAGGGAAAAGGAAAAAAGAAACACGAATTCCCAGCGCTTTCGTGATATATTCACATTTTCCAAGGACAAAAAAGAAATAGGATCTCTTTTTTGTCCTTGAAAATGTGAATATATCACGAAAGCGCTCGGAATTCGTGTTTCTTTTTCCTTTTTCCCTGTGGTTGTTTGCTTATTATATATATATATATATATATATATATATATATATATATATATATATAGTTTATATATATACTGTATATATTGAGCGGCAGAAAAATCGGCCCACTTGAAATATCGCGAAAAGCCGAAAAGTGGGCAAGCTTCTGTTTATAAAAGTTTTAATATTCGAAAATATAGTCTACGAGGCAACCAAATAACGAGACAAAACAACGTCAGCTGCGAACACACTAGCTGTAACGAATTTTCGACTGTTTTTAAGAATTCGACAGTGACATTCAGTTGCTCTGAGACTGCTAGTGCCACTTTTTCCTTCCACTAGTGGGAGTAGGCATTTGCGTTTAGTGACAGATAAACTTCTAATTCTTTTGGGTTTCAGAATTGAACATTTACAATGGATTTGAGTGCTGTGGAGACAGAAGAGTACACCAGAAGACCAGGATCTGGAAGATCGCCCTGCACATCTGCCCATGACGATCGTTTCATAGTCTTGAGTGTTTTGCGAGATCGTCGCTTGACCGCCACAAACGTCAGCAATGAGCTGGAAAGGTCTCGAGACGTCATTGTATCGGAGCGAACCGTTAGGAGACGACTTATGGAAAGTGGCTTACATGCTAGACATCCAGCAATGGGCCCGGAATTGCTCCCACACCACCGCAATTCTCGTCTTGCTTTCGCTCGTAAGCATGTTAATTGGACTATGGTCCAATGGGGACGAGTATTGTTCACGGACGAATCAAGATTTAATCTTCGAACATCCGATGGACGGGAAAGAGTGTGGAGAAGAACAGGAGAAAAGTTCGCCATGTGCACTTTTACAGAGGGGGTTACTTTTGGAGGAGGCTCAGTCAATGTCTGGGTGGGATCACTTCAAACTCACGCAGAGAGCTCGTCGTTGTTGGTGGTGGGTCATTGACGTCCGCAAGAAACGTGGAAGAGATCTTGCTGGAGTATGTGGTCCCTTTCGCTCCTTTCGTTGGCGAAGACTTCCTTCTACAGCACGATAACGCTAGATCCCATGCGGCAAGAGCCGTTAGCTATTTTCTTGAAGCTGGAATCTGTCGAATCGAGTGGTCTTCCCGAAGTCCGAACCTGAACCCCATAGAACATCTCTGGGACACGATGGGACGGTCTTTAGGGCTCGTCTAGTAGCCCCTAACACTCTACAGGAGCTACAACAAGCTTTAACTGAAGAGTGGGAGGGAATCCCACAGAATGTGATGGGATTCATGGGATGAATCGACGAATGGCTGCAGTCATTCAAGCTAGGGGAAGCAACACCTCTTATTAACCCTGGATCACAAGTTTTTTTATTGATTTTTTTTTCAATTTTTTTGTCGAAATCTATTTTTTTTGAGTTACAATTTTTTGTACAGTATTTTTTGATAATAAATTGTATTAAGCAGGTGTTTGACGATTTTTTAATGTCCCCATAGACTAAATTTTCGAATTTTAAAACTTTTATAAACAAAAGCTTGCCCACTTCTTTGCTTTCCGCGATATTCCATGTCTGCCGATTTTTCTGCTGCTCAGTATATATATATATATATATATATATATATATATATATATATATATATATATATATATATATATATGATGCCATCCACAAGGAAAAAATTATTCCACGATTTCCTTGTGGTTTGCATCATTCATTCATTTCACGTGATTAATGGTGAAATTCATCTCATATATATATATATTAGTGATGTAGGTCGCATCCGCATCCGCACATTTTCTCGCATCCGCATCCGCACTTTGGACTGCGGATGTCGTGCGGATGTGGACCGTTGAGATAAAACGTCATTAATAAGCGGAAATTATCAAATTCTACTATAATAATTGAACTAGTTCATTGTGCGCAAAAGTGATGCAAGCGACAAGACGAGAGGCTGTTCTTGTATAAAGTTACTCTCTTGCAACCTACTTAGATCCACGTTACAAAGCTAAGTTATTTTCACCTAGTACATTAGAACGAGTTAAATCATCACTTGGCAAAGCAGTTGAAGAGCTTCAATCTCTTGAATCTGTCGCTTCGCCACCCACCAAAAGAATAAAAGTTTCAGTGACAGAACCAACACCTTCAACAAGCAAATCTATCACAGAATCTCTCTCTCAGTTTCTTGAGTCAAGCAGCGATGACGAGACCTACGCGATGTCAAAAGATGTAGTAAAAATGATCGAGCTATCACCAAGAAAAACGCCTGGCTGCATGTGACAATCCTATTAGTTGGTGGAAAAATACGCAGAATATCTATCCATACTTGAGTAAACTTGCAAGGAAACATTTAGCACGTCCTCCAACAAGCGTACCAAGCGAGAGATTATTTAGCAGTGCTGGATTAATATATGATGAAAAGAGAAACAGACTGGCAGCAGAAAAGGCAGAAAAATTAATGTTCCTTAAGCATAACCTTCCTATAATTAAGTTTGAATATTAAACGATGAACATCTTAGTTTACTTTATTTTAATTACTCATTTATAAATATGCCTAATAAAACTTTAAAATTAATATAAATAGTTATCAAGCTAATTAAAGATCTCTTTCTATAAGGGTGGAGGTTGGGGAAAGAGGTCGGGTAACACAATTATGGTTTCTAATTGTGGCTGAAACTCAACAAAATATAACGAATTTATTTGCAGACGAATTCACTAATTGATTTCTATATTAGTTAGATGCTTGCTATTATTTTATATGTTCAGGGAAAAGTACAGCAATTATTGTACAATTAATCAATTATACAACATTATAGCTACAGCTCTCTCCATATAATAACTTATTATATACGTTAAACACAACAAATCTCGAATATATCCTAAAAAATAACGAAAATGTAGACATCCGCATCCGCGGCGGATGTTGAAATCAAACATCCTCATCCGCATCCGCAGATGTGAAAAAAATGACATCCGCTACATCACTAATATATATATATATATATATTATATATATATGGCCAGTTTGTAGCCATGTTTGATGCGTAAATCAGTACTTAAAGAATGATGGTAATTACCGTTATTTGATAATGGTTATAAATTATTGTTATTAATAAATGCTTTGGCCGAGGTCACCAGATCTTTCAGATCAAAGAATGTTACTAATTAAGTTATTAATTAGGTTGATTAATAGTAGTAGTTTTCTTCCTTTATTACACAAAATAAATTGATTTAAGAATGCGACAGAATTGCCGATTGTTTACATTGGAAGTAATGTGTACTCTTGAATTAATGCTTACACTATAAATGATTGTTATTGAATAAAGCGCGCGGTAATGAGTTATCTTTATATAAAGTTAGGTGAATGACTCCAAGCTCAAATGGGGCTTGCACGAATGATGTTCACATGATGGTAGCTCGTGGGTCACTGAAGCTGGTGTTCGAAGAGAGAGAAGTCGAGTGCGTCCAGAGGTCCTTGTAACGAAGTTGAAGCGCAAGACAAGGCATTAGAACAAGCCTTGAGTGAATCCTCGCGATGTGACGTCATCTTGATCGTGTTTGAGTTGATGGTATATCGCTAATTGTTGCCGGAATATTGCAAACAACAGTGGAAAGTAGAAAAGGAAGACTGTGTCGTGTTCCCAAATTAAAGGCGAGACAGGGAACATCCTTAACCCTGAAAGAAAATAGTTTTGTTGTGAGGACCAAAACTGTTTAATCAGCTGCCCAAAGACCGAAGAAACACGAGTGGTGTTGCAGTGGACATCTTCAAAAGAAGATTAGACGCCTGGCTCAGAACAATCCCCGATGAGCCTGGAGTACCTGGCTATGTGAGGTGGAGAGTACAAGAAACCAACTCACTACTTCACCAGGCCAACTCGAGAGGAGGGGCGACAAGGTTGACCTTCGTGAAATGAGGAATCATCGCGCGGAACATTTGAAAGGTTGAAAGGAAAAAAAATATATATATATATATATATATATATATATGTTGAAATTGGTAGCTATTTTACCGGGTTATCGGGTTCGGGTACCCGATCGGGTCTTGCAACATTATCATTAAAATTAAATTTAAATTAAAACAGCCATATTTGGAACATAATACTTTATTCTACTACGCACACACAAAAACTTAACCATAATACTGAATGTTACACACTGCAAAATGCAAACACCGTAATTTTTCACACTTTTACGCCATTTGTTTTATAAATAAAAGAAAATTATAAACAAGAAATAAATGTGTAGTATATGGAGTATTTTCACGACTTTCGACGGCTTTTCAAGACTGATTTGAGTCGCAAAGAAAGTCCCGTGTACGTAGGTTTTTACTACCCGATCGGGTTGGATATGCTCGGGTAATACATTACCCGATCGGGTCGGGTACCCGTTTTATCCCTAATATATATATATATATATATATATATATATATATATATATATATTGTGGCCCTTATTTTTTAATTTTCTGTGTTGCACTCCCTGAATTGGTTTGATCGCATGTAAAACTGCGACACATGAAATAGGAAAGAACTAGCAAAAGGTCGGCGCTACGCGCCGATTTTGCTAGATCTGCGGTGCTTCGGCTGAATTGTGGGCCTACGGCGTATTTTATGTTGAACATCAGTAGCCCTTTATCTGGATATCATTCCTATTCCTCTCACCTTGGGCCTCAGTAATTGGGGTGCCTGCGGCCTTCCAGTTACTGGCAAACCAATTATTCATTCAATAAAACTACAGAAAACAACGCAGCCATGAAAATCTAAAGCTTCACAAATCTTAATACAATGAGCTCGGATTTGAAGCCTAAGATTTTCATGACTGCGTTCATTTCTATAGTTTTATTGACCAAATAACTGAACCGACAGTAATTGAGGGCCCTGCGGCCCGCCAAATCATAGTTTTCATTGATTTCGAGTGCATCAATAATATTGTTATAGTGTTCCATTAGTTGTGATAAGCATGGTCTTCCTGACCGGAATCGATGTTGGTTATCATTTTTTTTTCTGAGTTTCCCCATTACCCCACCCCCATTACCCCACCCATTACCCCCCCTCTCCCCACCCTCCCCATTTTGTGCCAAAATTATGATTAAAAATGAAGAAATGGGAAGAACTGTACCCCTAAAAGGGGGGGCAGGATTTATGTTCGGGAATTTTTTTTAGCATGGGCACTGCACAATAAAAAGACGCATCGAATGGTGAAAACCGCATTGTTCTACACCAATTGTAGCGACCTGTAGGTGTGCGCAAAAAAACTTACATATATATATATATATATATATCGTAAAGAAACGACACTTGTATAGGAGATATTCCGCGCAAGACGAGAGAGAGAGAACGGAACAAATGAAAAAATGAGGTAACCACCGTTCTCTCTCTCGTCTTGCGCGGAATATCTCCTATACAAGCGTCGTTTCTTTACGTTATTTATACTGCGTGTTCTTTGCAGTTGAATGTGTGTGTATATATATATATATATATATATATATATATATATAAGGCTTCATTTCTGCAATAGTATATTAGATTTGAAGAATTTTTAGAGGTAGCTTCAATGTGCTCAAATCCTATTTATTATTTTTAATTATATTTAATTAATTAATTTTATATTCAATTATTTTAATTTTATATTTAATTAAATAATTATATTTAATTGATTATATTTAATTAATATTAATTATATTTAATCCGATTTGTTTTATTTCAGAAAAAGTACGGCTTCTAGTATAGTACCAAATACGCGCTCTAAAACTGATGTTTATCTACTTGGAAGTGAAATTATTGGATCCAAGCTACCATCAATCAGACAAGCTCTTGGTGTTTTTCTCTATCGCCACAATAAAAAAAAAAGAAGCTAAACGAGATGCATCAACATATGTAATTCAGAAAATTCTGCCATTCTGGGAGAAAGCTAGAATACCGACCAAAGAAGTACATCATCATAGAATAGAATAACCTTTATTAATAATAATTAAATACATTTTTCAATTTACAATGACATGAATAATTGTGAAGCTCGACTATTTATTTATTTAATTTGGCCCTTAAACTTTAGGCTTTACTGGGCTCTTATTAAAAATAAGCAGCTAGTTGTTATTAATTAATAACAGGTCATCCCATAAGTAATGGCGTTTTTTACGATAGATTAAGTTTAAACAACTACTACTCGGTTTAAGCATAAATTTTCTGAAGGTTATATCTAAGAGGAGATCTATCGTGTTTCGCTACATACTTTACAGACCGTGACCAGTGAAGACGTGTGCTTTGCTTTATGTGAACCCCTCATAAACATGGCGGTATCAGAAGAGCATATCAGGCATATAATGCTTTACGAGTTCAAAAGAGGGAATAGTGCTACTGAAGCAACGCGAAACATTCAGGACGTTTATGGCAACGATATTCTGCATGTGAGGAAATGTCAAAGATGGTTTCAAAAGCTTAGGAATAGTGACTGCTGTTTGACAGATGCAGCATACTCTGGACGCCCTGCTGAGTTTGATGATGACCTGCTGTTAGCCGCACTTGAAGAAGACTGTTCAACAACTGTCGAAGAATTGGCCCAAAAACTCAATTCATCCCCGTCCACCATCCATCGACATTTGCAACAACTCGGGAAAGTGCCTAAGTTAGGAAAATGGGTGCCACATGAATTGTCGGTCGACAATCTGAGGGTGCGGGTAAACATTAGCACAGCTCTTCATTCTTGTGAACTCCAAGATCCGTTTTTGCACCGTTTAGTGACTGGTGATGAAGCGCCGTCGACAGTGGGTTTGTGCCGGAGAACCAGCGACACCACAGCCAAAACCAAATCTTCACCCTCGGAAGGTGTTGCTTAGTGTTTGGTGGGATAAAGGTGGTGTAATACACTTTGAAACCTTACCACACAACCAAACAATCACCGCTTAAGTCTACTGTCAACAACTGGATCGATTGAACACTGCACTAAAAGAGAGAGAGACCTTCTTTGGTTAATCGGAAAGGAATCGTGTTCCACCACGACAACGCACGTCTTCATACCGCTCGGATCACTTCTGCAAAAATTGAGGAGCTTGGGTGGGAAAAACTTCCACATCCTCCATATTCTCCAGACCTTGCGCTTTCAGGAGTCTGCAAAACTATCTTGACGAGGAACAGTATACTTCTTCAGATGACCTGCACACCAGTCTTTGTACGTTTTTTGCCTCAAAACTGCCTGAATTTTATAAACATGGCATTGAAAAGCTTGTAGGACGTTGTCAGAGTGTTATTGATTCCGATGGAAAATATATACTAGATGAAAAAGTTTCAGTTGAGTTTTTTTTTGTCGTTCAAATTTCGATCTAAAAAACGACATTACTTATGGGATGACCTGATAATAAATAAGTAAGTAAATAAGTATTATTAATAGTTAAAACATGTATTACAATATTAATGGACAATATTAAACAATATTAGTGGACATTAATCCTAGATTTTTGTTCGTATGCTATTATTAATCGGGATTTCAACTTTGTTTTAAACAAATTTACATTCACAATATTTTTTATATCGGCATGCAAGTTATTCTATAGTTTCAATCCAATGAAAATGGGTAGTTTTTGAGATGAAGACAATCTAAATTGAGGTATAACAAGCTTTGATCTATTTCTGGTCTAATACGAGTGGATTTGTTGAGTTACAAAATATCTCTTTACCCATTGCAAATTAATGATTTTGTTCTTACACTTGTAAATAAAAATGAAATGTGCTAGTTTGGTTATATCGTTAAGCTTTAGTAGGTTTAGCTCTTTAAATAATGCACCAGAGTGATCAAGGAAATCAGCATCAAATAATAATAACCTTATTGCTCGTTTTTGGATGACAAAGATACCATTTAATGCGTTGTTAGCGGAGTTTCCCCAAACAAGGGTGCAGTATGTTATATAAGGAAGAACAAGAGTATGATAGAGAGTCAATAAAACTTGTTTAGGGACTACATTTCTAAGTTTAAACATTACAGCAACGCTCCTTGAAATCTTTTTCGCGATATAATTTACATGATCACTCCATTGCAAATTCTTATCTAGCATTACACCAAGAAATTTTGTTACAGTACACTCCTTTATGGCGATTTCATTAACATTAAGTTCATCAAGATATACACTTCTTTTATTAGTAAAAACCATGAAATTTGTTTTACTGGTATTTAGGAAGAGTTTATTGGTGGTCAACCATTTCATTACACTGATGAATTCTGAATGAAATATATTCTTAGCTGAATTAACATCTTTGCAAGAAAGAGAGACGGTTGTATCATCTGCAAACATTATGAAGTTCAATATATCAGATAACATAGGCTGACCATACGTACCGTTTTGAACGGGACAGTACCGTTTTGTATGGGTTCTGTCACTGAAGAATAATTGTAAGCTCAATATGTTTATGTACTTACTTTTTCATGAATACAGAATATTACATAACCCCCGTCCCTTTTTTGCCATCCCAATGTCCCGTTTTTGTCTCAAGGAAATATGGTCAGCCTAAGATAACAGTGGACCCAGAACTGAGCCCTGTTGCACACCATCTTTGACAAGCGCTTTCGTTGAGCAAACCTTATTTACTGATACAAAATGTTATCTATTGGACAAATAACTTTTAAACCAATCACTGATTGCTCCTCTAAAGCCTTAACAATATAATTTATTAAGTAGAATATTATGGTCTATTACATCAAACGCCTTACTCAAATCCATAAATATTGATATTATTTCTTTGTTCTCCTTAGTTATATTTACATTTTCCATAAGATTTAAAATATCCATTTCCGTTGTTTTATTATTACGGAAGCCATATTGATTTGGAGATGATAAATTGTAGGATTCTAAATATCGCTGCATTCTATTTTTTACAATTTTTTCAAAAACTTTGCTGAACACAGACAATGAACACACCGGCCTGTAATTTGTTGCTCGTGTAGGATCACCCCCTTTAAAAAGGGGTTTTATACAACCAGTTTTTAGCATTGATGGGAATATTCCTTTGGAAATACTTTGATATAGGTACAGGAATGTTATTAGTTTTTTTTGTATTTTTTAATTTACCAATAATATTCTGGACCTCAATAGAAGTGGCAGGTACAAAAGAAAATGAATTTAGTATGCTGGGTGGCATATATTCTAGGGGTGAGTGATCATTATTTATTAATTATGAACGAAGCTTATCCGCTATTGAAGTAAAATGTGCATTTGAAGAGTCTGCAATAGCAGTATCATCAGTAATTTCTTTATTACCTATCAACATTTAATTTCTCTATTGAATTTTTCTTAATTTGTTTTCCGAGAAGATTGTTTATGGTTCTCTAAGTGTTTTTCATGTCTCATTTATGTTATTGCAAGGAAAAGCTTGAGGAAGTGTTCGAAAATTGGAGGCTGCTGAAGAAGAACAAGGGACGAACATCAGCTACTCAGAAGTCTAATGAAGAGAAGTTTATTAGCGCGCTCGATGATCTCTTCGACATTGTACTTGCGGACGCCTTAATTAAAGAGGATTACTATCCCCAAGGATCGTGAATTTTTGATAGCTCAACGAGAAAAGGGGCGACGCGGCTGCATGACTGGGCTTGATGTTAGCCTGCACAAGAAAGGAGAGAGAGCTGCTAAGAGAAAAATGGAAGAGGATCAAAGACACACACGTGAAACTTCAAGGGTTAGTGCTTAGCTTTATATAAAATCTAATGCTGTCATTTATATTGACATGGTTCTATATATACATTATCCTATTCTTTTCTGTTCTGTTCTGTTCTATATTATTCTGTTCTATATACACACATTATTTTCATGGTTCTATACATTTATTTACTGTTGATTTTACTTCATAAAAGCACAAAACTAATGTGATCCTTCTTTTCCTTTCACAGAAGGCGGCGGCTACTAAAGTAATGAAGGCTTCATTAAGCAGTGAATCAGATCCTGAAGTCAAACCGGAAGAGCCTAAGTGGACTGCTGAGCCAGGAAAGATGGTCATTACCTCAACCTTATCTGCTGTTCTCGACCGTACCAAACTCTCTGACAGAAAGGCAACAATGTTAATGATTGAAACAGCTAAGAGCCTGGGCCATGATGTCACAGATTTGGCACTCAACAGGCAGACAATTCAGCGTTTTCGTCAACAACACCGAGAGACAATGTTTCATCTACTCAAAGAAACTTTTCAGGAGGAAGGTCCTTTCGTAGTGCACTGGGACGGAAAAATAGTGCCCAATATTACAGGAAAAAAGTATTCTGATCGTCTGCCAGTTCTCGTCTCAGGAAGCGGTATCTCTCAATTACTAACAGTGGCGAAACTACCTTCTGCAACTGGACAAGCTCAATCTACTGCAGTCTGTAATGCACTCAGAGTGGGGAATAGAAGAAAAGGTTCAAGGTACGAGTTCCGACACAACTAGCTCGAACACAGGAAGAATAAATGGCGCTTGTATCTTGATTGAGCAGAATCTCGGACGCAACCTTCTCTTCTTCGCCTACCGTCACCATATTTACAAGCTTGTAATAGCAGCGGTTTTCAAACGTTGTATGGATGAGTCGAGTGCACCCGAAGTACCCCTCTTCGAACGATTTGCAGCTAAGTGGCAATGTCTTGACAAACAAAATTTCCAGAACGGTTTCACCGATCCCTTCATATGCCAATCTCTCTCAGAAGAAAAGAGGAGCTTTTGATATTCATCAACACTCAGTTTTCTGAAGCTCAACCGAGAGACGATTATAGAGAGCTGCTGGAGCTGGCAAGCATCTTCCTCGGAGCAGTGCCAGCAAAAGGCACCCGTTTTATGACTCCATGGTCCATGCACCATGCCCGTTGGATATCAAAAGTCATCTACAGTCTGAAAGTATGGATGTTTCGTGGCCAATTCCACCTCTCTTCTCGCGAGGAGAAGGGTCTACGAGATATCTGCCTTTTTGCAGTACGTCTCTACATTAAAGCCTGGATCACTTGTCCCAGCGCACCCTGTGCTCCAGCAAATGATCTTCAGTTCCTCAAAGATTTGCTGGGTTACTCGTCAATATATCCAGGCATTTCACAAGTCGCCTCGGCCAAAATGTCCAACCATCTCTGGTACCTTTCGGAAGAATTGGTTGCTCTGGCCTTTTTTGATGACAAGACCTCGGCTTCGACAAAGATTCAGATGATTCACGCGCTGAATGATAACAGTAGTGCGGAGGACGATGAAGCACCCTCTCAAAAAAGTTCAAGTTGATCTGAAAACTTTCGGAAATAAGTCACTACAGGATTTCGTCACAAACAGATCCCGCACTCTATTCACAAAGTTTAATCTCTCGGAACACTTTCTCAAGGAAGGTCCAACAACCTGGAGCGAACTGGAGTAGTACAAACGAGTGAAAGAGGTGAGAACCATCAACGTTGTGAATGACTATGCAGAGAGAGCGGTTGCTCTCATTCAAGAATACAGCAGTCATCTTACGAAGGATGAAGAACAGTTTACAGTTACGGTTTCTTCTAGAAGTTGTCAACGAACACCGCCGTCTCTTCCCAGATAGTTTAAAAAAAAACTTTCTATGGCTGTATGAGTTTCGTTTTTCATGTGTATTTATTATAGTTATATATTATTCAATATGTTAAAACTTCATGCTGCTTGAGCTACCTCAAAATGTTGGAATAAATGTTTCAAAATTTATATGCAGTATATTTACACCAATTCGAGCTACTATGAAGGTTGCGATCATAAAAATTAAAAAAATTTTTTTTTTTGCCCTATATAAGGGCCACCCATATATATATATATATATATATATATATATATATATATATATATATATATATATATATATATATATATATATACACACACATTTTAACTGCAAACAACAGTATAATTAATGTAAAGAACGACGCTTGTGTAGAAGAGCGTTCCGCACAAGATGAGGAGGGAGAACGAACAAATTAAAAATGAAGTACCACCCGGGAATCGAACCCGGGATCATCCGATTGCCGGTCAGATATGCTATCCACTACACTACACCATGGACCTCGATTACTCAGAAGTCGAGGCCATGGTGTAGTGGATAGCATATCTGACCGGCAATCGGATGATCCCGGGTTCGATACCCGGGTGGTACCTCATTTTTCATTTGTTCGTTCTCCCTCCTCATCTTGTGCGGAACGCTCTTCTACACAAGCGTCGTTCTTTATATATATATATATATATTATATATATATATATATATATATATATCGTTAGAAATTACGTTTAGTCCTATTCGGTGTTATCTTTCGTGTCATTTTCGTCCTACACGGAAAATAGCTACTACTTTGTTGTAGCTGTTGTTTGGGGGTTAAGTTAAATTAGGTTATGTGGTTAGGTTAGGTTAACCTAACCTCATAAAATATTGGGTGCGTAAAATCCCGGTACCATGTAGTAATCTGATTTAGAGGTTTTTTAATTAAAATCCTAACGCGAGTGACATTCCAAAAAATAATTATTATATATGGTAAAAAAGCGCACTCTAAACTTTTTCATGGAACCCCTTTCTACCTCAACGCAAGCGTAAGTGATTAAATATTTGAAAAAATAAAAGACATCGCATGAAGGAGCAAAGGTAACTTCAATGACCACCGACGAAAATGTAGGAGGAATTTGGCGATTTACGAACACACACACAATATTAAATGATAATTATTTTCAAATTTAAAGACGACCTCACAAATCTTTTAATATGTACAGTAAATCAAAATCATCGGCACTCTCCTCTCGGTCACGTTACGTTGGACCTAATTTACGTTAGGTCATGGTAGTTAGGTTAGATTATGCCCCATTAGGCTAGGTTAGGTTAAGATTCTCTATGATTTTGACCTGTCCATAATTATGAGTAGTTTCCGTTGTGCTTTCTTTATAAAATCAACTGGCGTTAACCACAATTTAGAAGCCCAGACAAACCATCTCATTAAAGGCTATGACAAACTTTATAGTGTGGGTGTTGTGGGTGTATTCTAATAGCTAAAAGTTAAACCTTTTCTTAATAGAAAGAAGCAACCCAGCTGCATCCACATTTTAAAGAAATATTTCCCTAACTTTTCTAATAGGGAGGCAGCGTTCAGTTAACCTTTAAACTTACGACGGTGCCACTTCTACTATTTCATTCTGGTTAACACCAGACGATTTCATTCGTTCTCGGAGATCTGTGGTCTTCAAAGGGTTAAAAATATAGCCGTCAATAAAATCACGGTGCCGCACGTTCAGAAAGAGTAATCCCACTTTACTGCAGTCGTATACAGCTTTTGTAAAACTGAAAAGACTAAAAGCGGGAGAGCAAGTTCTAATTTTAAACTGTAACAACTTCGGTAAAGAGAAATTTATAGGAATTTCAAAATAAATGATGAAAGAACAAGAGGACAAAACGGACGAGAAACGGAGAAAGGAGTTTGTCTCCTGACCAATCCAGTAATTCCTATGGGCCCCTAAATTTAAGGGGGAAGACGTCATGCATATACATGTACGTAACAGGAAAAAGAAGACCTAATCTTTCTTGTTTTCAAGTTTATGGGTATACTCTTCTTGCACGTTCACTCCTAAACACAAAATAAACCTATATACATGTGTATATACAATGGAAATTTTAGATTCTAATATATATATATATATATATATATATATATATATATATATATATATATATATATATATATATATATATATAATATATATATATATATATAATATATATATATATGAAAAATTATTTCACGAAAGTGACACGTGAAAAATATTTATGATGAAAAAACCACGAAGGGAAAAGAAACACAAAGGGGTGCTCAAGCGCTTTCGTCTAATGACATCCTCAGGAACACATCCTCAGGAGTGTTCCTGAGGATGTCATTAGACGAAAGCGCTTGAGCACCCCTTTGTGTTTCTTTTCCCTTCGTGGTTTTATTCATCATCATATATATATATATATATATATATATATATATATATATATATATACAGGGTTTTTTATAACATCTGGGCCGCACTTTCAGAACGGATTCAGGACCTGAAAACAATGCAAAAAGCTTGTATAAACATATGCCCGAAATCGCTTTGTTTCCGAGTTACAGCCCGTTATGTTCTAGCAAGTATCCGTCTTACCTTTAAAGGAAGTGCTCAAAATTGCCGCCTTGCACTTGAATACACGCTTGAACACGCATCGTCATAGACTGCCAGACGTGTTCAAACATTTCAGGTATTGCTCGGATTTTCTGGCATCCTTGTTCTACACGTTGGAGAAGCAATTCAACGTTGTCAATGGATGTCACGTAAACGATGGATTTCAGATGAACCCACAGGTAAAAATCGAGTGGATTCAGGTCCGGGGAGCGAGCAGGCCACGCAATGGGTCCTCCACAGCCTATCCATTTATCAGGGAAATGGTCACCCAAATAGTCCCTGGCTACTCGACTAAAATGAGGCGGAGAGCCGTCATGCATAAACCACATACGAAGGCGGACACCAAGAGGAACTTCATATAGTAAATCGCTTAAATCGTTCCTTAAAAAATGGAATATGATTCTCCTGTTAATCTTCTAAGCTAAACAAAAGGACCGATTAAGTTGTCGGCAATAAGTCCTGCCCATACATTGATACTAAATTGTTGTTGGTGCCTTAATTGGATGATAGCATGCGGATTCTCTTCGGCCTAGTGATGAGTGTTGTGAAAATTGATCACGCCGTTTCATCAGAAAACAACGAGGAGGAGAGAAAAAGAGGATCGCGAGCACACTGTTGAAGGAACCAAGTACAAAAAACCTCTCGTGGTGGGAAATCAGCTTCAGTAAGGCCTTCTACTCTCTGAATGTGAAATAGATAAAACTGTTGTTCCCGTAAAATTCTCCACATAGTTGTGTATCTTACACTCTGCTGTTGCTATCTTTCGGGTGCTGACACCAGGACGTTTCTCCACGCGATTCAGGACCCGCTCCTTCAACTTAGTTTCAGATGGTGGTAGACCAATCAGCGCCAGAACTGTTCTCTTGTTGAATGATCCTGTATCACCAAGACGCTAGTCTATTCTCTGAAAGGTCTTATCTGGCAGACGGCGATTCAGAAACCTTTCCGCATACAGACGTCTTGTTGCGGCCGCATTACACTCGGCAAGTCCATACATGAGATGCATGTCTGCCATTTCTCTGCTTGAATAAGCCTCCATTCTCACTTCAAATGCACACTATCACTGAACAGCACAAAAACTTTTTTTTTTTTTTTTTTCACTGGACTGCACTTATTCACGGTAAGAAGTTACGAATACGAACAGTGAAACACCGCGATGCACCTCTGACTGACTGATGGTTCTACACAACGATATTGAAACATGTCATAGAGTGTACGAAACATTACAACTGGCAAGGCCATACATGAAATAAGTCTCGTACACACTCACAAACTCTGTCGGCAAGCAGTGTTTGTAAACAGTTTGCGGAAAGAATTGCTGGAACACAAAACGGGCTGTAACTCTGAAACAAAGCGATTTCGGGCATATGTTTATATAGACGTTTTTCATTGTTTTCAGGTCCTGAATCCATCCTAAAAGTGCGTCCCACATGTTATGAAACACCCTGTGTTTATACACACACAAACACACACACGAGGCGTGTTCAAAAAGTTCCCGCACTGGTTATGCTGCACGCGCATCACATGACGCGTATGCGCGTCATGTGATGCCTATTGTAGTGTGACTCTGTGTCCAAAAACGGTTACAGCTTGTTGATATCGTATTTTTTTCTCTCGATATTTACTGTTTTGTGAAGTAATTTTGTACGTTTTGTGCATTTGAATAATGACTACTGTTGAAGAACAACGTGTGTGCATAAAATTTTGCGTTAAGCTGGGCAAGACTGCTTCTGAAACCCATGCCATACTAAACACAGCATTTGGCAATGATGCCTTAAGTCGGACAACCACTTCTGAGTGGCACAAAGGCACAAACGCTTTAAGGAAGGCCGAACGTCGACGGAGGACGGTGCAAGGGTGGGACGACCTTCCACTTCAAGAACTGATGACACTGTTGCTTGCGTTCGTGAAATGATTCGAGCGAACCGTAGACGGACAGTCAGGGAAGTCGCAGACGAAATGGATAGTTCGATAAGATCCTGTCACACGATACTCGGAGTGTTTGGAGATGCGTCGTGTCAGCCAAATTTGTGCCACGACTCTTGACTGCCGAGCAGAAAGAGCAATGTGTTGTTGTTGTCTCAAGATCTCCTTCGACATGCCAATCTTGATGAAAATTTTCTCAAACATTGTTACAGGTAACGAGACGTGGGTGTACGGGTATAAAGTTAAAACAAAACAGCAGTCATCGCAATGGAAGTGCGCGACAGTAGCCATTATTCAAATGCACAAAATGCGACAAAACACACAAAATGACTCCAAAACAGTAAATATCGAGAGAACAAAATACGATATCAACAAGCAGTAACCGTCTTTGGACACAATGAGTCACACTACAACATGCATCACATGAAGCGCATGCGCGTCATGTGATGTGCACGCAGCATAACCGGTTCGAGAACTGTTTGAACACACCTCGTGTGTGTGTGTGTGTGTGTGTGTGTGTGTGTGTGTGTGTGTGTAAAAGAAAAAACATTTAATTTACAATGATAACAATTTAATAATAATTAATATTAAAATTCTTTTAACTTCCTAATCCAACAAGAAATAAATCTAGAAACAAAAAAAGAAAAGCGAACTTAAATAAAATAAAATAAAAAAACAAGAATAATTGAAAAGAAGTGATGAAATTTGCAATTCAAGATAACAAAATAACTCAAATTCTGAAATTTGCAAAATTCATAACGAAACAGTGACGAAAATGGAATAAGAGGAATAAATAAGAATAAATAAATTCGTAAAGAAAACAAAATAAAAGAATTAATACATGCAAATGAAACAAAATATAAAAATTATTACGAGGGGAATGAAAAGGAACAAAAATAAACCAATTCTCTCACTCACACACACACACACACACTATATATATATATATATATATATATATATATATATATATATACAGGGTGGGCGGAAAGTAGCTCCCTATTTTGGATTGGTAAAAAAATACGTATATTATCCATTTATTTCAGAAGAAATAATATGAAAAGGTAGGCATACATGGTAGGTTTTCTCTAAAATTCAATGTGGGCTCCAACTCTTTCCACCAGCTTCTGGAGCCGCCCAGGAATGGCGTCCACTGACTTTAGCAGGAACTCCGGCGGGATGGAGGACATGACTTCCCGAATTCGGTCCTCCAGTTCTTCCAATGTCCTCGGTTTGGTGCGGTAGACTTCTTCCTTTACCCACCCCAAAGAAAGAAGTCGCACGGTTACCGCTGAAAAACGGCAGAATCGGTTCAGTGTAACGGTGTGGTGTGGTATGACCTCAGATCAGGTTGTGGGCCCGTTCCTTCTGCGCAACACCATGAATGCTGAGCGGTACCTTGCTATGTTGCGAAACGAGGTCTGGCCGGTTGTCAGCACATGGGAGAACATCGACGATCTGATATTTATGCAAGATGGCGCCCCTCCGCACTTCGCTCTTGTTGTCCGTGAGTGGCTGGATGCCACTTCCCTGGGCGTTGGATGGGTCGTCGTGGTCCACATCAATGGCCAGCCAGGAGCCCCGACTTGACACCGTGCGACTTCTTTCTTTGGGGGTGGGTAAAGGAAGAAGTCTACCGCACCAAACCGAGGACATTGGAAGAACTGGAGGACCGAATTCGGGAAGTCATGTCCTCCATCCCGCCGGAGTTCCTGCTAAAGTCAGTGGACGCCATTCCTGGGCGGCTCCAGAAGCTGGTGGAAAGAGTTGGAGCCCACATTGAATTTCAGAGAAAACCTACCATGTATGCCTACCTTTTCATATTATTTCTTCTGAAATAAATGGATAATATATGTATTTTTTTACCAATCCAAAATAGGGAGCTACTTTCCGCCCACCCTGTATATATATATATATATGTGTACATGAGAGAGAGAGAGAGAGAGAATGTTACAACCTCCAAATATAAAATTAAAATCCATCAAAATTGTAATGAACCGAAAACTTTAAAACTTGAAATTAATACAATACTAAAAAAAAATCACGCTCTTTTTTTTTTATTGTTTCTTTCGAGGAATAAATTAAAATATTTTAGCAGTTCTTCAAATGCTTTTTTTGGAAGGGAGGGGAGGGGGAGGGGGGTTCGTGTAATTCGGCTCATTTTATGCTCAATTTCGTTCTATGAAAAAACCTTTTTCAGACTAGAAAGAGAGACTTTTATCTCTTCTATATAAATAAGGCTTCCATTTTTATACGATATAGATATATATATATATATATATATATATTAGTGATGTAGCGGATGTCATTTTTTCACATCCGCGGATGCGGATGAGGATGTTTGATTTCAACATCCGCGGATGAGGATGTTTGATTTCAACATCCGCGGATGCGGATGTCTACATTTTCGTTATTTTTTAGGATATATTCGAGATTTGTTGTGTTTAACGTATATAATAAGTTTTATATAGAGAGAGCTGTAGCTATAATGTAGTATAATTGATTAATTGTACAATAATTGCTGTACTTTTCCCTGAACATATAAAATAATAGCAAACATCTAACTAATAGAAATCAATTAGTGAATTCGTCTGCAAATAAATTCGTTATATTTTGTTGAGTTTCAGCCACAATTAGAAACCATAATTGTGTTACCCGACCTCTTTCCCCACCTCCACCCTTATAGAAAGAGATCTTTAATTAGCTTGATAACTATTTATATTAAGTTTAAAGTTTTATTAGGCATATTATAAATGAGTAATTAAAATAAAGTAAACTAAGATGTTCATCGTTAATATTCAAACTTAATTATAGGAAGGTTATGCTTAAGGAACATTAATTTTTCTGCCTTTTCTGCTGCCAGTCTGTTTCTCTTTTCATCATTATTAATCCAGCACTGCTAAATAATCTCTCGCTTGGTACGCTTGTTGGAGGACGTTGCTAAATGTTTCCTTGCAAGTTTACTCAAGTATGGATAGATATTCTGCGTATTTTTCCACCAACTAATAGGATTGTCACATGCAGCCAGGCGTTTTTCTTGGTGATAGCTCTCGATCATTTTTACTACATCTTTTGACCCGTGGTTCGGATTTCACGTGCAAATGTAGGTTACCCCCATGTTGTATGACAACAATTAACAACTATAATAACTATTTAAATTGGCATCAATACCCAGTGAGAGTACTTTAATGTTTAATGGTTTCATTAAAATATGTTTGCATTGGCCATTTAATTAGCTTCTAGAAAAGAATGTGGTCATGGTTCGCGAACCATGATTGGATTAATATCTGGATTGGTCACCAAATATTTAACGCTGTATTTCGTTGTTTTAGTTAACTATTTTTCTCCGTGCTGCGCGATATTTGGTCGGCAGCAGAGAAAATACTTTTTTAAAATCCTAATGCAGTGTCAACATTACGCCGAGTTTTCAATGGAACCTGAAACGAGATGAGACAATTGAATTAAAGCACGTTTTAACATTAGGAGACAAAGTTGCGCGCGTTATTTTTTTTTTCGTACGAATACAGCGGTGTAAATATTTGTTAACGTCTGAACTTTATAAAGGAGTAAATAATAGAGAAAAGGATAAAACTGAAAAATTAACTCTAGCAAATTAATTATTGCTTTTTATTGGTTATGCCATAAAATCAATACACGCTTCTATAGAAGAATTAGTGTCAACTGGCAGGGCCGGATTAAGACCTTTAGAGGCCCTAAGCACTTAAAAGATTTTGGTGCCCCATATATATGTAATTCAAAATATAAACAAAAATAAACCATAAAATAAAATTTTATTTTTTGAAATGAAACAAAACTTACAGTAAGATGGAAAATAATGTTTATTTTTGTATACTTCCACTTCATTTATATTTGAAAAGTTTTCTCCTACTTTTTTTAATTGCAAAGTCTTTGATCAGATCCTCAAAACTAATCTTACGTAACACATCTGCTTCTATACTTAGTAGAGATAAGGCATCCAGCCTGCCTTGTTGCATAGTTGTTCTGTTGGTATTTTTAATATACTTCAACTGAGAAAATGAACGCTCAGCTGAGCAATTTGTGACCATTAATGTTAAAAATATACGAAAGGCAATTTCTACATTTGGGAAGGCACACTCAATATTGTCTTCTACAATTATTTTATAAAGTTCAGCATGACTGAATCTTGTTTTTACATTTACTATAGCACACGAAAATATTTAATCTATATGTATTTTTAATATGGCGCTCAAAGATTTGATATAAACAAAATAATAACGCAAAGCGTAAAGTGTGTGATTACAACGAAATATATTTATTCTCTCAAAAGGGTTGTTGTTCACTACAAATTCAAACAATGAAAAAAAATAAATACTATATATGAATATATATAATTCAGTTTTCAACAGCTTATAGGCTATAAGCCGCGATTATAATAGTATAATAAATCCATGGTAAATCCGACAATGGAAAATTTCTGTGGTGCCCCCCTTCCCTTGATGCCCTAAGCACGGGCTTATTTTGCTTAATGGTTAATCCGGCCCTGTCAACTGGATATATGTATATGGAATAACACGCATGAACACGCGCGGTTTCTCTATGAAATAAAAGTTTCCTCATCAGGATTCGAACCCGAGACCTCTTGAGCTGGATTCGCGAGCGCTACCACCACACCACAACGAGGTAAAAGTTAACACAGCCTGTCACATTTCAACAATTTCGTTTATATATATATATATATATATATATATATATATATATATATATACACACACACACACACCGGGTGTCCGAGAATTATCTGTACAATTTTTGGCTGTTATTAAAAGTCAACCATGAAGTGTAGAAATTCCAGTCTTGTCCCATTTTACAGAGAATCTCATTAAGTTTTTTCTGATACCACGTTTTGACAAGTTTTTTAGAAATGTACGCGGGTGACAGACATTGATGATTTAAAAGCAAGAATCACAGCTGCTATTGAGCGAATTGATGTGGATATGCTGCAGCGTACATGGCAACATTTGGAGTATCGATTGGATGTTTTGCGAATCACTAATGGTGCACATATCGAATGTTTGTGACAACGTTACTTTAATGAAAGAAACTTTTGAAAATACATTCTAAATAATCTTGTTTAAGAATTTTACGCGTGTTATCAAGAATTTTATTAAAAGATGAAATTGTACAGATAATGTTCGGACACACTGGAATTTCTAAAAAACTTGTCAAAACGTGGTATCAGAAAAAACTTAATGAGATTCTCTGTAAAATGGGACAACACTGGAATTTCTACACTTCATGGTTGACTTTTAATAACAGCCAAAAGTTGTACAGATAATTCTCGGACACCCTGTACCTATATGAAAATTATTTCACGAAAGTAACACGTGAAAAATATTTATGATGAATAAAACCACGAAGGAAAGGAAACAGAATGGTGCTCAAGCGCTTTCGTCTAATGACATCCTCAGGAACACTGAAGTACATAAAGAGTTACAGCCTATATATAGGTTACAAAAAAAAAAATATATATATATATATACAATAAACGGAGAAATAAAATTAAAATAAGAAATTAAAGGATTGTGGGAGGAGCATACAAATTTGTAAGGAAAAACTATCGATTTTTAGCACAAGATCAAATGAATTGTTTCCAACCAATGTTATAAAAAAACAAAAAACAAAAATTATACTGGAAATCTGCCCGGGTTTTAGCACTCTGCCCTTCTTGTATATAAAAACAATAATAAATAAAAATAAATTGAAAAATAAAAGTTATTAGAGTAGCGATTTAGCGTTCTACCCTTACATTCCGAGAATCCTGGGGGTTGGCATCCCTTGGTTGCGGTACGTCGACGATATTTTGTGTATCTGGCCCATGAATCGTGACCTGGATAACTTCCTCCTTCAGTTAAATGATCAAGTCCCCTCCATTAAGTTTACTTTAGAAGTGGAACAAGACAATTCAATCCCGTTTTTGGATGTTCGTGTACACAGGGAAAGCCCAGGTTTTAAGTTTAGTATCTATCGGAAAAAAAAAAACAATTTGTCCGACGTACACTTTTACTCGGGACATGACCCCCTCACTAAGAAAGCCATTTTTTCCTCAGTGTTTCTCCGCGCCCTTAGGATCGCCAGTCCGGAATACATCGATGCCGAATTTGGAAAAATCAACGGTATTGGAAGTGACCTGTGTTATCCATCTGCGTTTATGGAATCTTGTCTGAACAAGGCAAAACGAACTTTCTATCGTGTCAATAATAACACTCGTACTTTGTCAAAAAATATTTTAGTACTTCCATTTTTCCCGGGCTTTTTAGGCATTGCTAATGTACTTAAACTTTTGGATATTAATGTAGTATTTTCATATAACAATATTGTGAAAAATATCATAGTAAAAAATAGCCCTACCAATAATTCAGGCATTATCTATAAAATTAGTTCTAAACAATGTGATTCCTTTTACATAGGTCAGACGGGAAAGGATTTGCACACACGTATAAAACAGCATCAATATTCCGTTAGAACAGGACAGTCGTCCAGTGCCCTTTTTGTCCATTTGTCAGTTATCCCACTGTATTGATTGGAATAATGCTTGTTTTATTTCACTCTAGCAACATTGTTAATAGAAATATTCTTGAGTCTGCCATTATCCAACTTACAAATAACTTCAACATAAGCAGAGGTCTTTTTCATCTCGATCCTGTTGTTTTGAATTCCTTCAGAACAGATTTAGATAAGAAGGGTAGAACGCTAAATCTTTGGTAAACTTGTATGCTACTCTAATAACTTTTATTTTTCAATTTATTTTTATTTATTATTATTTTTATATACAAGAAGGGCAGAGTGCTAAAACCCGGGCAGATTTCCAGTATAATTTTTTTTTTTTTTTTTAACATTGGTTGGAAACAATTCATTTGATCTTGTGCTAAAAATCGATAGTTTTTCCTTACAAATTTGTATGCTCCTCCCACAATCCTTTAACTTTATTTATCCGTTTATTGTATATATAACTTTTTTTTTCTGTAACCTATATATAGGCTGTAACTCTTTTTCTACTTCAGTGTTCCTGAGGATGTCATTAGACGAAAGCGCTTGAGCACCATTCTGTGTTTCCTTTCCTTCGTGGTTTTATTCATCATTATATATATATATATATATATATATATATATATAAGCAGAAAGACACAGACAAGAAGGAAAGAAACATCCATCAAGTTGGAAAGGGACTATATTTTGTATATTGCAACGTTTCAAGCACAAACTATGCTCATCCTCAGGCAAAAATTCTAAAAAGTTAAAAACATAAGATTAAAAGCCATAATGACTAACAAAATAAAATAAAATAGGGAAAAAATCCACAAGTATTAAAAACAAAAAGTCTCACTAAAAATTCTAGAAAGTTACAATTAAAAACCATAATGACTATTTTAAAACAAAAGCGAACAATTAACAAGCTTTAAAACAATGAAAGTGACACTAAAAACGAACAATGAATAACAACTATAAAATACAAAATGTAAAACTCAAAAAACTAAAAATTCACAGGCTATCTTTTAAAACACTAAAAAAATTAAAAACCCACACTAAAAGGAACACACCTTAAGTCTAAGCAGCACAGATTCCAAGGCAAAACTAAAAAAACAGAAGCATCTAAAACCAAGTAAAGGTTGGTTGTTCAAGATGTTCAGTTAAGACGGAGGGGAACGGATGAAATATCAGAGTTAAGCGAAGAGGAGTGTGTTTTAATATACAGGGATTCTAAAAGTCTTAACGTTTGCTCACACGGAGCGGAATCTAAAATGTTAAAATTAGCTAAAGTTATATCGACTTTGCATAGAACAACATGGCTGCATATAGCTGAAGCTTCTTTAGTTTTCAAAGGTTTGTCAGTTCTATGGCTTATGCCCATATGGGCACAGAAACGCGACTTGAGTTTTACATTTTGTATTTTATAGTTGTTATTCATTGTTCGTTTTTAGTGTCACTTTCATTGTTTTAAAGCTTGTTAATTGTTCGCTTTTGTTTTATAATAGTCATTATGGTTTTTAATTGTAACTTTCTAGAATTTTTAGTGAGACTTTTTGTTTTTAATACTTGTGGATTTTTTCCCTATTTTATTTTATTTTGTTAGTCATTATGGCTTTTAATCTTATGTTTTTAACTTTTTAGAATTTTTGCCTGAGGATGAGCATAGTTTGTGCTTGAAACGTTGCAATATACAAAATATAGTCCCTTTCCAACTTGATGGATGTTTCTTTCCTTCTTGTCTGTGTCTTTCTGCTTAAATTGAAATTGAAGCTTGCCAGAAGCGGCCTTCACCAATATATATATATATATATATATATATATATATATATATATATATATATATATTCTGCGAATCACTTTTTTTTTTCGAATCGAATCTCGAATCAAATCATCCCAAACAATTCAAATCGAATCGAACCGGGTTACCTCATCCATCATCAGGTTTATCAAAAAGAATAAACTAAAATTAATAAACAACACAAACAAACATAGGGCTCTTAGTCCCCGTTCTTGCAAATGTTTTCATGGCACACTTGGAAGAAGGGATTTTTTCGTGATTGTCCTCCTAATTTTAAGCCTATTTTGTATAGGCGCTATGTTGATAACACGTTTGCACTTTTCCGTACTGAGAGGGGGTCGAAACAGTTTTTGGTTTTTTTAAACTCTCTCCACCCCAATATTACTTTTACGCAGGAGGTGGATGGCTCCATTCCTTTTCTTGACGTACTACTTTCAAGAAGGGGTTCGGGACTGTCTACTTTCAATTATCGAAAACCTACATTCACTGGACTGGGATTGAATTTTTGTAGTTTTGGTGATTTTAACTATAGGTAAAGTTCAATACGTAGGTTTTCAAACTACATTTTAATGCACAATGAGTTTGAATTTCTTGTCAACTTTTTTGTGCAAAATGGTTTACCACGTGAATTTGTCAAAGGAATCATGGTTACATTTTTAAACTATCTTTGCTCTAAAAATTGTCACTACATACAGGATGGCCCAAAAGGTACCTACCAAGTTTAAGCTTTTATTTCGCCAAAACTAGAGAGTACAAAGATTTGAGAGTACAAAGATAGTTCAAACGCAATTCAAATTAGCATCTCAAGCCATTTATATGACAATGTGTTCGATGTGCTGTCGCTCCACTTCGACGATTTTTCGCAACCTCATCCCAAAATTCGATACCACGCTGTGGAGAACCTTTGTCGGAATGTCGACGATTTGACGTTCAATCGATGATTTCAGCTCCTCCAAAGTCTTTGGGTTGCTTTGGTAAACTCTATTTTTGAGGTATCCCCACAAAAAGAAGTCAGACGGGTTGAGATCAGACGAATAGGCAGGCCAATCAATGCCGCTTCCATAGTGCTTCCGATAGTCCAAACCAATGACATTCTCTCCAAACTGATGTTAAACAAATGGCAGTAGTAGTATAGTGTGTCAGCAAATTTTCATCGAATTCTATTCATTCATTTCGGAGAAAATGTAAGTTAATGTTGGCAGGTACTTTTGGGTTACCCTGTTTGATGTACCTAAAAATCTTAAATTTCTGATTTTACCTGATTTGTATCATTTTAACTCTGATTTAAGGAAACAGCTCTTAAAAATTGTTAACAAGTTTTGTCATACTGATTTTAAAGTGGCATTTGTTAATGGCGATACCCTTGCAAGATATTTTCGTTGTAAGGATGGAATCCCCCCCTGCGATGAGCTATTCGGTTGTATACTTAACTAACTGCCGTGGGTGTTTCCATGGGACATATGTTGGAAGCACCGTCATTCCCGCAGGCCAGATTCCGTTCACACATGGGTATATTAGCCATAGAACTGGCGAAGTTCTCTCCAAGAAGGAATTCTCTGCCATTAGGAATCACTCCACTCCATCAGTTGTAAAGTGGATGTAACTATAGATGATTTCAAAATATTAGTCTTTTAACTGTTTATCCTCCCTCCGTATTTATGAATCCCTTTGTATAAAACATTTAAACCCAGTCTTAATCTTGATTCTAGCTGTTTCCCCTTCTATATTAATTAGCTTAAAACCAATCAAGTTTTCCTTCTGTACTTTTCTCCTGTCCTGTCTAGTTTTTTTAGGTCATGTGAGTTTTGCCTTTTATTGAGTTTATTTTATATTGATTTTTCTTTTACTTATTTTTTAATCTTTTTATGATGGTATTAGCTTAGGTTTTACCATTTATATCTAATTTTACTGCGACTTTATATCTTTAATTGCATTTTCTCACCCCTTTATTTTGTTCTTAGTGTATCTCTTTCCTTTTTAAAACTTTTAATTTTTGGCTAGCTTAGGTTTTACCAATTTTCATTTGCTTATGTTTGGTGTTTGTGTTATTTATTAATTTTAGTTTATTCTTTTTGATAAGCCTAATGATGGGTGAGGTAACCCGAAACGTTGTCGATTGGACTTAAGTTAAACATGCTTTCAGTATTCTACGTCTTTACCTTCATCTTCAATATTAAACTACGTCTCCTTAGGAGGATCCCTATATATATATATATATATATTATATATATATATATATAAGAATATGTGGAGCTCCTGTGTACAGTAATTGCCTTGTTTCGTGTTTTGCCTTGAGAGAGCTCTTGTTTGTTTGATGGTTTCAGCATTTCATTCCCCCTATTAAACATGCAAACATACCATGCAGTTAATCCATTATTTAATTTTGAAACAAAGCTTATAAAAGGTAATTCTCTTTTATTATTTCATATATATAATATAATATATATATAATATATATATAACCATTTTATAGCGTAATGTTGGCAGTATGATAATAATAATGTTATAATGTTTCAGACCAACAAAGACCCTAGGATCCATTCATAGCTGGTCTACCTAACTGTGTTCGTAATTGTGTATTGTACATGTCCTCCGTGGTGGCGGAGGGGACCTACAATTTTACGTGAGTTCCGAACCACAAGGAACATAACATAAGAAATTTTTGTAGTGGGCACACTAGGGGCCACGTCGGCCCATCGAGGCGGCTCCACTATGTAAAAACTGCCTGTACATTGGCAACAACCAATTTTTACAAAACTAAATAATTATCAATTTAAAACTAATTAATTATCAATTTAGAACTAAAGGTAGAATCTCTGGATTCAGAGGATCAAGTCATAATAGACTACTATCCACAAATATGTTACACTCTATATCTATTTATAACCGACATGCAAATATATCAGATCCAAAGAATCCAGTCAATTTCATTACGGTATCCATCAATACCAGTACCTTGCCAACCAAAAATAAGTCACGGTCCATATCACTTGCGGACCAAGTCACAATTTACAACCATATACATTACAATATATATACTTACGAGGAAAAGTGTAGGTGTGGCTGTAAAGACTACAGTAATGTAGAAATGTGTGTGCACCCATTATGGGTCTCCCATTTAAAGGTGTTTGTGGGGCAAGTGAAGATCATGAGTTTCTCAATACCTCACAGTACTATGAGAGGCACCGCTCGGCAGAGGAATCTCTCTAAATGGGGTGTGTAAGGACAGAGAGTATCCCCTAACCCAAGATGCTGCCTCCCTATATCCCACAACACTTGTAAAACTATGTTTTCTTAAATTTGTTCTAAATCTTGGCTTAAATAATTTCATACTATGACCTCTAGTATGGTTATTGTGATCTTTAATGAAAAGATAATCAAAATCTATCTTATCCACCCTTAATTTTACTACCTTAAACTACACCCAATCTAGCAACATATGCGTCTAATCGATTTTTAAACATGTTTATAGACGTGCTACTAATTATTTCTACCGGCAAACTATTCCACCTATTTACTATTTTATACATAAAAAAGTTTTTGGCAACTGCTGTCTCGAACCTTCTACTTCTCAACTTACACCCGTTATTTCTAGTCCTATTATATTGAGATATTTCAAAAAAGCTATCACTATCTACGTTATCGAACCCATTCATAATTTTGAAAACCTGGATTAGATCACCCCTTAGCCTCCTAGTCTCGAGTGTAGTCAATTTTAACTCTAAGCCTATCCTCGTACGACTTTGACCTAAGCGACGGAATCATCTTAGTTGCTCGTCTTTGAACTCTTTCGAGTTTGTCTATATCTTTGCGCATATGCGGATTCCAAAATTGGATCGCGTACTCCAAATGGGGTCTAACTAATGATTTATAAAAAGGAACTATAATATCGCGCGATTTGTACTCAAAATTTCGAGCTATAAAACCTAACACTTTGTTCGCTTTGTTGACCGCTGCTGTACTTTGTTTCGCTACTTTTAAATCACCAGTGACTATAACTGCTAAATCTTTTTCCTGTTCTACGCTTATCAACTCTTTCCCTGACATACTATACCCAAAATTACCGTTACGCGAACCTATATGTAAAATTTTGCACTTATCGACGTTAAATCTCATTTGGCATGTGACTGACCAATCAACGATTTTCTTCAAATCATTCTGGATTTTACCTCTATCTTCGTCATTAATCGCCTACCACCGAGCTTCGTGTCATCCGCAAACTTTGAAACTGTAATGACTAGGCCGACATCTAAATCGTTAATATACAACGTGTCCCATAAGTCCGGCATCATAGGAGAAATTCATATTTTTCTATTTCTACAAACAATATTTCATATTTTTCTTATGCTCAGGATGCCAATTTCCCGTTCACCATTCTGTTCAGTAACGAGGCTGTTTTTTATGGAAATGGTGAGGTAAATCGACAGAACACCCGCTACTGGTCTCAAAACAACCCTCACTGGTGTACCTCTTCAAAGGAACAAGGTGCATCTCGGGTGATGGTATGGTGTGGCATTTGGAAGGATCTCTTTTTCGATGAACATGTCACTGGAGGCACCTACCTACGTATGCTCAAGGAAGAAGCATTTCCCAGTCTTGAACGAAGAAGGAAATTTCCCAACATGGTTCCAGCAAGACGGCGCTCCTGCACGTTACAGCACCCAAGTAAGGGAATACCTGTACCAACAATTCCCTAGTCATTGGATCGGACGTCGAGGGCCTGTGGAATGGCCAGCTAGAAGCCCAGATCTCACGCCACTAGATTTTTATCTCTGGGGCCACTTGAAAGCGCTGGTATACGCAGAGAATAGGTGTGTTGAACATTTGCGGCAGCGCATTATTGGGGCATGTAACACCACTACTACTGACATCATTCACCGTGTGCTTGCTGACTGGGTATCACGTCTGAATTTGTGTATTGAAAACAATGGTGGACATATTGAGCACGTTCTGTAAATAAAAGCTTTTGTTTTGCCTTTTTTTATTATTTTTACTATGATGCCGGACTTATGGGACACCCTGTCTATAAGAAAGAGCAAGGGGCCCAATACAGAACCCTAAGGAACGCCACTCGCTACATTAGCCCAACACGACTCCGCTCCATCAACGACCACCCTCTGTTTCCTACCTCGCAACCACTCTTCTAGCCAATTTATTACTACACCCCTGATTCCATGAGCTTTAGTTTTCTCAATGAGTCTTTTGTGCGGTACGGTGTCAAACGCTTTTTGAAAATCTAAATACACTATATCAACCGCCCGATGACTATCGTAAACGTCAACCACGCTTTGGAAAAATTCTAAAAGATTAGTTAAGCAAGATTTGTTTCGCCTAAAACCATGCTGCGTATTTCTAACTAAGTTATGCAATTCTAAGTGTTCGACTATACGATCCCTAATTATTGATTCCAGTAGCTTACCTACAACAGACGTTAAACTGATTGGCCTATAATTTCCCGCCGCACCTTTATCGCCTTTCTTAAAGATAGGTGTTACGTTTGCTAACTTGAAATTATCTGGTACGCACCCCTCAGAAATAGACGCATTAAAAATCTTTCTTAGCGGCACAACAATGCTCTCTTTTAATTCTTTTAGTTGTATGGGATATATGGAATCCGGCCCCGGTGATTTACGCGTTTTCATTTTATCAATATAGCGCATTACCTCCCCTTCACTAACCACAATATTATCCAAAATATTGCCATTATCAAAAGGTGTTATGTCTATGACCGTAGGGATATTAGTTACATCTTCTGTAGTAAAAACTGACGTAAAGAATTCATTTATTTAGCAAGGTAGCTATTTCCTTGTTTTCAGAAACTAGATCTCCGTTAACATTTTTCAACGGCGCCAAGACACTTTTTACTGGATTTCTATTGTTGACGTATTGAAAGAATCGCCTGGGGTTTTCTTTACCGTCACGAGCTATGGAGATTTCAAATTCGCGCTTGGACTTTTTTATTACACTTTTCGCTTCACGCCTTAGAGATATGTAGTTTCGTAACCACAAATTGTCTTTATCGCACTTATGTAGCCTATAAGGCCTATCTCTACTCTTTATAATGTCTCCTACTCTAGAAGTAAACCACAAGGGCTTGTTATTTACTTTCGCACGCTTAATTTTGTACGGTACACGTTCCTCATTTATAGTCCTAAATAACGTTTCAAATGATTCCCACATTAGTTTTGCGTTGGAGTTCCCCATTACGTTTTCCCAATTGACGCGTGACAATTTATTTCGAAATTTACAAAAGTCTGCGTGCTGGAAGTTGGGAATTTTAGTCGAGTTAGCTGGTTTCGAGTGACTTACTGAGAGGACAACCTCTACCATATTGTGATCGCTATTGCTTAACGGTTCTATTACTTGAAGATCAGTAATAATGATGATGATGGTTAATTGATTGTTAATGATTGATTGTTAATGATAAGGCTGGAGTGACCGTGATCCTTTCAGATCAAATAATGTTATTAATTAGGTTGATTGATAGAATGAGTTTTCTTCCTTTATTAAACCAAATAAATGATTTAGGAACGAGACAAAATGTAAGTTAGTTGTTTACAGTGGAAATTAGATGTACACTTGAATAGTGACTTCATTATAATAATGACTTCAATATTAATAACGCGCGAGGCAATGACTAGTCTTTATATAAAATTAGGTGAATGACACCAGGCCAAAATGGGGCTTGCACAAGCGGTGTTCACATGGTGATGGCTTTCGTGTCGTGTCACTGGTTCTTCGGGGAGAGAGGTGGAGGTGCGTCTAGAAGTCCTTGTAAAGAAGTTGAGGTGTGAGGCAAAGCATACAGACATGCCTTGTAGTAGTCTCTCGCTGTGACGTCATCTTGGTCGTGTTTGTGTTGATGGAACATCGCTAAAGTATTTGAAAGCGTCTTTGCCACTACAGTAGTCTTCCCCCAGAGAGCGAAGTGAGCGATGAAAAGAAGGTCGCTTGAGGCAAACCAAAAAGGGTTTCGGCTTGGAGAAACGTGGCATGAGGGAGGGTGCTGAGATGGGGGAAATGGGGGAGACTGTGGAGCTGGAAAGAAAGTACTCGGCTAGGTCCACAGGGGAATGGGGTTCGGGTATGGTGAGAACGAACGTGGAGCGAGTCGGGGAGGACGAGGCGGCGACGAGTCGGAGGCAAAGGGAACTGTACTGAGTTTACAAGCGGCTCCCAAGGCTCGCCGCATGTCAGTTCTCTTCGATAAATGCGCTCCTGCCGAAGTGAAAGAAAAAGGCGTCGCTCATGGAAACAAGTAGTAGTAGTAAATCCACGGAATGGTGCAAAAAGACAGTTCAAGAAGGCAGGTGACCGCCACCCTGTGCCAAGTCTGAGAAGTGTTTGTCCTTTCAGTACGTCCGCCCATTGCGTGGATGCGTGAGAGAGTACGTGCGTGCGTGCTTGTTTGAAGAATGCTTTTTAGGCCTTCCCGTAGGAATGGGGGGAAAATACCACGTTGTGCTTGATGGATGGGCTCGCCGGTGAAGTACGGAGGTCGTTAAAAGGGTTCTTGCCAAATGATTTCTCGTACAGCGGTCGAAGAAGACCGTTGATATGTTGATATACGAGGGCCACTCAATATATTTTGCCTCAATATATTTTTTCCCCCTACTTGTACACAAGTAGTTGCATACATTTTTCACAAGTTTTTATTTTTCCATATAGTCTCCATCCTTTTCTACGGCTTTCCTCCACCCCGAAACAAGGGCTTTTATTCCTTGCTGGTAAAAGTCCGAAGGATTCCGCTAGAGCCACCTCTTAACCTCCTCAACAACCTCATCGTCACTCTGAAACTTTCTTCCACGAATAGCATCCTTCATTGGTCCGAACAAATGGAAGTCTAAAGGTGCCAGATCCGGGCTGTATGGAGGGTTGGGTAACACAGTCAAGCGCATTTTTGTGATGGTCTCTCTTGTTTGCAAACTGTTGTGTGGACTTGCGTTATCGTGCAAAAGAAGGACGTCTTCCAGTTCTCTCTCCGGTCGAACTCGCTTTATACGTCTCTGGAGTCTCTGTAGGGTAGCAATATATGCTTCTGAGTTGATTGTTTGTCCTTTCTTCATAATGTCCACCAGAATCACCCCTTTCATGTCCCAGAAGATGGTGGCCATAACCTTTCCTGCAGAGCGAGCCATTTTGAACTTTTTCTTGCGTGGGGAGTCTGCGTGATGCCACTCCATGGATTGGCATTTGGTTTCAGGTTCAAAGTGGTTTACCCAAGTCTCATCCCCAGTCACAATTCGTGAAAGGAAGTCATCCCCTTTTGTCTCGTATCGAACCAACGACTCAGAATCAATTTCTTTTCTTTGAGCTTTGTGATCTTCATTCAGTTCGCGAGGAACAAACCGTGAACACACTTTTGAGTATCCCAGTTGCTGAATTGTCTTATTCACACTTCCTTCACTAATTCCTAGCTCCTTGTATGTGACGCGCCGATTTGATCGAATGATACTGTTAGTACGTTGCATAGTGAGAGATATCACAGCCGATGCTGGGCGACCGCTGCGTGGCTCATCATCGAGGCTGGCTCTCCCTTCTCTCTGATGATCTCACACGTTTAGACCAGCGTCCAACTGTGCTTCGATCAACAGCATCATCTCCGTAAACGTTTTGTAGACGTTTGTGAATATTTCCAACTGTTTCCTTCGCTGCGGTTAAGAACTCGATAACAGCTCTCTGCTTACGACACACATCACTGTCAGACGCCATTTTCGAAACTGCTTTAACCATCGGTTTTATACAAGAGCGTTTAAAAGCCGTTTTATGAAGGAGGGGAGGTTCAAACTGGTAAAATTCGGTTATGTGAAGTGCAGAAAGTTCAAACGTACTCCCAAAAGACATTTCAGTCCCATGGCTAGGGTGTGACAGTTGCCCCAACTTTGTCCTACAATGCTGTTCAAACTTTTGGTGTTGCATATTGACATAAAAAATACCCACGTGCAATTGTTTGAAGATTCATGCATATTCGAGTGAGCACCAGCAATTTGAAAAATAGCGATTTTGTTTATACGGCATAAGCGCCTATATATGAGATTACACAACCATCATAAGGGATATTAACACAAATCATTTGCCTGTCTTAATTAAAAGCTGTTATCACTAACACAAAAAAGTTAATCATTCTTATTCTCTCATGGTACATTAAGGGGTTTTATCATATATTCACAAGGTATTATTTCTCTAGAGCAAGAAACCATGATTTCTGTTCGGAAACAGATGATCGTTTGCGCTGATTAGGAACGCGGAGTCTGTCATTTTCAACTACTTGAAGGACTTCTTGAAAGCGCTCCTCATCCCTGGCAACATTAAGAAAGTCATGGCAAAGTTTTACACCACGCTCTGCAGCCTCATTGACGACCTGAAGCTTGTCCACAACCCGTTTCATGTTCAGGTAGTCGTCATGATCCGCCCATTCACTGGCTGGACTGTGGAGAAACTGATAGGGCATGCCTAAAATGGTGAAGAACCGGCTTGAGTCAGGCCCAATTAGGTCCACCAGGGCAGTGCCACTTTCTGGGACAGGGGGAAGATATGGCTTTCCATAGCCCCCATGATTGAGCCCCACTCTCTTAGTAACTTCAGTGCCTTCATGGCAAAGAAGGGCCTTCCTCATCTCCTCTTTTGTCCTTTCTTGTACTTGGGACGAGAACAAAGCCAGTGGGGCCAACTCCTCAGTTAGGTACCAAGTGTGTCTACCGAGTGCCACACGTGCTTTGTCAACTATTGTGGCGTCATATGGGGCAAATTCAGCCAAGGTTTCGACCAAATTCAAGTCATTCAGTGGCGCACTTGCTGGAACGGGGCAAACAATCCACCATGGGACATAAACAGCGATTGTGAACACAGCAAACCGTTCTAACTTGCTGATTTGACTTTTAGTCACAACCTCGGCTTTGGGAAACTGCTCTTTGATCTGGCCTGACAAAAGAACAATCTTGAGGGTATAGAGCAGTTTAGCCATCCACCTTGCTTTGTGAAGTGCGCCGGAGTAGACCATTGTGAAGTTCACTGGCTCGGATCCTTTAGTTACAAGCAGCAGACAAAGCTCTACCAGCTCCTTGTAGTCGCCACGTGTAAATGGTTGGGCTAGAGATTCACGGAAGAAGTCAGCCATCTCCTGCTGGCGCTCCTCAAACACTCCAGGCATGCGGGGTAGTAGTATTTCTTTTTTCATTGTACGCCAGTTGAGAGAAATGGTTCTTGAACCTAGAAATGCAATTATTGGGATTATTGTATTTCGTACTAATCTATAATATTGTTTTAGGGGTATTAATATTGATATGATCGATCATTTGCTTGGTGTTAGTATATCTTATAAGTCTAATAAAAGAAATTCCACTAAATTTGTTCATTAGATAATAATATTCCTTGTTATTTTGTAAAGCTTATGACTCACCTCTGGAAAACCATTATGTTTGGACTTGAAGAGCCCTCCACTTTCAAGCAATCCCAGCAAACACCTAGGATGACTTCGCCCACATGCCTGCGAAGGCGCACCAGAATACGGCACGCTCTAATTCCTTTTGGAGGGAGACGCAAGCAGCTGTTTTTTGTCCTGAAAAAAAAATGTAATTGTAGTTTAAGGCCACCATTTCAGGCACGTGCTTTTTGCAGATTTCTGTTAAATCATTCACTGCATTTGGTATTAATGTCGTGATAAATTCACGCTGATGTTGAAATAGGTTTACCTGAATTGGATGAAGTTGTGTCGAAAACCATACCAACGACATTCTGTTCACACCCAATCGACCAGAAGTTGTTTGGTTGCTGTTGATATCAAGTCTCCTTGAACCAGGCCAGCTTTTTTTAGTCAAATGCGGAAGAGGTGGGACTCCAAGAAGCTTTGTGCCATTGACACCAGACACAAGAATGGGCAGCGGTCATCAGTGCCTTTGGAATCCAGCGTGTCCATAAGTTTACCATCCCAGTGCACCAGTACTTTGTCTGATGGTTGCCATTCATCCATGATTTTAAACTTATTTCTGACACGATGGAAGCTCGGTATCGGTGGGCCGTCCTTGCATTTAGACTCAGCTTTAATGTATCTCCACCACATGCAGATACAAGGGAGTACACAATTGCACTCAGCTGGGTCGCGAGATGTTGTTTCGAACACTGCATGAAACAAGTTCTGCGACTCAGAATATCATGGAGCACAAAATGAAACTCCCTCTTTCACTGTTCTCCGATGTTTTCTCTTTGGTTCAGCAGTGCTGGCCTCATCAATGTCATCGTCCTCATCAGAGCTAATAGGTGAATCAATATCAGCCTGTACATTCTCAGCATGATCACATTGCTCTCTCTCTTGTCGCTTCTCTTCTCGCATCTGCCTTTTCTGTCGCTTCTGAACCTTTTCTGTGAGTACTTTGTTTACCCAGAGTAGGTAGCTACTCTGTCACTTAGCATGTTTTCATAGAGAGTATGTCAGTATCGATGGCATCTTGTTCGGCCTGAGTTTTCCCCTTTTTCGCAGCCGCCATGTCTTTCAAACACTGTGTCTTATAAAATTTCATCGTCAGGCTCAATTCTGATTTAAACTTCATAATTCCAGGATCATCAGCCCGTCTTCTATCCTCATTCTTTTTCATAAGCATCATGTAGTTTGTCATAGTAAGTTTTAATCACTCGGCCAATATTGTTCCTGCCTGTAATGGGTCGGGACATTCGCCTTTGGTAATGCAAAAGCACATTGTCAATGGTGGCAGATAAAGCCTGGTCCCAATGCATATCCGAAGGTTTGCTAACAGACATAGTAAGACGCCTATTAGTTGGCAGTTGCAGCCCTTTATTTCCTTTTCTTCTTCTCGGAGTACGGTGCCCAATAACATTCTGACATACTCATCATCTTGCCGTGTATCCATGATAAATTCTCTATTCACAACATCAAATCACTGTCAAGGGAAAAGAAAAGAGCATCATTAAAATTAAATGCAATAAAATAATACGTGGAAAATTTGGGGTCAGCGTTCCAGACCGGAAATGAAAATCTGATAAAATGTGCTATTTTCACACTTATTTATGAAGTTCATAAGCTGAAAATAGCAATACTTGCTGGTACGACGGTGCTAGCTCAAACATACACCGATCTCCAAGAAAATTTACAGGGTTGTTTCCTAGATAAATACACAACACTAAAACTTTGAACAGCATTGTAGGACCATTTTTTGATTTTTGGAGGGCAACGGTCACACCCTACCCATGGCCTATTATTTAGCTAAGAAAAATGGGTGGGGAAAAATATATTGAGTGCTCCTAGTAATTGGCAAAAAAGTTGACGAGAAAATGCGCAGGAAACACTTTCCGTAGAACGCAGGAAACTTGGAAGTAGGGGTGGGTCAACCGCTAGCCGGGGAGAATGCGAGTGGGGGTTTGCTTCCGTGAAAGACGGGAGGGAGTGACTGGCTAAAGCTCGACCGCTGAATGATGCCAACCCATGTGGTAAAAAATTTTAAAATTTGGTTCCTTTCCTTATACAGAAGAAGAAAATGTTAAATGCACAGTTTATAATGATGTCGCTTAAAAAAATGTTTGCACCGATTTCACTTTTGCTTTGGCTGCGTATTCGTTCGTCACTCCGGCTAGTCACCACTTTAGTTGCCTACAGATCACCAATTTGTTATGGCCTATCAAGTAGGCTTACTATAATTAATGAATAATGAATTATTTGTTCACAGTGATTAACAATTCTATAACGGTATTTGTACTATATTACAATTTACTGATTACACTAGGCAACAAAGATTTTGTTACAGAAGACCAAATAGGTGCTCCTAGCTAATTTCGGTATGCTGATTTCAAATCTATAATTAGATTTTTTCTATCACGTCTAGATTTTGTGTAAAATGCAAATCACTTTTTGTAAAATTTTCTACCACGTCAGATTTTGGTTTTAATCGGCTTAATGCCAGTAATATGAAACTTGCTTTTCAAGGTTAAAGCAATTTTTTTTGCCAACTATATACAAATTCGAACAATTTTGATAAATAAAATTTATCCCGAGTTGGCAACACTGAGTCAAGAGCATAGTAACGGGCAACGGCCCAACGGTCAGTCGCCACGTGACAGCCAAGCAGAACGGGTGTGTGAAGCTCTCTGCTGATGAGCAAGTGACAGGTTGTGGTGACTTGTGTGTTTTATAGCATTTGTTTGTACTACGGTGTGTATCTTTTTATTTTGCACATCGTAATAATTACTTTCTACGTTTTTCAGATATTGTATGGTAATCAAAATGGCATCAAATAGACGTGCTTGTGTAAATCACCCAGACAACTTCTGCTTTGTCTGTGGACAATATACACCTAAGCCACAACGTAGAAACATAACAACAAGATTAAACTTGCCTACAAGTATTTTGACTGTAAGTTAGGAGACCAACAGAGGGACTGGGCACCACATATTTGCTGTGCACAGTGCAATGCAATGTTAATAGCTTGGATGAATGGTAAAAGAAAAGCTATGCCGTTCTCAGTCCCATGGTTTGGCGTGAGCCGAAAAATCACTTCAATGATTGTTATTTTTGTTGACAAAATTGCTGGTTTCACAAAGAAAAACAAATCAAAGATCACGTACCCAAACTGCGAATCAGCAATGAAACAGTACCACATGATGAAACAAATCCACCACCAGTTCCACCAGCAACGATAACAGACAGCAGTTCATCTGAAGATTCTGCTAGTGATATAGAAACAGGGAAAGATGGCATATATGTTCCAGATGCAAATATTTCCCCACATTTGTTAAGTCAAGCGGAGTTAAATGACTTAGTGCGCGATTTGGAATTACCAAAAGAAAGGCAGAGTTGCTTGGTTCAAGACTTCAAGAATTTAATCTTCTCCAACCAAACACCAAAGTTCCCATTTCCGCCATCGCCATTTGCAGTTTTCATCATTTTACTTACAGGAAGAAACGTTTGTTTCTGCCACGATATCAGTGGTCTGATGCAGGGATTGCTGTCGCTATGATCCAAAAGAATGGAGACTGTTCATTGACTCTAGTAAAGCTAGCCTTAAAGCTGTATTACTGCACAACGGCAATGAAAAACCTTCAATACCTGTAGCACATGCCACTGGCCTTAATGAGACTTATGAATCGATGAAACTGCTGCTAAGACTCATCAATATAAGGACCACACATGGAATATTTGTGGCGACCTTAAAGTTGTATCATTACTTCTTGGTTACAGTTGGTTACACAAAGCATATGTGCTTTTTTGTGTCTATGGAACAGCAGAGATGACAAGAACCACTACAAAAAACATGATTGGGCCATCTAGAACTGAACTGTTGTTGGTAAATACAATGTGAAACAACCCAGCACTTATTGACCTCAGAAAGTACATCTTCCACCACTTCACATTAAACTTGGCCTTATGAAAAATTTCGTGAAGGGTATGGATCATCAAGGTAGTGGTTTCCAATATTTAAAGGATAAATTCAAAGGAATATTGACAGATGCTAAGCTAGAAGCTGGAGTTTCACTGGACCACAGATCCGCAGTGTCATCCACGACTCATCGTTTCCATCTAACCTAAATGAGAATGAACTAGGAGCAGGACATCTTTCGTTGAAGTTGTCAAAAATTTTCTTGGAAACCACAAAGCTGAAAACCACCGTAAACTCGTAGAAAACATGCTTAAATCTTATGAAATAATGGGATGCAGAATGTCTTTCAAATTCATTTTTACATTCTCATCTTGACTTCTTCCCGGCCAACCTTGGGGCTGTAAGTGACGAGCAGGTGAGCGCTTCCACCAACAGATCTCAGTTATGGAAAACAGATACCAAGGTAATTTCAACCCAAATATGATGGGAGATTATTGTTGGTTCCTGCAGAAGGAGAGCTCGTCATCCTACAAGCGACAAAGGAAGAGGACACACCAAAGTTTCACTTAAGAACAGGAATTTGCCTTTCAGTAGTAACAACAAAATACTAACGCGCTTTGGGTGGATGGTTGGGCGCAGGGGTGGTAACTCCGCCAGCGGAATTCCGCTGTCTGTCTTAAGCCAGAATAAAGGAGGAAAGACATCCCTGTTCACTAATTATTTAAGTATGCTTAACATAAAACGTGGCACGGAAAAGTAGCTTAGACGGCTTTCGTAATAGAAGCGGGTGAGAAAAAAAATGAAAAATAGGGGTTTTCGGTTACACAAAATCTGGACGTGATAGAGAAATTTTGATATCAGATCTGAAATCAGCATCACCGCTTTAGTAGGAATCAGTAGTTCACGTGTCTGTAACAAAAAAAAAGTTGAAATTTGTTGCCTAGTGTTATTATTTATTAGCAATAAGAAATGGTTACACAGTATAATCGTGAAGTAGTACAATGATGACAAACACTGATTTAGGTAGGCTAATGAGATATGCAGCAGTGAACACACAATAAGTAATTAAGCTAATAATAACCGAGATAATGAAAGTACGGTATGGTACAGTAAATTGATTAAGTCAGTAAAAATGAAATGCATAAAAGAACACAAACAAATTTATAAAAATACGGTAACATGGTTAAAACGGTAAAATAATTGAATAGGCCTACTGTAGTCGTAATAAGAAAGTTAGTTTGCCGGTTGTTTGCGTACACTTTTGGGCATACTCAATTAGGCAGAGTTTGTGGACTATTCAGCCTTGAATCCTGAATAGTGTAGCGCGACGTAACAAAACACTGTAGGCCGAGTAGGGGCCTATAAGAAGCTTACCGACCTGCGATTTTGACGTGGAAAACTCTGAAGACTGAGAAGGCCCACGTGAAGGTTGACCGTATTGCGTTTCGCCGTAGATAGCTCTGAAAACGCATTGGCCTACCGGCAGGAGGATGTGCTGAGGGCCCGTTGGTGGACTTGTTGAAAGGGCGCCGATCGAATTGTGGTGAAGGATGAGTGAAGCCAGTGCCAGAAGGATGACGCCGGTAGAGTAATGTTTGCTTCCGGCGGGATGAAATTTAGGTCGCCTCAAGTGTTGAGTTGCTTCGTGTGGTGTTGAGGTGTTGCTTGAGGGACTGAGGCCGGCTGAGGTCGAACGGCGCTACGTGAAAGGGGAGATTAATGAATAGTAGTAACAAGCAGAGTGAGGGCGATTTTCAGTGAAATCTGGCTTGTATAGGCTCGTAAGACGCTAACTATTCGCGGGACTTTTTGGGAAAAAAACAAGCACCCTCTCGTTTCTCTCTCCTTGAAAACCACGTGTGTTTTTCGATTTCTGATAATTCCCAGATGTTTGCGAACGGCGAGGAAAGAAATTTCTCTGATCGGTCTCTACAAGTAGTCCCCTCTCAGAGACTGCACAGGAGCGATGGTAAGGAGAATCACCATTTCGGAGCGAAGCTGATGCGGCCACTCCGAGTTCGGACGCCAGGCCTTGCATTTGGCGGTATTACTGTCGCAGGAGGGTGCGAAAGGTCTTCCTAGACTGGGGCAGAGGGCAGTGTTGGGGCTGCTGTAGTGGGTTGTGGGGGAACTGCCGAGGAAATGGGGTCGTCCTCGAGGTACGCCGGCTTCAGGCGATCAATCGACACAACGTCTTTGCGTCCAGCTCGATCGAGGGTGAAAGTCTTGTCACTCCTCTGCAGTACTGGGAAGGGTCCGTCATATGGGTGTTATAAGGGAGGGCGGATGGTGTCGTTCCTGACGAAGACGTGGGTGCATAAGGACAAATCGGCGGGGACGCAAGTGCGACGATTATTGGGATGACGGGGGGAAACCGGGCGAAATTTGCGCATGGTCATCCGTAAAGTGTCGGCACAAGTAGTGCTTCCATCCACAGAAGGGTGTACTCTTGGCGAAGTGAAAAATTCGCGGGGTAGCCGCAAAGGAGTACCGTACACCAATTCGGCCGATGTGCACTGTAGGTCGACCTTGAAAGCTGCCCTTATTCCAAGGAGGACGAGGGGAAGGGCGTCGGTCTAACGTGGGCCGGCAGTGGTCATCCTTAGGGACGCCTTCAGGTGGCGGTGTAGCCGCTCGGCGAGGCCGTTGGGAATGGGCCTATATACATTAGTCCGGATCCGGGAACAGCCTAAAAGCTGTGTCAGGTTCTTCCACAGGGTGGATTCGAATTGGCGACCACGGTCAGCGGTGATTGTTGATGGGACTCAAACGGGAGACCCAGCCACTGACGAAGGCGCGGGCGGCGGATTCTGCTGTGATGTCCTTTATGGGAATCGCCTTAGGCCAACGCGTGAAACGATCATGCAGGTGAGGAGGTACGTGTAACCATTGGAGTGGAGAAATGGGCCGACTAGGTACATGGTCGAAACGTGACTCGGGGAGGGGGGGGGGTGAAAAGCAGTTAATGGGGCCGTCGTGTGACGATGAATTTTGGCCCTCTGACATTTCGTGCAGGCACGGGACCAACGTCTGACGTCACGGTTGATGCTGGGCCATACGAAACGTGAAGTGAGGAGGGCTGGAGAAGGGCGAACGCCGGGGTGGGAAAGGGAATGAAGCCTATTGAAATGCTGCGTCGGAATTCTTCGGGGACATAGGGACGAAATGATCCCGTAGAAGCGTCGACCGCTGTAGTGGCGAAGACGTTTTCAAATACTTCAGCGATGTTCCATCAACACAAACACGACGAAGATGGCGTCACATCGAGAGAGTACTTCAAGGCATGTCCTTATGCTTTGCCTCACACCTCAACTTCGTTACAAGGACTTCTCGACGCACCTCCACCTCTCTCTCCGAAGAACCAGTGACACGAAAGCCATCACCATGTGAACACAATTTGCAGGACCCATTTTGGCCTGGTGTCATTGGTTCTTCGGAGAGAGTGGTCGAGGTCCGTCGAGAAGTCCTTGTAACGAAGTTGAGATGTGAGGCAAAGCATTAGGACATGCCTTGAAGTAGTCTCTCGATGTGACGTCATCTTTGTCGAGTTTGTGTTGATGGAACATCGCTGAAGTATTTGAAAGCGTCTTTGCCACTTCATATATATATATATATATATATATATTGGTTAAATAAGCGACCGTAGTTTTTATTTATTAATTTATTATTGAAAAATGTACGGAAAAATAAGGAAACCAATAATAAATTAATAAATAAAAACTACAGTCGATTATTATTCACCAAACATGTTTAAAGGAAAAGCTGTTCCCCAAATATACGGCTATATATACAGGGTGTGTCTAAATTGTTAACACTTCTATAAAAGAATACTTTCCATAGAGGTGTTATATTATGGTAACACTATGGAAAATTCTTCCATAGCAGTGTCAACATAATTTAGACACCCTGTGTATGTGTGTATATATATATATATATATATATATATATATATATATACAGGGTGTCCGAGAATTATCTGTACAATTTTTGGCTGTTATTAAAAGTCAACCATGAAGTGTAGAAATTCCAGTTTTATCCCATTTTACAGAGAATCTCATTAAGTTTTTTCTGATACCAAGTTTTGACAATTTTTTAGAAATTCCAGTGTGTCCGAACATTATCTGTACAATTTCATCTTTTAATAAAATTCTTGATAACAAACGTAAAATTCTTAAACAAGATTATTTAGAATCAGTATTTTCAAAAGTTTCTTTTATTAAAGTAACGTTGTTACAAACATTCGATATGTGCACCATTAGTGATTCGCAAAACATCCAATCGATACTCCAAATGTTGCCATGTACGCTGCAGCATATCCACATCAATTCGCTCAATAGCAGCTGTGATTCTTGCTTTTAAATCATCAATGTCTGTCACCCGCGTACATTTCTAAAAAACTTTTCAAAACTTGGTATCAGAAAACACTTAATGAGATTCTCTGTAAAATGGGACAACACTGGAATTTCTACACTTCCTGGTTGACTTTTAATAACAGCCAAAAATTGTACAGATAATTCTCGGACACCCTGTGTATATATATACACGAGCTATACACCTGTGTATTACATATATTGTATATATACACCACACACACACACACACACACACACACACCTTGGTCTACCTTGGTTTTGCTTCCGCCCGAACTGTTCATTCGGACAAAGGTTAAGCTTGATGTTCCACCGTGAAATTAAGCTTAACGTGAAATCCGAAATACAACCCAACACAAGTGGTCAGAGAAATTCCTTCCCCGGACTCAATCTCACGATCTCTCGATCAGCAACCTGGCGTCTTAACCAGTAGGACACCTAAGGAAGAATTTATGGAATAATTAACAGCAGGATAAGCTGCGTGCCGCCTGCTCTCACTAGGCATCAAACCCTGAGCCAGTAGATTCGTAGTCAGCGATGCTAACCACTGCACCACCGAGGCATATATATTTTTATTATGTATGGGAATAATGAATAATAGGGTAACGATTAATTAATCGATGTAATTAATTCATTACAGGCCGAAATTGGCTACAACGGTTGCTCATGCAAACAGAATGAATTTGAATGTGTAAATACCAAACTGAAAGCAAAGCTCAAACAAAGAATTGTTGTTCCTCATGAAACAAAGTGATTGAGCCGAAATGGCGGTTCCGTCTTTTTCGTTTGTGGAAGGACGATTTATAACTTCTTAAGTACATGAAATTTAAAAACACATACATGTTAAATACTCATGTAATTTAGCGAAAAAGACATGAATTCAATTCTCTCTAATTCTATACAATTTTAAATAACAATTATGAAGGGACTAGCTACACAAAATTAAATTATGGAAAGAAATAAAAAATTCAACTGTGAAAAAACATGCGATCGCCATTCCTTCCTGCGGATTCCCGCGCTTCACGCCAAACAAAGCGGGGAAGACGTTATAAAATTGAACGTTCATTTATGCAAAGGAAACTGCACTCGGGTTTAATTGTTAAAATCGATAACATGTTACAACTACATCTTTTCTAAAGGTTACTTACTTCGTGTGAGTTCGAACTATGGTTCAGAATCTACCTGCGATCGACCCCTCTGCAGCATCTCGCCCCATTTTCGGGAATTGGTGAAGAAGGGAATTGCTGTCTGATCTCCCCCTGCTCTCGTAGCCAGCTACGCATGGCTGGTTAGGGACTTTGCAAAGGAATCTGTCCAGCTGGCTCTTGAAATTATTCAAGTCGGTGTGCTGGAGATTCCTTACTTCTCTCGGTAGAGCATTGAAAAGCTTTGGGCCTCATATTCTGAGAGTATTTATGTTCCTCGTTTTTATGGCCCCCCGTCCCACAGCAGCTGGGACTGTACAAAATCTGCCTCTTCTCTCATTCTAGTTTGTTTGTACTAGGGGCACTCAATTTATTTCGCCCTACCCTTTTTTCTTAACTAAATAATAGGCCATGGGGCTGAAATGTCTTTTGGGTAGTAAGTTTGAACTTTCTGCGCTTTGCATAACCGGATTTTCCAGTTTGAACCTCTCCTCCTTGTATAAAACCGATGGTTAACGCAGTTTCGAAAATGGTGTCTAACAGTGATGTGTGTCGTAAACAGAGAGCTGTTATCGAGTTCTTAACCGCAGAGAAGGAAACAGTTGGAAATATTCACAAACGTCTACAAAACGTTTACGGAGATGATGCTGTTCATCGAAGCACAGTTGGACGATGGTCTAAACGTGTGAGATCATCAGAGAGAGGGAGAGCTAGCCTCGATGATGAGCCACGCAGCGGTCGCCCGGCATCGGCTAACAGCATCATTTGATCAAATCGGCGCGTCACATACAAGGAGCTAGGAATTAGTGAAAGAAGTGTGAATACGATAATTCAGCAACTGGGATACTCAAGTTTGTTCACGGTTTGTCCCTCGCGAACTGAATGAAGATCACAAAGCTCAAAGAAAAGAAATTGCTTACAAGTCGTCTGGTTCCATACGAGTCAAAAGGGAATGACTTCCTTTCACGAATTGTGACTGGGGATGAGACTTGGGTACACCACTTTGAACCTGAAACAAAACGCCAATCCATGGCGTGGCATCACTCAGACTCCCCACGCAAGAAAAAGTTCAAAATGGGTCCCTCTGCAGGAAAGGTTATGGCCACCATCTTCTGGGACATGAAAGGGGTGATTCTGGTGGACATTATGAAGAAAGGACAATCAACTGAAAGGCATATATTGCTCCCCTACAGACTCCAGAGACGTATAAAGCGAGTTCGACCGCAGAGAAAACTGGAAGACGTCCTTCTTTTGCACGATAACGCAACACCACACAACAGTTTGCAAACAAGAGAGGCCATCACAAAAATGAGCTTCATTGTGTTACCCAACCCTCCAATTCAGCCCGGATCTGGCACCTTCAGACTTCCATTTGTTTGGGCCGATGAAGGATGGTATTCGTCGAAGAAAGTTTCAGTGTGACGATGAGGTTGTTGAGGAGGTTAAGAGGTGGCTCCAGCGAAACCCATCGGACTTTTACCAGCAAGGAATAAAGGCCTTGTTTCGAGGTGGAGAAAAGCCGTAGAAAAGGATGGAGACTATGTGGAAAAATAAAAACTTGTAAAAAAGGCATGTAACTACTTGTTTACAAAATTTCTGGAACTTACAAGGAAACTTGGAAAGAAAAAAAAAGGTGGGGCAAATATTGAGTGGCCCTCGTATTTCATTTCTAAGGTGAGGAACAAAACCCTCAAGTATTTTCCATATGTATATTATTGTGTACCGCTCGCGCCTTCTTTCGAGAGAGTCGAGTTTCAGGGATTGTAGTCGAGACCAGTTGTCTCCACCTTCTTTTCTTCTATCTTAGACGTAAAGGTCCTATGTATAGCTTCAATGTTCACAATGTTTCGTTTTCTGTATGGCTTGTGAGTACTGAGCAATACTCAATTATTGGTAGGACTAGATCATTCCATAATTTGAGCATGATGTTTGCTTTTCTACTGCAGAAGCTCCTCCAGATGATTCTTAATTGATAATTCTTAAAAATAGGATGAATCAATTTGAGAGAATCTTATTTGGGTATGGAAGTAAATCTTACGCCTGGGAACGCGTGACTACAATAGCCAAAAAAAGTAATAACTTATCGTTTAAAAATTAAATCGGATTAAAGCAGTAAACGAGCATGAAATTTATATCAAATTACTCTTTACCTATTGCCGAATAACGTAGCATAAAATTGTGTTAGCTAAAAGATGGGATTAATGTGTTTATTGAAAATAACATGAAAAGCAAAGGCACCGACTAAAATAAAAGCAGAGATTTTAGTGCATCTTCGAAGCTGAAACGATGAAGTTATAAAAAGACTCTGTGAAAGTTTGAAGTAAGTCACAAATTAGTTCACCCTACAATTTAAGAGAAAATGTGTGGTTCACAAAATTGAATAAGCTCCAATAAGTCTTCCTCTATAAGAGTATAGAAAACGGGCTTAACTCGAAGAACTCTTAAAGCGAATGAGTTGGACAACTACCAATTGTAGATTAAAATGGTCTAACAGTCAAATTTAAATTGCTTGTGCAGTATACTTAATTGTATTATTAAGTCTTCCTTAAATAAACAAATATTTATCACTGTCAACAATTTCATTTTTGCATTGTAAGTGGTTTAGTAAAGTCTTTGACGAATACATTATTTTTGTGAAAGGCTTTTCAATTATTCCCCTAACCGGATTGACAAAGAAATAAGATTAACAAGTTATATATATATATAACCTTGGGTTAAATTTATATAAGGTGATTTAAAGGAAAACAGGCTTAAATAAAAAATATAAATTAAACAGTAAATATATAAAGCGACTTCATATAATGTGTGTGTGTGTGTGCGCGCGTGCGTGCGTGCGTGCGCGCGCGCACATTCATTTTAATATATTGGGGTGGACGCCCCATGAAGACATTCAGAGTCATGATCAATTGCCCCTCCCCCTAAAAAGGAACCATTCCAGCAGCACGTATGCTGTCATTCAGGTGAGTCGTACAAGGTTGGAAAGTTGTTCATGGAAAATTTCACCTTAATAATTTCGTTGGGAAGAACTTTACGACACATATTTAATGTTCAGCTAATAAATCACCTTTGTCAAGATGACGCCGCAGATTAGATGACGCCTAATTTGACGCCAAAAAGTGTGCAAAACCGAAGTATCATTTATGGCGTTTTGTATTTTGACAACGCAAGCTGTCAAAAGGCAACAGCGTCCAGATTTAACAGAGCCACTATATATATATATATATATATATATATATATATATATATAATATATATATATATATATATATATATATATATATATATATATACAGGGTGGGCCGTAAGTTTCCATACATAGGAAAAATAAACATTTTTTTATGGACAACCATTTTTATTTATATAATATGCTCTACATGGTTGCCATTGTTTTGAAACACATTTCAATACGTGTTCCCCACTGTTGATGAACACGCATTAGCACAGTTGACGTTATGCTTGTAATGGCGTTGGTGATACGTTCCTTTAGATGATTTATGTCTCGTATCTTTTCCTGATACACCATGGCCTTCAAGTGCCCCCAAAGATAGAAATCAAGGGGGGTGAGATCTGGGGATCTGGGAGGCCACTCCACAGGACCACGCTGACCAATCCAAGCATCCGGAAACTGCTGATCCAAATACCGACGCACGTGAAGACCATAATTTAAATTTTCCTATGTATGGAAACTTACGGCCGACCCTGTATATATATATATACTGTATACATATACATATATATACACACAATGCTCAAGAGACACTTATCAGTAGCTTAAGTATGAATGGAAGGGTACGAACAGCTCGTAGTATCAGTGGCAACTATGTAGACTGTAGAGCAGCGGTGTCCAATAGAAATTCCATGCTAGCCACACTTATGGTTTTCTGTTTTTCGTATTTGCCACATCCTAAAAAAAGATTAAAAAACATATTACAAACGACATTCCAAATTATTTATTATTAATATTAAAGATAAATATTAAAACAAAATATTAATAATATCAACACAACGCAATAGCCTATTCGCCACATGTGGCGAGTGGCGAACGTATTGTACAATGTACACCGCTGCTGTAGAGGATCAACGTACTAACGAGGCTCCCGATATACAGGGTGTCCCATAAGTCCGGCATCATAGGAAAAATAATAAAAAAAGGCAAAACAAAAGCTTTTATTTACAGAACGTGCTCAATATGTCCACCATTGTTTTCAATACACAAATTCAGACGTGATACCCAGTCAGCAAGCACACGGTGAATGATGTCAGGAGTAATGGTGTTACATGCCCCAATAATGCGCTGCCGCAAATGTTCAACACTCCTAATTTTCTCTGCGTATACCAGCGCTTTCAAGTGGCCCCCCGAGATAAAAATCTAGTGGCGTGAGATCCGGGCTTCTAGCTGGCCATTCCACAGGCCATCGACGTCCTATCCAATGACCAGGGAATTGTTGGTACAGGTATCCCCTTACTTGGGTGCTGTAATGTGCAGGAGCGCCATCTTGCTGAAACCATGTTGGGAAATTTCCTTCTTCGTTCAAGATACTGGGAAATGCTTCTTCCTTGAGCATACGTAGGTAGGTGCCTTCAGTGACATGTTCATCGAAAAAAGGGGGCCTATGATGCGATCCTTCCAAATGCCACACCATACCATCACCCGAGATGCACCTTGTTCCTTTGAAGAGGTATACCAGTGAGGGTTGTTTTGAGACCAGTAGCGGGTGTTCTGTCGATTTACCTCACCATTTCCATTAAAGACAGCCTCGTCACTGAACAGAATGGTGGACGGGAAATTGGCATCCCGAGCATAGACATTATGGCCTGTAGAAAGAGCAAATATGAATTATGGTTTGTAGAAATAGGTAAATATGAATTTCTCCTATGATGCCGGACTTATGGGACACCCTGTATATATATATATATATATATATAATATATATATATATATATATATATATATATATATATATATATATATATGACGATTAATGAAAATTAATGACGAAAATAGAAGTAAAATCCAGGAAGATCTGAATAAAATCGTTGATTGGTCAGTCACATGGCAAATGAGATTTAACGTTAATAAGTGCAAAATTTTGCATATAGGTTCGCGTAACGATAACTTTGCGTATAGTATGTCAGGGAAAGAGTTGTTAAGCGTAGAGCAGGAAAAAGATTTAACAGTTATAATCACTGGTGATTTAAAAGTAGCGAAACAAAGTACAACAGCGGTCAATAAGGCGAACAAAGTGTTAGGTTTTATAGCTCGGAATTTTGAGTACAAATCGCGCGATATTATAGTTCCTCTTTATAAATCATTAGTTAGACCCCATTTGGAGTACGTGGTCCAATTTTGGAATCCGCATATGCGCAAAGATATAGACAAAATCGAAAGAGTTCAAAGACGAGCAACTAAGATGATTCCGTCGCTTAGGTCAAAGTCGTACGAGGATAGGCTTAAGGAGTTAAAATTGACTACATTCGAGATTCGGAGCCTAAGGGGTGATCTAATCCAGGTTTTCAAAATTATGAATGGGTTCGATAAAGTAGATAGAGATAGCTTTTTTCGAAATATCTCAATATAATAGGACTAGAAATAACGGGTCTAAGTTGACAAGTAGAAGGTTCGAGACAACAGTTGCCAAAAACTTTTTTACGCATAGAATAGTAAATAGCTGGAATAGTTTGCCGGTAGAAGTAATTAGTAGCACGTCTATAAACATGTTTAAAAGTCGATTAGACGCATATGTTGATAGATTGGGTATAGTTTAAGGTAGTAAAATTAAGTCTTTGTGGTGATAGACCCCACAGCTCAACACAAGTGTTGTGGGATATAGGGAGGCAGCATCTTGGGTTAGGGGATACTCTGTCCTTACATACCCCATTTAAAGAGATTCCTCTGCCGAGCGGTGCCCCCCATAGTACTGTGAGGTATTGAAAAACTCATGATCTTCACTTCCCCACAAACACCTTTAAATGGGATACCCAAAATGGGTGCACACACATTTCTACATTACTGTACAGTCTTTACAGCCACACCTACACTTTTCCTCCTAAGTATATATATTGTAATCTATATGGTTGTAAATTGTGACTTGGTCCGCAAGTGATATGGACCGTGACTTATTTTTGGTTGGCAAGGTACTGGTATTGATGGATACCGTAATGAAATTGACTGGATTCTTTGGATCTGATATATTTGCATGTCGGTTATAAATAGATATAGAGTGTAACATATTTGTGGATAGTAGTCTATTATGACTTGATCCTCTGGATCTAGAGATTCTATCTTTAGTTTTAAATTGATAATTATTTAGTTTTGTAAAAATTAGTCATTGCCAATGTACAGGCAGTTTTTACATAGTGGAGCCGCCTCGATGGGCCGAAGTGGCTCCTAGTGTGCCCACTATAAAAGTTTCTTATGTTCTTGTGGTTCGGAACCCACGTAAAATTGTTGGTCCCTTCCGCCACCACGGAGGACATGCACAATTCACAATTACGAACACAGTTAGGTAGACCAGCCATGAGTGGATCCTAGGGTCTTTGTTGGTCTGAAACATTATAACATTACATTATAACATATATATATATATAATATATATATATATATATATATATATATATATATATATATAAACGTTAACCTGACGTAAGGAAAATGGCGTTAGACACTCGCACGAACTTAAAATCGATTGAAATCGAGACAGTGACGGTGTTGTTGTGACATTATTTTCACGTGAAATTAGACGTTATTTAATTTGTCTTATGTTTGCTACAGATCATCGGATTCGTGATCACAGACATAATGCATGGATCAAGTCCGAGAGGGGGTTTCAACTTCTGCAGCGATCCTTTTTAAAGAAAAGAAAATTAAAACAAAAAACAAAACAAAAAAAAAACAAATAAGGAACACTAAAGGATATAATGTTACTTTGGAAACTCTAAAAAAAAAACACGATTCATATAAGTAGTGTATGAACGAACAATGAAAGTTGAACCGAAAAAAGCTATAAAGCTCCAAAAATTAATAATTAGATTTTGTTTTCAGGGGTGGGTGGGGGGTTGTTATTATTATTATTATTATTTTCGGCGAATTTCTTTCCAAAACTATTTATCTTCAATTCAAAATTGATTTTATGTGCAATGATATATTTTGCAGTTTAATCATAATAGAGTTTGTTATAATTTTATTACTAAATATAATAACTATAATGTTTCGGGTTGTTTAACCTCGTTCGTAACGCCAAAGGCACATACCGGAGACCTACCGCTTTACGTACAATCCAGACCATCTAATTATTATTCGTACATCATCTGAACGGAAGACCAAACGACGCTTAACTTCGCTGATCGAACGGATATTTATATAATCATCGATGCATACCTGGTAAAAGTTCCGTTCGTCGCTCTTTACACACGATGGGCAAAGTTGGTGGCCCCACCTCCAGACCTGGCCTGATGGAGGAGTGAGTTGCTTTCTTGCGATCTCCATTGCACATAGCCAAGTACACCCGGCTCATCTGGTATCTTCCTGAACGAGGCATCTAGCAAATTCAAAAACTTCTTTTCTAGGTGAAGGTCAAAATATGATGATAAAAACCCACTCTAATAGAGTTTATTTCCACAACAGTTTCGATGCCCACTGGCATCCTCTTCGGGTGGATACAGAAAAACGAATGAACCAAAAACAAGAGGGAAAACAGTCCAGGGACCATTAAGAAATTCGCACCTACATTAGATCCCGTTCTCCCGACACCGGAAGGGCATTTTATTAATTAAAGGGTCCCGCTTATAAGTACATCCGCACAAATTAAAACTATCTTCTATAAATACAGATTCTATTATTTTGACATAATTACCGCATTTATTATTACATTTACGTTTTTAACATTTATAAAGGTAATAAAATAAATGTAATAATAATTGTAAAGGTAATAATAAATGTTAAAAACGTAAATGTAATAATAAATGCAATAATAAATGCAGTAATTATGTTAAAATAATAGAATCTGTATATATAGAAGATGGTTTTAATTTGTGCGAATGTACTTATAAGCGGGACCCTTTAATAAAATGCCCTTCCGGTGTCGGGAGAACGGGATCTAACCTAGGTGCGAATTTCTTAATGGTCCCTGGACTGTTTTCCCTCTTGTTTTTGGTTCATTCGTTTTTCTGTATCCACCCGAAGAGGATGCCAGTGGGCATCGAAACTGTTGTGGAAACAAACTCTGTCTATTAGAGTGGGGTTTTATTATCGAGGAATCTAGTCTTCTTTTGAAGATTTCAACTTTGACCCCTGTGACGTTCAAGAGGTTCTTTTGAAGCTGGTTAAAAGTCTTGGCCCCCTGACAACCAAGCCATTTTCCTTCAATGTTGAGGGTGTCGCTTGTCGGGCCTTTAGTTTGGGAACACTACACATTCTATCTTTCCGATTTTTCTTGATTGTTTGGATGGTAATTGGGTTTAGTTTGAGGTTTGGTACCAGTTTTTCGAACATTTTCTATATGTAAATTATGTTGCATCTCTTTCTCTTCTTTCCAGCGGATACAGATTCAATTTACCTAGTTTTCCCAGTAGTCGAGTTCTTTGCAGCCATCAATCTTGGCTGTGAAATTCCTTTGGATTTCCTCTAGTTTATTAATTTCTTTTTTGTATGGGAACGTCAAGACTCAGCAGTATTCAAGTTTTGGTATGATCAGTGTTTTCAACAAGGAAATAATTACCTTCTCGTCCCTTCTTTTGAAGGTTCTCAGTAGCTGTCCCGTCACTCTTTCTGCTTTGTTTATAGCTATCTGATTCTGTGTTTCAAATTTTTGCATCATCGGTCATATTACCCCTAAGTCTTTTGCTTTCGTGCTTCTCTGAATTTCCTGTCTATCTGTGGTACAGTATGCTGTTTAAATTCTTAATTTTTTCCATATCACAAGAGCTGAAATTTCTTGGTGTTTAAATTCATGTTATTGCCGTCTGACCATTTGTATATTCTGTGTCCTTCTGTCGGGCTTCCACCTCTTCTGTTGATCTTTGTATCGTTAGAAAAGGATGTTACTACACTGTTGTCGTCTACTTCATTGTCTATGTCTGTTAGCATGATAATGAATAGAAGTGGAGCTAATACTCTTCCTTGTGGAACGGAGCTGCGTACTTCAGATTCTGATGATGATACCCAGATTAGAAGGTTTTTGTGGTTCGGAACCCACGCAAAATTGTAGGTCCCCTCCGCCAGCACGGAGGACATACGCTATTAATACACAACTACAACCACAGTTAAGTAGACCAGCCTGAATGGCTCCTAGGGTCTTTGTTGGTTTGAAACATTATTATAACATAACTAGGCATACGCATTATACGTACGTGCGTATACTTTTTCATAAAAATTCGCGTCTGGTTTCCGGATAACACCTTTTCCTTTATATTTTTGTATTGAGAATCTCGACGTCTCAATTCTACTATTTTATACGAACATGCATACGTGTTTATACGCACAACTTTAGTAAGCAAAATACACTCACAATAATGGTTGGTGCGTACCTTATCCCAAGACAAAGCCCGTATCGCTAGCTCTTATTATATGGCATTAAGAGTAACACGTGAGAATTTATTTATTGTATAACAATTCACAGGTGCGCATCAATAGTAATATGCGAAAACGTGAAATATTGCAATTAACCTTGATCTGCATGTTGGTATTAAATATTGCATATTGTACAAGTCGGCTTTTAATATTTATTTCAGAATTAATATTAAAATTTCAAATTAAATCTAGTATTCTGGGTCATTCATTTGTGTATTTACTTGTTTATCTATTTATTTTATTATTTATTTCTGTTTATTTTATTATTTATTTATTTGTTTATAAATAACTAGCCTTAATACACTTTCTTGTAAAAAATTTTATTTTTGACTTTTCACGACCTCGTGCGTAGTTTTTGGATGTCTGGCTACGCCCATGATCAATGTTATTTCTTTTTTATCTATGCAGTATTCGCAGTTTTCACAATCTTCTTGGCAGTCTTTAAGTGTGTTTCTATGAGGCATACGATGTCAGTCCTTGCTTCTTCCATAAATCGTTGCATGTATGAAACTTTATTTATCGTGTGGTTCGGCCCTTGAATATTTGCCACAACTATACTTACATTTCCTGTTTTGCGTTATCCTTCGATTATTCCAAATTCAATTTCCTTCAGTGTCATGTGTTTTGTATTCCTATGGTCCTCTGAGAAAGTTCCGTTTCAGGTTACCTATTCTGGTAGTTTCTTGCTTGTTAACGGATCGGCTCGAGGTTCTCAGCTGTGTCGACTGTACTGTATGAGGCTTAGTAGCCGTATTGTGTCTGCGATGTCGAGAAAATTTGCTCCGTTTGTATTCATAGGTTTCTTATGGTGGGATGATAAAATTTGCAGCTGTCGCCAAATTTACAGTGACAGTTATTATAATAGAAATTGCACATGGTCGGGCGCTCATATGCAGTATACACTGCCTTTCTTTATATCTGCAAAAGCCCTTTGCATAGTATATGCACACAGTTCTTTCTGTATATCTGCAAAAGCCCCTTGCATAGTAATGCATACAGTTCTTTCCACATCATCACTCGGGGCCTGTGTGTTTTCGCCGTTTGTTTCATTCCCTTTTTCCGAGATAACCTCAGTCTATTACCGTGATTTCCCACTTGTATTTTGCTATTTTCTCTATTCACGCCGGTGTTCTCCGACTGATTTACGCGTGTTTCTTTTATTGCTTTTGTCACAATAAATATATATATATATATATATATATATATATATATATATATATATATATATATATATATATACAGGCGATATTTTTTTTTGGTAATTTACATGGTCCCACCCAATAAAGTTGTTCCACTTAAGAAAATAATTCTGCTTCAATTTGAGCTCGATCGGATAATAATTAGAGGTGGCTGTCGAAGCTTGAAGTTACCACAAAACTGCCCGTGAGCCCCCCGCCCCCCCCAATTACGATGGGTATTACCCGCTCAAGGCGGGGGTTTTCTATTGACCCCCTGAACAATCACAGTTCACCACTTGGGAACCACTGATATAATGTGTAGTTAAGAGATTTTTATTTTGCATATATATTTTAAATTATAAGCGTTATACATAACACTGATGACGTACTATTTTGAATCGTCATGGCTGGCAAGACCACTCACTGTAGCTCACTGTTTAAGATCATCTTAGTAGGTTCAGGATATTTCTTCCTGTGTTGCTCCACGACTTTCAATAGGTATTGAAGTTGTTCTTCATTCTTAGTGTGTTTTCCACTATAATCCTGGATAAGTGCAATCCCGCGTTCGGCATTGTCGTTCACGACCTTGATGTTTTCAACTTTCCGAAGAGCCTCTTGAAACTCATCATACGAGTCCCATGTTGACGGGTCTTTTTGCATAAATGCAGTATTGATATTGAGGGCCCGTATAAGCTTGAAAGAGTTTCTCGTGCTCAAGGAATCCAATGTTGGGAGATGATCTTGACGAAGGCTCACACGTTTAGGACATTTTAGGCTGCCTTCTGTCTCATTAATTCCCTTTACAATTAATCTTTTTGTGTCTACTGATACAGAAGCATCAAACAGTGCCAATCCCACTATTTCCTCAGATAGGTACCACAAGTGGCCAGCAAATTTAGATGCTGCAGATTTTGCCCATTTTAAGGATTTCGTTCAAAATTTAAAGTTTGACAGCCACCCCTAAATATTATCGGATCTGGTAAAAACTTTGCCAAAATAATTTTTTTAGGAAGTGGAACTACTTTATCGGGTGGGAGCAGTAAAAATAAAAAAATCGTTTTTGAGGACCACCCTAATATATAATATATATATATATTATATATATATATATATATATATATATATATATATATATATACAAATTCAGAATGGTCCCCTGAGACAATTATATGTTAAACACAGACCGTGCATGCACGGTCTGTGTTTAACATATATATATATAATATATAATATATATATATATATATATAATCAGACTTGTCTCTAAGTGATTTTTTGTCGAATTTCAAGTCACAAATCACTGAGAGCAAGTCTCAAGTCTCTTTCCACTAGTCGAAAGTCAAGTCTCAACTCAGCATGGATAAATAATATTTTTTTCACATAGTACTTTAGTACCATGTTCAAAAGCTCTGAAACTAAATGCCTAACTGTTCAAGTAAATTAAGCCTCACTTGTCCCTACATCCAGCTGAGTCTGTCTCGCCCTCTTACGCCTCCACTGGGTTACCACCGTTCCACTATGCTCTCTATCTTTGTCATGAAAGACATGACCTGCCCATACCTATTTAGTGTTAACAACTTACCTTTACCAATATCTTCTTCTAAAGATGTGACTTACCCGTGCCAATTTCTTATTCTTGATTTTAATAAGCAGTTATTTATCTCCTTCCAACTATTCCCTTTACTCAACGGGACCTTACTTATCTCTTCATGATAAACATCATATTATCCCTTCCTTTCCTGTCTAAGTACTGCTTGGTTTACCTTATAGCAGTCAACAGAAACACTTTCAATATTCATTACCAATTGATGTTTTTATAGATACCAATTTAATGAATTATAATAATGGCTTGGCATTGCACGAGGTAATGATTAGTCTTTATATAAAGTTAGGTGAATGACACCAGGCCAATGGGGCCTGCACACGTTGTTACATGGTGAGATCTTGCGTGTCATTGGTTTTCGAAGAGCGAGAAGACGCCGAGTCCAGTTGTCTTGAGATCTTCCCGCGCTGTGACGTCATCTTATGCGTGCTTGTGTGACGTCATCTTCATCGTGTTTGAGTCGAGTTATTCCGCTAATTGTGTTGCTGGAATATTGCTAAGGTGTTTGCAAATGTTTCTGCCACTTCAGTTGGTCACTACATTTTTATTAAGAGGGAATACACATTGAAGGTCATATCCATTACATATATACGAAACAAAAAAAAAAAAAAACATGGAACCTTGACCATGTAAAATTGTAATGATATAAGGCAAATGGTAATAAAACAATTTATGCTCAATGCAGTTTATATATGTAATTTATGAAATTCACATATACAGTTATATGAATTTCACCAAAAAATATATGTTTAGAAATTTACAAGAAAAAAAAAGAATTTACTTTTATTGACCTATTTATTTTAAATTCCCCTCCCCACATTACTGTCAGCATAAAAGAAAAAATAAGTATAAAAAATACCATGTTTATTGTAAAATTAAAGTTTAATTGCAAAATAATTAAAAGTGAGGAATTTTACAGTTATCGAGGAGTAATTTTAATAGTTAATCAAACAAATAAATGTTCAATGACTTGGATGTGATTGCTTCTCTTTGGATAAAAGTTCAATATTACATTACTGTGATCATAACTTCCGTGAACTGAGAAAACTGAACCTAAAAACATAGAAAAACTCACCAAATCAATCAGACCAGTGCTTGTGGTCATCAGCTGTGTTTTATTTACAAAATGGTCTCCTGTTTCTTACTGTAGCTGCAAGAGAGTAACACTTATTCTGGATATCTCATCGTTTGAATTAAAATTCTCTCTCTCACCCACTCTCTCTTTGCCTACGCCTTTCAAAACACAATTACTGAATTAGCAGAATATATATCGTAAATTCATCCATGCCAGTTGATATTTTATCTTACCTCTCTTTCCTTCTCATTCTCTCATGACATGCCCTACGGAACCCCATCAAGTTCTCGCGGAACACAGTTTGAAAACCCCTGATTTAGGTGATGCAAACAGCAAAAGTGTGCATTTATCTATGATCATATGGAAGTTATATTAAAATTATATTCTATCCCTTCCAGAAGCACACGGACGACTACTCCAAGGCCGTATAATAAGGTATGACCATCTGGGCGTGGGAACTGGTTCCACCGGTAATGTAACGATAACGATATCGGCAAAGATATAGACTCCAAATTCGGGAGATCTTAGGTGTCTCAGTCCAACCAATCACAAGCCAACATTAGAATAATGGGCAGGGCTTATTTTATACTTTGATAATGAACGGACTATAGTTACTTGCACATTTATTCAAAAGTTGACACGAGGGAAAAATACTAGTTATTTCAGCAAAGTCGCAAGTCTAGAGAGGCAAGTATCCAGTCAAGTCAGGTCAGATTACACCCGAGTCCAAGTGAAGTCTCAAGTCCACAAAAAAATTAAAAGGTTTATTGGCAGACTATAGTCCATATGACAATTATTATTAATACAATGACAGTTCACTTACTAAGGATAGAAATATGTACAATGATTAGAAATAATACAGTAATGTCAAAGTTAAGTGGAGCCACAAACAGACGTTTTCGTACTAAGAATTCCATAGCTTACAGTACAGACGGCAGGACTCATGGATAGCTTGGATAATCGGGTTGATTGATTTTTTAATTCTTTGTATTAGACTGTATTGAGCACGTCTTGTTACCTCCGGGCCGTGGTCATCCCGAAGCACTTGCCAGGTGAAGTCCAGAAGGCCGTCCGTCGAGATGAACGATAGATCTATACAGGATGGGGTGCATCTGGTGGCGTGGTAGTGTGTGGGAGAGCCGTCGTTGAGGCACTCGAAGGAGAGTTCAGCCATGAGGGTAATCAGGGTTGGAGCCACAAAAGTGGAGGTCGTATCACCCGATAGGGGGTGGCGACTATTGAAATCACCCAAGAGTAGGAAGGGCCTGGGGAGTTGTTGAACAACCTCAACCAGGTTATCGCGTGAAACTTGGGAGTGAGGGTGGGGAGATAGATCGAGAAGACTGTGTATTGCTTGTCCAGGAAAATCCTGGCAACAACCACCTGTAACTAGAATCTAATAGGGATGTTGTGAAAGGGGACTGTACGGTGGACGAGGATGGCACATCCCCTTCATGTGCAGGTCGGAGACGGAGATGTAGTGCTAGAATATCCGGTAAGGCAGGGCATCGGTCTGGTCCCCAGGATTAGCTCCTGGAGACACACACATACCGGACGATCATAGGCAATCAGGGAATTTAGGCCTTCGTAATTTGCGAAGATTCCGCTACATTTCCACTGTAGGATCGTCACTTTCGGAGGTTTCATTGTTGGACGAGGGAGAGGTGGAGAGGGTGAAGATACTAGGAAGTTAAACTGTGGATGGGGATCTAGGTTCATGATGGCGGGGGTAAGTCGTGGGCCTGTCAGGTCACCTGCCGTTCACCAAGGAGGGAATCGGCTGACCTGCCAACCCCTTCGGGAACTATGGGGCCGAGTCGACAGAACGGGACCGGAGACGTGGATCGCGGCGGCCCGGGGACCGTCGCGGGCTCAGAGGGTGAGGAGTCTTTAGACAGGGTTCAGTGGTCATGCAACGGGGGAGGGTTCTGTTCGTCTAGACTGGCACCTTTGTTTCGTTGTGGTTTCCCGGGACACCCGGGGTGACGACAGGGGATACCAGTAAAACCGGGCGGGTGAGGGAGGACAAAATCTGGGTGGCCGATGAGGGAAGAGCCGGAGGCACGAGAGGGGCCGGGTCAGTGGGGCTACAAGGGGATGAGCCAGGGTGCTTCCGTGGTGGGGTGGAGAAGATGGCACCAGCGGGTAAGGGCAGATCCAGGAGGCTCGAGGGTGCGGCCGAGGATCCTCTGGTCACACCATGTAGGCGTGCCATTGCCGCGTCCACTGGATCCTCGGATGTAGGGTGATCTGCCCCGTGTCTCGCCCTAGGTGGTGGCTCGTGCACGTCAGCAACGACTGCCAACTTCTGCAGGGGTGAGTGCGGGATGAGAGGGTTATCGTAGGCGAAGTTAAGGGTGTATGGTACTCGGGTTCTCCTTTTAGATTTCGAAGAAAGGGAGGCTTGTTGGATGGTCGGTGAGTCTGGAGACTCACTCCGGCGTCTCCGCCTCGTTGATTTACCCCGGGCACTAGGTTTGGGTGCGTTCTCGGAGTGCGGTGAAAACGGGGTTCCTGGGAAACAAGAACCGAGAGTCCCGACCCGAGAGGTCTGGGAATTGTGTAGCTTTGGAGATTCACGGTGGGTAGGCGTGGTAGGGGGACAGGCGGCTGCCGGACCCGGGGTGGGGCCTGATCGGGAAGGGGGATGAGTAGTCGATGGGGGCTTGAGTGGCGGATCCGGACGGCGAGTCGAGGGAACTGAGCCGAGGGCTGAAGCATAAGAGACCCCCGGCCTCACCTCTCGACTCCGCACCCTGTCTCGTGCCTCTCGAAGGCTAAGGAAGTCCGCTACCTGCAGGCCTCGAACCTCCTTCTCGAACCTGAAGAACAGGCATTCGCGGGATGAAGAGGGGTGTGCGCCTTGACAATTGGAGCATTTGGGTGTGTTGGGGCACTTGTCTGGGAGAGCGATTTGTCTGCAAGGGGACACAGTTGGTGCGGCTGCCGACAAACTGAGCTAACGTGTCCAAACGTATTGCATTTAAAGCAACGGGTCGGGTCTGGGATGTATGGGCGGACAGAAAACTCGCAAGACGTGAGGTCTCCCATACCTCATACAATACGGTCACGAGGGACTAAGTATCGAAGGTAAGAAGTAGACGCGGGTTGGGGAGGGGATACAGCCCTGTCGGGATGTGAAGCGATGGATCTTAGTGACACCCTGGGGTGCGAGGTCCTCCAGGAGCCCGTTCACTGTGATCGACAATAGGCGGGTGGCGTAAATAGTGCCCTGACTCTGGTTCAGGCGGGGGTGTGCGGAAACGGACACCGAGCATCCAAGGACCTCAGTGAGGGAGAATAGGGCTTTCGTCTCTGCGGCTGAGCGTGATTTTATGAGGAGGGAGCCATCCCTCCGTGGTCGTACATCATAGCGGCTGGAGTTGCTGCGGGCTCGAATCGCCTGGAACGTTCGTTCAGAGTTGGATGGGAGGGACCTATAGAGGTAGGCCAGATCACTAGGAATTTGTGGATACTTGGAAGGGATAGGGAGGCTGTAGAATCGAAGTGGACTGGGATATCCAACGGTCGATAGGAAGGTCGTGAATCCCGACTTCCACGTCCGCCGCGGGGCTCTCTCCGTGGGGAGGCGGGCCGACGGCGGGTGAGGGGGGCATACGGGGAGAGCAAGAAGCCGGGTTTTGGGGGCAAGTCTTGGGTCGAACCTGACTTGCCCGAAGGCGGCTGAGGGGGGCTGGGGCGAGAACCCTGCTCCAGAGGGTGTATGTCCAAGGGCCTATTCAAGGTACAGGCTGGGGTCGGCAACGGAAAAGGAGAGTGCAAGTGTTCCGTTTCCAGAGGGGGGTCAACCCCATCAGGATGCGGTCTTCCAGTGGTAGAGGACTCGAGGGCCTGGTTGCCCACCACCCGAGTGTCGAGTAGTAGTAGTCTGAGAAGTAGAAGTAGGAGCAGAAGTCGCAAGCCGGGAGAAGAAGCCATAGCAAACAAAAAGAAATTTCATCCCCCGCGCGCATCCAGCCACCACCGACTCCAACAAGTGGAAGGCGAATCGTGGGCACACTCGGTTCCACCGCCAATAGATGTCACACAGGGGAGATACACCCATACCCAGTCCCCGTGCCGAAAAGGCGGCCACCCTCATCCAACGCGCGGTGAAAGATGGCAGGGACAGGGCTTAGGTTTGATTTAAGAGCGACAAGGGTGAAGGACAACCACCTCCCTCACCCAAGGTCCAAGGAAAGAGTCTCAAGGTCCAAAACAAAGCCAAATGCAGGAAAAAAAAAGCCAGAAAGAGTTGGGGAAGGAGGAGAAAGAAATATAAGTAGGAGTAGATCAGCTGGGTCCCCAAACGGGTCCAATGGGTCCATGAGGGTAGAGAAAGCCCTTACATCGAAGGAAGATGCATTCTCCCATTGGCCACAGAGGAACGCGCCCTATAGCTCCGGACAAAGCAAAGGGATGTGTGTGTGTGTGTGTGTGTGTGTGTGTGTGTGTGTGTGATATATATATATATATATATATATATATATATATATATATATATATATATATATATCGGTATATATATAAAAAATTATATATAAATAAAGTGCGTTCGAAAAGTCTCTCCGCAGTGCTATGTTAAATGCAGAGGAAATTCAAAAAATACCATGGTTTCATTCAACCACGATTTAGTGATTTTATTACATAACCTTTTGATTTTACAGCAGGTGTTGAAAGTGTTTTCCACCATTTTGCAGGCAGGGAGCAACTCGTCTACACTTGTTGTCAAACACTTTTTTTAAACTGTTGGTTGATATTGAAACAATTTAAGTGGATATTGCGGTTTTTAAGTTCTGAATTGGTTTCGGGCGGTCTTTATAAACAACACCTTTTGCTGCTCCCCACAAGAAATAGTCGGGCGGCGTAAGGTCTGGGGATAGTGGAGGCCAAAGCCCCCTTGAAATTATGCGATACCCAAACACAACACCTTTTGCTGCTCCCCACAAGAAATAGTCGGGCGGCGTAAGGTCTGGGGATCGTAGAGGCCAAAGCCCCCTTGAAATTATGCGATACCCAAACACATCATGCAGTAGCTCCATCGAAAGGTGAGCAGTGTGTGCCGTGGCACCATCTTGCTGGAAGTATGCATTCAGTATTTCCATTTCGTTTAGCCGTTCAATGAATGGATACAGAATTTCTGACAGTATCGTTCAGCATTTATCGTGTTCTCAAAGAAAATGGGACCGACAATTCGCTTTCTAGATATTGCAAACCAAACGCCGATTTTCTGGTCGTGCAATGGTGTCTCATGAATTTTTACCAAGCTATCGACACTCACTATTGCCACGATCCCAACTCTGTCACAGTACTGACACGATCGAGTTTAAACCGGCTGAAACCCTGAAACCTGCTTAGCGCGCGTATACTGGCTATAGCACGTTGACTGCGGAGACACTTTTCGAACGCACTATACATATACTGTATACATACACATACATACATACATACATACATACATACACACACACATATATATATATATATATATATATATATAATATATATATATATATACAGGGTGTCCCATAAGTCCGGCATCATAGGTAAAATAATAAAAAAAGGCAAAACAAAAGCTTTTATTTACAGAACGTGCTCAATATGTCCAGCATTGTTTTCAATACACAAATTCAGACGTGATACCCAGTCAGCAAGCACACGGTGAATGATGTCAGGAGTAATGGTGTTACATGCCCCAATAATGCGCTGACGCAAATGTTCAACACTCCTAATTTTCTCTACGTATACCAGCGCTTTCAAGTGGCCCCAGAGATAAAAATCTAGTGGCATGAGATCCAGGCTTCTAGCTGGCCATTCCACAGGCCCTCGACATCCTATCCAATGACCAGGGAATTGTTGGTACAGGTATTCCCTTACTTGGGTGCTGTAATGTGCAGGAGCGCCGTCTTGCTGGAACCATGTTGGGAAATTTCCTTCTTTGTTCAAGACACTGGGAAATGCTTCTTCCTTGAGCATACTTAGGTAGGTGCCTCCAGTGACATGTTCATCGAAAAAGAGGGGGCCTATGATGCGATCCTTCCAAATGCCACACCATACCATCACCCGAGATGCACCTTGTTCCTTTGAAGAGGTATACCAGTGAGGGTTGTTTTGAGACCAGTAGCGGATGTTCTGTCGATTTACCTCACCATTTCCATAAAAAACAGCCTCGTCACTGAACAGAATGGTGGACGGGAAATTGGCATCCCGAGCATATTGTTCCGTAGCCCATTCACAAATTCCATCCGCCGGTCGGGATCATCATCTTCGCTTAATTTCTGTAGGATCTGAAGTTTATATGGATGCCATTTGTGAGCCTGAAGAATGCGATGGATGCTACTTTTCGACACTCCTGTCTCGGCGGACAATCGTCGAAGAGACTTATTGGGACTTCTTTTAAAATGAGCCAGGATAGCAGTTGCTGTATCATCGTCAGTGGACCTCCTTGAAGGTCCACTGCGTGGTTTATCTTCTTTGGATCCTGTTTCCTTAAACTTTGCAACAAGTCTGCTAACAAAACTCTGTGTTATTGGCTCGCGGTCTGGATGCAGTCTGTTAAATTCAGCAGCGGCCTCTCTCTGACTCCTATTTTCTATGAGTAGAATTATCTGGATTCGTTCTTCCTTGCTCACAGACATTATGGCCTGTAGAAAGAGAAAAATATGAATTATGGTTTGTAGAAATAGAAAAATATGAATTTCTCCTATGATGCCGGACATATGGGACACCCTGTATATATATATATAATATATATATATATACACCCTTCTTTCAACCCTTCAGGTGTTCCGCGTAATGACTTCATTTCACAGAGGTCAGGCTTTTTGCTGCTCCTCCTGAGTTGGCCTGGTGAAGTAGAGTTGGTTTCTTGCGCTCTCCATTTCTGAAGATATCCACCGCAACACCACTCGTGTTCTCTTGGCCCTCTCACAACAAAGCTATTTTAAAACCTTCAGGGTTGAGGATGTTCCCTGTCTAGCCCTTAGTTTGGAAACATGACATTCTTCCTTTCCTACTTTCCACTGTTGTTTGCGTGGTTATAGGGTTTCAGAGTGAAATTAGAGACTAGTTCCTCCACTATTTCCCAAGTGTAAATAATAGTGTACCTCACTCTTCTGTTCAGCGAATATAACCTTAATTTAAGTAACCTTTCCCAGTAATTTACTTCTTTGCATACATTGATTTTACTGTGAAGTTCTCTGAATCCCTTCTAGCTGACTGATGTCTTTTTTTATATACAGGGCGTCCCAAAAAAATGTATACACACTTTAACAGCTGATAGCTCAATTGATGTTTCTTTCTTTCCAAGTTAAACCCATTAGAATTAATAATGGCAGTCAGACTAAGCTTTGAACAAAGGAAATTCATTCTAAAATGCTACTGGAAGTGTGAAAAAGCAGGTGAAGTGCAAAGACAGTTTAGGAGGGAGTTTCAAACAGATCCACCAACGCGACTTACCATCACTCGAATTAGAGATAAGTTTGAAGCCGATGGAACTGTTCAGAATGTCCACAAGAAGCGTTCCGGAAGACCACGGACATCGACAAGCCCCACCAAGCAAGAAAGAGTACTGGAAACGTATCACCAAAGTCCAAGAAAATCTGTGCGGCAAGCGAGTCGTGAGGTAGGAATTTCAGAATCGTCTGTCCAACGCATTTTGAAGCGCTGTCAATGGAAAAGTTACATTCCAAGATTAGTCCATGCTATTAATGAAGATGATCCGGACCGAAGAGTGGAGTATTGCGAGTGGTACTTGGCACGATGTGGATGTGGATTGGACGAAGGGGTTTCGTAGAATACCCTCCGCGTTCACCAGACCTCACACCACTAGACTTTTTTTATGGGGATACTTAAAAGACAAAGTCTACGCTATAAAACCTGCAACAGTCGCTGAATTGAGAGCAGCCATTGAACGAGAATGCACACAAATACCAAACGAAATGTTTCGTGATGTTTGCGATTCCATTGCTTCGCGTTATCAGCAGTGCCTGGACCAGAACGGACGTCAGTTTGAAAACAGGCGTTGACAAAACAATTAAATAATGTCTGTAGATTCTATTACATTTTTAAAATGAAATGTATTTTAATAAACACTGCCTTTATAAGTATTTAAAGTGTGTATACATTTTTTTGGGACGCCCTGTATATAATTGTATACTGCTGAATATATGAAGCTAATTGAACATGAATATTAGTCTATTTATAACTAACGAATATAATTACATATATTAAATATAAAATTTTTGCCTCTCATACCGTGACTGGGTCATCCTGACCTTTCCATTGCACGGCGGACGTGACCGCGCCCAATATACCCCTTTCAATTCCCTACTGCCAAAATTTTAGTGTGGTGTGTGTGTGTGTGTGTGTGTGTGTGTGTGTGTGTTTTATTTCTG
>JAJOZX010004578.1:122500-200000 GCA_023014485.1 Bathynomus jamesi | reverse complement strand
CAATTTTGGCATAGCGACAAGGAGCACCATCATGTTGATAGACGACGGGGATAGGATTGTTAGTACCGTCGTCTATCAATATGATGGTGCTCCTTGTCACTATGCCAAAATTGTTCAGGATTATCTAAATGGACGTTTTCCAAATAGCTGGATCGGACGCGGAAGCAACAGACCTTGGCCAGCGAGATCACCAGATTTAACCCCTTTAGATTTCTTTGCATGGGGCTTTATCAAATCGCACGTCTATCAGACGAAGATTACGAGTCTTGAAAACTTACGTACACGTATACGAACTGCTGCAGATAACGTAACCCCGTAAATGCTCCAGTGTGTGTTTAGAAATGCTGCGGAACGATTTGAGCTGTGCAGGGATACTGATGGGCGTCACGTCGAATCCTACTCTTAATTATTTAATAAATGTTACCACTTTATCATCTTATGATTGAATTCCATATAATTTCCAAGTGCTTTACAAAAATAGATCCTGACTTTATGTACACCCTGTATATGTTATAATGTTATGTTTCAGACCAACATAGACCCTTGGATCCACCCATGGCTGGTCTACCTAACTGTGTTCATAATTGTGTATTGTGCATGTCCTCCGTGGTGGCGGAGGGGACCTACAATTTTACGTGGGTTTCGAACCACAAAGAACATACGAAATTTTTATAGTGGGCACACTAGGGGCCACGTCGGCCCATCGAGGTGGCACACTATGTAAAAACTGCTTGTACATTGGCAACAACCAATTTTTACAAAACTAAATTATCAATTTAAAACTAATTAATTATCAATTTAAAACTAATTAATTATCAATTTAAAACTAATTAATTATCAATTTAAAACTAATTAAGATAGAATCTCTGGATCCAGAGGATCAAGTCATAATAGACTACTATCCACAAATACGTTACATTCTATATCTATTTATAACCGATATGCAAATATATTAGATCCAAAGAATACAGTCAATTTCATTACGGTATCCATCAATACCAGTACCTTGCCAACCAAAAATAAGTCACGGCCCATATCAATTGCGGACCAAGTCACAATTTACAACCATATACATTACAATATATATACTTAGGAGGAAAAGTGTACGTGTGGCTGTGAAGACTGTACAGTAAGGTAGAAATGTGTGTGCACCCATTATGGGTCTCCCATTTAAAGGTGTTTGTGGGGCAAGTGAAGATCATGAGTTTTTCAATACCACACAGTACTATGGGGAGCACCGCTCGACAGAGGAATCTCTTTAAATGGGGCGTGTAAGGACAGAGTATCCCAACCCAAGATGCTGCCTCCCAACATCCCACAACATTTGTAAAACTATTTTTCTTAAATTTGTTCTACAACTTGGCTTAAATAATTTCATACTATGACCTCTAGTCTGGTTATTGTGATCTTTAATGAAGAGAGAATCAAAATCTATTTTATCCAACCCTTAATTTTACTACCTTAAACTATACCCAATCTATCAACAAATGCGTCTAATCGATTTTTAAACATGTTTAAAGACGTGCTACTAATTACTTCTACCGGCAAACTATTCCACCAATTTACTATTCTATGCGTAAAAAGGTTTTTGGCAACTGCTGTCTCGAAACTTCTACTTGTCAACTTACACCCGTTATTTCTAGTCCTATTATATTGAGATATTTCGAGAAAGCTATCTCTGTCTACGTTATCGAACCCATTCATAATTTTGAAAACCTGAATTAGATCACCCCTTAGCCTCCTAGTCTCGAGTGTAGTCAATTTTAACTCTAAGCCTATCCTCGTACAACTTTGACCTAAGTGACGGAATCATCTTAGTTGCTCGTCTTTGAACACTTTCGATTTTGTCTATATATTTGCGCATATGCGGATTCCAAAATTGGATCGCGTACTCCAAATGGGGTCTAACTAATGACTTATAAAGAGGAACTATAATATCGCGCGATTTGTACTCAAAATTCCGAGCTATAAAACCTAACACTTTGTTCGCTTTATTGACCGCTGCTGTACTTTGTTTCGCTACTTTTAAATCACCAGTGACTATAACTCTCTAACCTTTTTCCTGCTCTACGCTTATCAACTCTTTCCCTGACATACTATACGCAATATTACCATTACGCGAACCTACGTATATGTAAAATTTTGCACTTATCGACGTTAAATCTCATTTGCCATGTGACTGACCAATCAACGATTTTATTCAAATCATTCTTGAGTTTACCTCTATCTTCGTCATTAATCGCACTACCACCCAGCTTCGTGTCATCCGCAAACTTTGAAACTGTACTGACTAGGCCGACATCTAAATTGTTAATATATATAAGAAAAAGCAAGGGGCCCAATACAGAACCCTGAGGAACGCCATTCGCTACATTAGCCCAACACGACTCCGCTCCATCAACGACCACCCTCTGTTTCCTACCTCGCAACCACTCTTCTACCAATTCATTACTACACCCCTGATTCCATGAGCCTTAGTTTTCTCAATGAGTTTTGTGCGGTACGGTGTCAAACGCTTTTTGAAAATCTAAATACACTACATCAACCGCCCGATGCCTATCGTAAACGTCAACCACGCTTTGAAAAAATTCTAGACACATTACTTAAGCAAGATTTGTTTCGCAAAAAACAGTGCTGCGTATTTCTAACTAAGTTATGCAATTCTAAGTGTTCAACTATACGATCCCTAATTATTGATTCCAGTAGCTTACCTACAACAGACGTTAAACTGATTGGCCTATAATTTCCCGCCGCACCTTTATCGCCTTTCTTAAAGATAGGTGTTACGTTTGCTAACTTGAAATTATCTGGTACGCACCCCTCAGAAATAGACGCAATAAAAATCTTTGGTAGCGGCAAAACAATGCTATCTTTTAATTCTTTTAGTTGTATGGGATATATGGAATCCGGCCGGTGATTTACCCGTTATCATTCTATCAATATAGCGCACTACCTCCGTTTCACTAACCACACTATTATCCAAAATATTACCATTATCAAAAGGTATTATGTCTATGACCGTAGAAATATTCGTTACATCTTCTATAGTAAAAACTGACGTAAAAAGTTTCGTTTAGCAAGGTAGCCATTTCCTTGTTTTCAGAAACGATCTCCTTTATCATTTTTCAACGGCCCCAAGACACATTTTACTGGATTTCTATTGTTGACGTATTGAAAGAATCGCTTCGGGTTTTCTTTACCGTCACGAGCCATGGATATTTCAAATTCGCGCTGGGACTTTTTTACACTTTTCGCTTCACGCCTTAGAGAAATGTAGTTGTTTCGTAACCACAAATTGTCTTTATCGCACTTATGTAGCCTATAAGCCATATCTCTACTCTTTATAATGCCTCCTACTCTAGAAGTAAACCACAAGGGCTTGTTATTTGCTTTCGCACGCTTAATTTTGTACGGTACACATTCCCCATTTATAGTCCTAAATACTGTTTCGAACGATTCCAACATTAGTTTTGCGTTGGAGTTCCACATTACGTTTTCCCAATTGACGTGTGACAATTTGTTTCGAAATTTACTAAAGTCTGCGTGCTGGAAGTTAGGAATTTTAGTCGAGTTAGCTGGTTTCGAGTGACTTACTGAGAGGACAAACTCTACCATATTGTGATTGCTATTGCTTAACGGTTCTATTACTTGAAGATCAGTAATTAGCCTATCATCCGTAGTTATACTAAATCTAAAATACTGTCCAACCTCGTAGGTTCCCCACCCTTTTGAATAAGAAAGCTATCCTCAAAAAAATTAACTATAAAGGATTACCTTCCGCGTATCCCTGCATTGTATCGTAATTCACGTTGGCGCAATTAAAGTCACCCATAACTAAAGCCTGCTCACTACCGATTATTCTCCATAGTTCACGATATAACGCTTCGTCCGTATCAGCTGTTTGATTAGGGGTCCTAAAAATAACCGCAACTCCTAGTTTTCTTTGCGTATAGCAGCGCTTTCAAGTGGCCCCCGAGATAAAAATCTAGTGGCATGAGATCCGGGCTTCTAGCTGGCCATTCCACAGGCCCTCGACGTCCTATCCAATGACCAGGGAATTGTTGGTACAGGTATTCCCTTACTTGGGTGCTGTAATGTGCAGGAGCGCCGTCTTGCTAGAACCATGTTGGGAAATTTCCTTCTTCGTTTAAGACACTGGGAAATGCTTCTTCCTTGAGCACACGTAAGTAGGTGCCTCCAGCGACATGTTCATCGAAAAAGAGGGGGCCTATGATGCGATCCTTCCAAATGCCACACCATACCATCACCGGAGATGCACCTTGTTCCTTTGAAGAGGTATACCAGTGAGGGTTGTTTTGAGACCAGTAGCGGGTGTTCTGTCGATTTACCTCACCATTTCCATAAAAAACGGCCTCGTCACTGAACAGAATGGTGGACGGGAAATTGGCATCCCGAGCATATGAATTATGGTTTGTAGAAATAGAAAAAATATGAATTTATCCTATGATGCCGGACTTATGGGACACCCTGTATATATACACACACATATATAAATACATATATACACACACACACATTACTATAACATAATACTGTCTTCTTTTCAGGCTGCCGTAACTCGAACGGTCCCAGCGTAAATTCCATAAATTTCCACTGCGCTCGCGAAGGTGTCGCAATTATAAACAGTTTGAAGGTTCTATCCTTAAATGCTCGTACCCTACGAAATAAAATAAACGAATTTTTTTCTTTAATTGCTTGTAAAGACTATGATATAATTGCGATAAATGAATCGTGGCTTAGCACTGAAACTCGTGACTTTGTAGGGGAGTATCAAATTAAAGGTTATAGACTTCTTGTTAAAAACAGAATAGGTAGGCGAGGAGGTGGTGTTATGTTGTATATCAAAGATAATATTGCGAACGTTATATAGAAGTAAAGCACACAATTCCAGAACCGATAGATTCGACTATAGCAGAAGTTAAATTGAACGAATTCAAACTTCTTATTGCGGTTATATTTCGGCCCCCTAATCAAACAGCTGATACGGACGAAGCGTTATATCGTGAACTAAAGAGAATAATCGGTCGTGATCAGGCTTTAGTTATGGGTGACTTTAATTGCGCTAACGTAAATTACGATACAATGCAGGGTGACGCGGAAGGTAATCGTTTAGTTAATTTTCTCGAGGATAGCTTTCTTATTCAAAAGGTTGGGGAACCTACGAGGTTGGACAGTATTTTAGATTTAGTAATAACTACGGATGATAGGCTAATTACTGATCTTCAAGTAATAGAACCGTTAAGCAAGAGCGATCACAATATGGTAGAGTTTGTCCTCTCAGTAAGTCACTCGAAACCAGCTAACTCGACTAAAATTCCTAACTTCCAGCACGCAGACTTTAGTAAATTTCGAAATAAATTGTCACACGTCAATTGGGAAAACATAATGGGGAATTCCAACGCAAAACTAATGTGGGAATCGTTCGAAACAGTATTTAGGACTATAAATGAGGAATGTGTACCGTACAAAATTAAGCGTGCGAAAGTAAACAATAAGCCCTTGTGGTTTACTTCTAGAGTAGGAGACATTATAAAGAGTAGAGATAGGGCTTATAGGCTACATAAGTGCGATAAAGACAATTTGTAGTTACGAAACAACTACATATTTCTAAGGCGTGAAGCGAAAAGTGTAATAAAAAAGTCCAAGCGCGAATTTGAAATCTCCATAGCTCGTGACGGTAAAGAAAACCCCAAGCGATTCTTTCAATACGTCAATAATAGAAATCCCTACGGTCATAGACATAATACCATTTGATAATGGTAATATTTTGGATAATATAGTGGTTAGTGAAGGGAAGTAATGCGCTATATTGATAAAATGAAAACGCGTAAATCACCGGGGCCGGATTCCATATATCCCATACAACTAAAAGAATTAAAAGATAGCATTGTTGTGCCGCTAACAAAGATTTTTAATGCGTCTATTTCTGAGGGGTGCGTACCAGATAATTTCAAGTTAGCAAACGTAACACCTATCTTTAAGAAAGGCGATAAAGGTGTGGCGGGAAATTATAGGCCAATCAGTTTAACGTCTGTTGTAGGTAAGCTACTAGAATCAATAATTAGGGATCGTATAGTCGAACACTTAGAATTCCATAAGCTAGTTAGAAATACGCAGCACGGATTTAGGCGAAACAAATCTTGCTTAACTAATCTTTTAGAATTTTTCCAAAGCGTGGTTGACGTTTACGATAGACATCGGGCGGTTGATGTAGTGTATTTAAATTTTCGAAAAGCGTTTCACACTGTGCCGCACAAAAGACTCATTGAAAAAAACTAAGGCTCATGGAATCAGGGGTGTAGTAATAAATTGGCTAGAAGAGTGGTTGCGAGGTAGGAAACAGAGGGTGGTCGTTGATGGAGCGGAGTCGTGTTGGGCTAATGTAGCGAGTGGCGTTCCTCAGGGTTCTGAATTGGGCCCCTTGCTTTTTCTTATATATATTAACGATTTAGATGTCGGCCTAGTCAGTACAGTTTCAAAGTTTGCGGATGACACGAAGTTGGGTGGTAGGGCGATTAATGACGAAGATAGAGGTAAAATTCAGGAAGATCTGAATAAAATCGTTGATTGGTCAGTCACATGGCAAATGAGATTTAACGTTGATAAGTGCAAAATTTTGCACATAGGTTCGCGTAACGGTAATTTTGCGTATAGTATGTCAGGGAAAGATTTAACAAGCTTAGAGCAGGAAAAAGATTTAGGAGTTAGTCACTGGTGATTTAAAAGTAGCGAAACAAAGTACAGCAGCGGTCAATAACGCGAACAAAGTGTTAGGTTTTATAGCTCGAAATTTTGAGTACAAATCGCGCGATATTATAGTTCCTCTTTATAAATCATTAGATAGACCCCATTTGGAGTTCGCGGTCCAATTTTGGAATCCGCATATGCGCAAAGATAGAGAGAAAATCGAACGAGTTCAAAGACGAGCAACTATGATGATTCCGTCGCTTTGGTCAAAAGTCGTACGAGGATAGGCTTAAAGAGTTGAAGTTAACAACACTCGAGACTAGGAGGCTGAAGGGTGATCTAATCCAGGTTTTCAAAATTATGAATGGGTTCGATAACGTAGATAGAGATAGCTTTTTCGAAATATCTCAATATAATAGGACTAGAAATAACGGGGTAAGTTGACAAGTAGAAGGTTCGAGACAGCAGTTGCCAAAATCTTTTTTACGCATAGAATAGTAAATAGCTGGAATAGTTTGCCGGTAGAAGTAATTAGTAGCACGTCTATAAACATGTTTAAAAGTCGATTAGACAAATTTGTTGATAGATTGGGTATAGTTTAAGGTAGAAAAATTAAGGCTTTGTGGTGATAGATCCCACAGCTCAACACAAGTGTTAGTGTTGTGGGATATAGGGAGGCAGCATCTTGGGTTAGGGGATACTCTCTGTCCTTACACACCCCATTTAGAGAGATTCCTCTGCAGAGCGGTGCCCCCCATAGTACTGTGAGGTATTGAAAAACTCATGATCTTCACTTACCCCCCAAACACCTTCAAATGGGAGACCCAAAATGGGTGCACACACATTTCTACATTACTGTACAGTCTTTACAGCCACACTTACACCTTCCCTCCTAAGTATATATATTGTAATGTATATGGTTGTAAATTTTGACTTGGTCCGCAATCGTTATGGACCGTAACTTATTTTTCGTTGGCAAGGTACTAGTATTGATGGATACCGTAATGAAATTGACTGGATTCTTTGGATCTGATATATTTGCATGTCGGTTATAAATAGATATAGAGTGTAACATATTTGTTGATGGTGGTCTATTATGACTTGATCCTCTGGATCCAGAGATTCTGTCTTTAGTTTTAAATCGATAATTAATTAGTTTTTAATTGATAATTATTTAGTTTTGCAAAAATTGGTCGTTGCGAATGTACAAGCAGTTGGTACATAAATTTCTTATGTTCTTGTGGTTCGGAACCCACGTAAAATTGTAGGTCCCCTCCGCCACCACGGAGGACATACACAATACACGCTTACGAACACAGTTAGGTAGACCAGCCATGAGTGGATCTTAGGGTCTTTGTTGGTCTGAAACATTATAACATTATTATTATACACGGTGAACCAAAAGTAGGTGGACAGTCGGTTGAATACGGTTTGTGTTATATTATATTATAACTATGGTGTTCATTATAACTATGGTGTTTGTGTTATATTATATTAAATATTATAACTAAATTTATTTAAATTTTATTTTGTATTATAGTATACAAAAAAATTAAATATGTATTCTCAAAATAAACGTTATCATTTACTGTCCACCTACATTTGGTTCACCCTATATATATATACAGTATATATATATATACACACACATTATATATATATTCACACACATATATATACACACATACATACACACACACACATACACATATATATACACATACATACACATATATATATATATATATATATACACACATACATACATATATATATATATATTAATATATATATATATATATACACATATATATACACACATACATATATATATACACACACACATATATATATACACACACACATATATATATACACACATACATATACACACATACACATATATATACACACACACACACACATATATATATATATATATATATATATATATTTAGGAGAAATCCAATGACAAGGAGAAATGTAAATGCCATGAAAAGTCTTCTTTATTGCGCAACGTTTCGAGCAATACGCTCATCTTCAGGCTGTTTAATAACAATGTGAAATTAAAATCAATATTGAATGAAAAACAAAACAGAAAATTTCTATAACCTATTCGTAAAGACAAATTTTAAAAGACTGAGAAAAGAGGGTTAAATTCTAAGTTATACAGATTTACATATAAAAATTAAGAAGTTATTTTTAAATACATGTAGTAAATGTGAAATTAATACACTGGAAAAATTACCAATAGTACACTGGAACAATGGAGCTATCTACCTTACACTGCAGTATCCGAGGCTGACTAATTTGAGCAGAGGCAAAGAACGGGAAACACGAAGGATGGCGAGGGCGATAGGGGAAGGAGGGATTATAAGGAATTGGGGAAGGAGGAGGGATCATAGCAAATTGAGAGGGACGGCCGATGAGTCAACATTCAGACTAGGGGACAATGCTTTAATGAAAAGGGATTCTAAAATTCTTAGTGAGTTGGGACAAGTATTACAACCAAGAATTTTAAAATTGTCTAAAGTGACATCAATTTTGCATTTAATGCTGTGTTCACGAATACTCGAGGCTTCCTTAGTTTTTAAAATTTTACCTGTTCGGCCACTTATTCCCATATGCGAATAAAATATAGCCCTGAGAGAGCGAACAGTGCTGCCGATGTAATTCCCAAGGAGACACCTGGGGCAGGTAAATAAATATACAACACCGCTACGCAACGAGTCAGGGGTTCGATCCTTCGCTGAGAAAAAGCTACCTAAAGACGTTTTATTAATAAATATGATGCGGAAATCAGTATGATAAAAAAATTTCCTTAACAATTTTGTAAATTTAAGCTTAAATTCCTTATTCAAAGGACCCATTTCAGGTACCAAGAAATATTTTATATCCTTCGGCACTGTAATACATGGAAGTTGAGGGCTATAAACATTATTTAAGAAGGATCTAATTAGTTTGTCTACATATTGAACAGGAAAACTATTATTAGTAAAGTATGATCTTAGATTATTAAATTCATCATTAAGTAAGGTAAAATTAGAGGTCAAATTATATCCTCTGAACAGGAGAGTTTTAATACAAGACATCTTATAGTTGAAATCAGTAAAACTAAAAAAATTCATGCCCAAACCAGTGAAAGTGGGTTTCCTATAAACTGATGTAGTAATAGAATCACCGTTTTTCGAAATTAAAAGATCTAAGAAGGGGAGGGAGCCATTTTGCTCAGTTTCCATTGTATACGTTATATTGGGGTGCAAAGAATTTAGGAAGTTAAAGAATTGTTGCGCTTGTACCGCATTATCAAAGACTGCTATCGAATCATCAACGAAGCGTCGATAGAAAATTGTCTTGAGATGAGTGGGAGATTGTCTAAAAATTACACTTTCTAAATGAGTCATAAAAAAGTCAGCTGCTAACGGTCCGACTGGTGATCCCATCCCTACCCCATCCCGTTCTTTGCCTCTGCTCAAATTAGTCAGCCTCGGATACTGCAGTGTAAGGTAGATAGCTCCATTGTTCCAGTGTACTATTGGTAATTTTTCCAGTGTATTAATTTCACATTTACTACATGTATTTAAAAATAACTTCTTAATTTTTATATGTAAATCTGTATAACTTAGAATTTAACCCTCTTTTCTCAGTCTTTTAAAATTTGTCTTTACGAATAGGTTATAGAAATTTTCTGTTTTGTTTTTCATTCAATATTGATTTTAATTTCACATTGTTATTAAACAGCCTGAAGATGAGCGTATTGCTCGAAACGTTGCGCAATAAAGAAGACTTTTCATGGCATTTACATTTCTCCTTGTCATTGGATTTCTCCTAAATATTAAATTGAAGCTCTGTAGAAGCAACCCGCATAATTATATATATATATATATATATATAATGACTGGGTACCGAATGCTCTGACCTTTGAAGACCCCCAACCCACACAATTATGCATAGGTGTATAAGAGAGATACGACTTGGGAAGAAAGGGAATGCAAATTAGAGTTTATATTTAAGTTCACGTACTGTATTGACGAAATAATGATGCAAATATGCTTTTACCTTCTGAAAACACCCTCCATTTCCCAACTACATACAGTAATTACAGGAAAAGTATTGGTTTTAATATCTAAACTTTTTCCCTGTAGAATTATGCAAATATTCTTTATAGCAAGAGCTCATTTTACAAACGAAATTTTTAAAATTTTAAAGTTTTAAAATTTAAAAAAATTTAAATTTAAAAGTTCAAAAAATTTATTTTGTTACCGCTTTTGTTAAGATATTAAACAGCGAAGTTAACGGAAGTTAAAGATATATTAAAATTATTATAAAGCAAAAGAAATTTAAAATACTTGCAGTATACAATTCTTAAACTTACTTACTACCCCCAAGAAATTTTATTTATTCCCTCTTGTTCCATACCATCATTTTCCAATCTCGTGCTTGAACAGAAGAAACAGCATAAAAAAAAAAAAATCGTTAAAATACCAGAACATAATTCGATATGAATTTGCATTCAGTTTGGCATCTAACTGAACAAAAAAATAACTACAGTAATTTAAGTCAAAGAATATATTACCCTCTCTTATAAACTATTTTAATACTGTCATTGTTACCTCTGTATTTGTCCTTGAATCATTATTTTCACTGAATTAATAAAACTCATTCAAAAACTTCCCCACGCCGATTATATTTTTACATGAACCGAACCCTAATAAAATCCTATTATTTTACATTTTTTCTACCTAAACTTATTTCCTAAGGATTTTTATAATGAATTAACAACACCGAAAACTGCTAAAGCTGGAAAAGACTTATTCAATTATAGAAACAATTAAATTACCGTAAATTAGTTTCTTGTTCACTTACAGTAACCTTTTTTTTTTGGTGTGTGTGTGTGTGTGTGTGTGTGTGTGTGTGTGTGTGTGATTAATGACTGCATGCCGTCTCATAATATGAATACAATACGAGATACAAATATGAACATTTTAACTGGACATGACCATGAAAGATCATCATCCGCCTATTACTTTATTAGAGGCAAGAAAATATAGCAATCAATTTGCCACATCAACAAGTGCATAGAACTGGATAAAATTAAGAAAAGTATATTTAAAATGCGGAACACCATATATAGCAAACTGCCCCGAAATTCAAAGAATAAATAATTAACTATGGACATGGGCTGCAAAAGCTGTAATCCTGCATCGTAATGTGACCACAAAGACATGGAAATATTTGAATAAAGAAATATCCGCATGACAGTACCCGTCCACAGAAGATAAATAAAAGAAAAATCTGTTGTAGTGAGAAATACTTTTTTAATGTATACAGTGACTCTCATAAGTATTCGTACTGAGAAATATTTCAGTTATATTCGTCCTTATCTTTTATACCATCCGTAGGATAATTACGAAAAGTTTACCGTTCCTTTGGAAAATTTTAACAAATAAAAAAAATAGTTCTCCAACATATAATGTAAAACAAAAAATGAGGAAAATAAAAAAGGTAAAATGAAAAAGCTTTCGTACACTTATTTACAAAATTATTTAATACTTTGTGTGTTCACCTGAGGCTTGAAGAATTTAAACTATCAGTAGTTGGCTGTTTATTGATTAGAGACTGTTGGCAATTCCGAATTCTAGAGTTTTCTCTCTGAATCTTCATGGAAGACGGATGACTGTACAAGCCATTAGTAAGCAATGGGTCGTCGTGGTAAAGAGCTACCTACAAATCTTAAGAGATCTGTTATTGCTGTACACAAGTCTGGAGAGTTATAGGAAAGTAGAACAACTTCGAATTCCATTAACGACGGTTGCCGCAGTTACTAAGAAATGTCAAGGTTTGGGAACAATCAAAACTCTACTAAGGTCTGGACGACCTTCCAAGAGTTTAAAACGTAGAGCTAGACGGATTGAAAGAATGGCTGCTGTGAATACACGAGTGACTGCAGGTGATATTTGCCAAACATTAAGACTAAGATCGATGTCCATCCCTCTGCTGTGCATCGTACATTGAGAAAGAATGGACTACATGGAAGAGTTGCACGAAGAAAGCCTCTGCACAAAGAAGCTCGTTTAAAGTACGCCAACGATCATCAAAATGGTGAATTTACATTCTGTATAAAAGTTCTCTGGACACGAGACTAAAATTGAATAATTCAAGAACAACGAGCAACAGTATGTTTGGCGAAAATCAAATACGGCATTCGAGGAAACAACTTCCTTTCTACGGTTAAACATGGTGGTGGTGGTAATTTGCTTCTTTGGAAATGCTTTAGTGCTTCTGGTCCACCCAGGAAAGCTTGTCATCAATGGAATCTTGAATTCGAAGAAATATCAGGAAAATTTAGAAGAAAATGTATTGCTTTCAGTTCTGGAGTCGCGAACGGGTACTGCAACAAGATAATGATCCAAACTTAAAAGTTAGAATACCATGAAATGGCTTCAACAAAAGGATTTCAAGTTTCTTAAATGATCCAGTGAAAGCCCAAATCTCAATTTAACCCTTTAAGGACGAGTCCGCAGCATATGCAATCACTCTTGTTACCAGAACGTATAGGTTTTATTGTTATTCAAAACTAAATATTTCAGTAACTAGTCACTGAAATGATACACATTTTGGAATCCTTTCTCGACAATTAAATGATATCTATATAAACATGTAGAAACATTTATAGAAACGAGGCATTGTAGTACAATTTATATTGTTATTTCTGGTGGACCTAAAGGTACCATCCGTCGTTAAAGGGTTAATCGAGAATTTATGGTTTGATATGAAAAAGGCTGTCCGCAAGAGAAACTCTTATCAGAATGAATTGCAACAAGTTTTTTTTGGAAGAATGGGCTAAAATCTCCACTAAGGACTGTCGAAACCTTATAGAAAAATACCCAAAACCAATCCTTGAAGTCATTCAAGCAAAGGTGGACACACACAGTATTAAATAATTTGGCAAATAGTTGTACGAAAACATTTTGCCCTTTATCTTCCTTTTTCTCAAATTCTTTGATGTTTTACATTATATGTTGGAGTTAAACTAATTTTTTTATTTGTTAAAATTTTCTAAAAGAACGGCAGACTTTTCATAACTACCCTATTCCATGGCAAAAGATAAGGACGAATATAACTGAAATATTTCTCTGTACGAATACTTATGAACGCCACCGTATGTTGCAGTCAGAAGCCGAAATCAGTCAATACACGTATTGACTAGTAATTGCCTCCGTTGACCGAACTCTGCTTTTGACTGACAGACAAATAGCGTTTAAACAGGTGTACACAGTATATTACACACGTGATTTGAGTGCAATAACTTGACTATACAAGATGTAAAAAACGGAAAAGGTATTTGATCAAGTGGGCAGCTGGGAGCAAGTGGGGCTTGAACTCGCGTCACGGGGTTTCAGAGTCAAGGCTCCCATACAGACCACGTCATCCAGGAGGATCTCGTCATCTCGCTTGAATTTTTTTTTACCACGCATGGATTAGGTGTTCGATAGAACTTTAACTGAAACCACGCGACGCAGGTTCGACTCCCACTGGTTCCCAGGTTCCCACTCAAATGCCTTTTCCTTTCTTCTCATATTATTTTATTTCTTAACTCAAACATACAGTTTTCTAACCCTGGGAGCCATCAATGAAGGCATAATTAATGTTAGGGTACTTCCGAGGAGGAATAAACTGACCATGTCACGCGTACCATGAATGGTGGATGGATTAATTTTCACACAATTGTAGCACTAACCTTCGGTTTATGGAAGATTTACTTACCGATCAATATGTGCGAATTTTTTTCAGTTACACTACTCTTAGTTCGAGCATACGCGCTTTATTGTATTGGTGGCAAAACTGCCAAAGCAATTTGAAAGCATACCTCTCAGTGAAAAAACTTTACACAGAAAATAATCTGTATATAAATGTTTTGTAACATTTGCAAGAATAAATACGACATTCTCTACCGAAAATATTTACTTTAGTATAGTTCCATGATCTGTCCATCCACCCTAATTTCGATCACCTTGGTTACGTCTTGACCACGTCGTAACACTGCTCCCTGTTGTATTTGCGAGGTTGAGCAACGTTGGGTCTGGATAGTAGTTGGATGGGTGACAGTCGTTTGTGTTCACATGATGTAGCGTCCCGGGGTTCGGATCCAAAATTATTATTTTGCCAACTTTCTCCAACCAATCCATTATAATTAAGAACTAGTCGTTAGTATCTCGCCAATTATGTATTACCATGAATTTAGAGACAGCATTCTTCTGAAGATTTTCTCTCATAAATACTGTAAGTTGTCCCTCAAAATGCTATTTTACTTGCTCTTCTTTATCTTAGGTTAATTCATTATATTAACAAGATATATATTTTCTGTTTTTTCGGGGTACATATGGACCCCGCGATAGAGAATAACGTAAAACTAAACATATAAAGTGATGTTGAATGCGTAACAACAGGAATTCATTGAGCATTTTGGGGTCCTTTGGTTCTTAATTTTCAAACTAACTTACAATAGTAAAAGAAAAATTATTTATTCATATATTGGTGTACGTATAACCCCATGGTCAGTGACGGATTAATCTCTACGGGGCCTCCTAGGGGCTAAGACAAGTTTGGGGGCCATTTGTCTCACTAAAAAACGAAGAATTTTGGTATAAATTTTTTTCTTCTTTTTCACAATTAAAATAAAATAAAAATTTACATAATCAAGTTTAATTTTACATTTCAGTGCTAAGACTCCCACGGTCAAAAGCATGTTTGTCACAGCGAAGAAAAAATGACGTCACAATATTATTTGTACGAAGAAATCACTTAAATAACACGAATTTCAATGTCACATGAGGAAGGTTACTTTTTTGGCAGTTTTGGCAATATAATGAATTTATAAAAAATGTTAGGAAATTTTTATCTTTTGCTTTTTGGGGTCCCTGGCTGCAGCCCCGTTTGACCATGCCTTAATCTGGCCGTGCCGCTGGTATACAGTAAAACGTAAAACTCCGCTAGTAGCCGGACGAGAATATGGAGAGGATTCGATTGTTTCTCGAATCTCCATTAGGTGCGGTAAACAACATCAATGATGTTTTGAAGAACACTTTCGTAAATAAACACTTTTCTTTTTACTTAGATTAAATTCGATCTACAGGGTGTCCCATAAGTCCGGCATCATAGGAGAAATTCATATTTTTCTATTTCTACAAACCATAATTCATATGCTCGGGATGCCAATTTCCCGTCCATCATTTGTTCAGTGACGAGACTTTTTTTATGGAAATGGTGAGGTAAATCGACAGAACACCCGCTACTGGTCTCAAAACAACCCTCACTGGTATACCTCTTCAAAGGAACAAGGTGCATCTCGGGTGATGGTATGGTGTGGCATTTGGAAGGATCGCATCATAGGCCCCCCTCTTTTTCGATGAACATTTCACTGGAGGCACCTACCTACGTATGCTCAAGGAAGAAGCATTTCCCAGTGCCTTGAACGAAGAAGGAAATTTCCCAACATGGTTCCAGCAAGACGGCGCTCCTGCACATTATAGCACCCAAGTAAGGGAATACCTGTACCAACAATTCCATGGTCATTGGATAGGACGTCGAGGGCCTGTGGAATGGCAAGCTAGAAGCCCGGATCTCACGCCACTAGATTTTTATCTCTGGGGCCACTTGAAAGCGCTGGTATACGCAGAGAAAATTAGGAGTGTTGAACATTTGCGGCAGCGCATTATTGGGGCATGTAATACCATTACTCCTGACATCATTCACCGTGTGCTTGCTGACTGGGTATCACGTCTGAATTTGTGTACTGGAAACAATGGTGGACATATTGAGCACGTTCTGTAAATAAAAGCTTTTGTTTTGCCTTTTTTAATTATTTTTCCTATGATGCCGGACTTATGGGACACCCTGTATATACTGAGACCAATCTCTTGTGCAATAACACTTTTATCATATTTAATACCAGTGTTTCTCCTGATGATCAAATACTTAATTCTGTACTGATTCATCGATTTGTTGTACCTAGTATTCCATTCATTAAAACCAAGCTCACCCTTTCATCTATTGTCAATTTCGCAGCCATCCTCTACGTAAAAGAAAAAAATATATTATAGTTAACACTGAAAATTCCTATGATGCGCGACTTTTGCGCAAACATATATATATATATACAGTATATAAAGTAATATTCGAAGCATTATTTGTCATCATCTTGAAAATATTTTAATTACATAACGGAACAAACTAATCATTTTGTCCATTAGAAATTGAACTTTGCACGTTAGGAGAAACAAAATATCATTCCAGAGTTATTCAGGTCTGCGTTAGAGGTCAAAATAAACTTCAGATGTACAGGGTGTCCGAGAATTATCTGTACAATTTTTGGCTGTTATTAAAAGTCAACCATGAAGTGTAGAAATTCCATTGTTGTCCCATTTTACAGAGAATCTCATTAAGTTTTTTCTGATACCAAGTTTTGACAAGTTTTTTAGAAATTCCAGTGTGTCCGAACATTATCTGTACAATTTCATCTTTTAATAAAATTCTTGATAACACACGTAAAATTCTTAAACAAGATTATTTAGAATCTGTATTTTCAAAAGTTTCTTTTATTAAAGTAACGTTGTTACAAACATTCGATATGTGCACCATTAGTGATTCGCAAAACATCCAATCGATACTCCAAATGTTGCCATGTACGCCGCAGCATATTCACATCAATTCGCTCAATAGCAGCTGTGATTCTTGCTTTTAAATCATCAATGTCTGTCACCCGCGTACATTTCTAAAAAACTTTTCAAAACGTGGTATCGGAAAAAACTTAATGAGATTCTCTGTAAAATGGGACAACACTGGAATTTCTACACTTCATGGTTGACTTTTAATAGCCAAAAATTGTACAGATAATTCTCGGACACCCGGTATATCTAAAAGTCTCTCTAAAGAAACGAACATCGAAAGATGCAGATATTCAAAGAAATACACGATACATTTAGATCAGTGTATGAAATATTAGAACGGTTAAATGTACAGTAATATAATACTGTTATAGTTTCGACAGTGTGACGTGGAAATATCCTCGTAAATACTCGTATATTTAAAATATATTTCTATATTAGCAATGTAAAAACGGTTTAAATATTGCAGCTATCTATCTATATATGTTACAGTCAAGTGTGTAACCAGACATTTCGCGTAATGGCTGAAACTTTTAGTCATTTCGCGAAATGACTAAAATCTCCAGCCATTACGCGAAATGGCTGAAATTGCACCTTGGTCATTTCGTGAAATGGCTGAAATGACTTTCGTCATGAATTCATAGAAATAACAATCACAATAAAATTGGAAACCTTTATTTAACTACCTAAATCTGCTAAAACATACATATATCCACAGGTCTGTTCAAATAAGTGAGAAACACTTCAAATACACATTTCAACACATTTAAATTTTCAATATAGAGGTTTTCAAATACTATCCAGGCCTTCAATGTTATTCCGATGTCCGCCATTGAAGGCCCGGTTAGGTCAACTGTATGACCTTGACAATTAGTTAGGTTAAGTTGTGTTATTTTCGTTAAAACTAACGAAAATAGCACAACTTAACCTAACCAATTGTCAAGGGCATACAGTTGACCTAACCGGGCAAATGATCTTCTACGAAATGACCAAGGTGGAATTTCAGCCATTTCACGTATGGCTGAAGATTTAGTCATTTCGCGAAATGACCAATTGAAACAGCCATTTCGTGAAATGACAAAGTTTCAGCCATTACGCGAAATGGCTGGTTACACACTCACTGTAATATATATATATATATATATAACTGCAATGACCACGCAGTATATTAAGTATAGAAACGACGTAAGTATAGAGGAGCGTTCTGCACACGAGAAGAGAAATAACGAACAAATGAAAAATGAGGTGAACCGCCCGGGAATCGAACCAGGATCTTCCGATTGCCGGTCAGAGCGCTATCCATTACACCACGGCCTCGATCAGTCATAAGTCGAAATTCTCCTACATAGGGCAGAAACCAATGCCCTGAGAGGGCACCCTCGCAAATCGTGAATATGTACATTTAACTGCAATGACCACGCAGTATATTAATGTATAGAAACGACGTAGTATAGAGGAGCGTTCTGCACATACTTACGTCGTTTCTATACATTAATATACTGCGTGGTCATTGCAGTTAATGTAGTTTATGTACATATTCACGATTTGCGAGGTGCCCTCTCAGGGCATTGGTTTCTGCCCTATGTAGGAGAATTTCGACTTATGACTGATCGAGGCCGTGGTGTATAATGGATAGCGCATCTGACCGGCAATCGGAGATCCTGGGTTCGATTCCCGGGCGGTTCACCTCATTTTTCATTTGTTCGTTATTTCTCTTCCTCGTGTGCAGAACGCTCCTCTATACTTACGTCGTTTCTATATCTATATATATATATATATATATATATATATATATATATATAATATATAATAATATATATATATATATACAGGGTGTCCCAAAACAACTATACCTCTTTATAGCATCATATATTTTATAATTTAATAAAACCCAAACAATATATTGTTATAGCATTGCCAATGAAAGGTAAATTAGTAATCTAAGTGATCAAAATGTTATAGCGAGTTGTTTGCATATAAATTTAATTAACTACGCCAAGTGCTCAAATGTTCTCCGGCGGCATGAATGCACTTTCAATACAACAAAATCGTGGTGGTCTGATGAGCTACCTTCACGCTGAATGGCACAGTAAATCGACACAACTGCAGGTACTGGTCACTTGATAATCCACACGTTTATGTGGAGAACATGTTAATTTACCAGGATTAACAGCATGGTGTGGTTATCATCCAGGGGTTTTGTTAGACATTTTTCTTTAATGGGACAGTTACCGGTGCCGCATATCTCGACATGCTGCGGACAGAAATTATACCTGCAGTTCGGAAGTTGTTTGGAAACGACGACTTTTACTTTCAACAAGATGGAGCCCCCCCTCATTATCATTGTGATGTCAGAAGGTACCTCGATGAAACGTTGCCTAACCGTTGGATAGGACGAAGAGGAAGCGTTGAGTATCCTCCACGTTCACCGGACTTGACTCCACTTGATTTTTACTTGTGGGGCTACTGAAGGATGCAGTTTATGGTACAAGACCGGCAGCACTCGAACACCTTAAGGATACAATTAGGGAAAGTGCGGGACCATCACAGCATCCACATTAGTCCATGTCTGCGAATCAGTTAGTCGACGCATTCAAAAGTGCATTCATGCCGCCGGAGAACATTTTGAGCACTTGGCGTAATTAATTAAATTTATATGCAACAACTCGCTATAACATTTTGATCACTTAGATTACTATTTACCTTTCTTGGCAATTGCTATAACAATATAGTTTTTTTTTTAAATTTATAAATATATGATGCTATAAAGAGTATATAGTTTTTTTTGGGACACCCTGTATATATATAATTCAAACTTTAATATGCAAAATATGAATAAGGCTTATAAGTTTGAATTATATATAATTTTGTATCATTAAATACAAATAGTTTCATTCTTTGTTTAATTTAACCCCTTTGAAACGCTATACTTTCAGTGCTTGGAGCACAAGCGCGGAATATTTCCTAGTTTTTGCTTTGTCGAGTGAAATCTACACCTTCAATTAATTAACCTCAGATCTACGGTGCTGGTTCGTTTCCACCGATCCGACCAAAGTAAAAAAAAACGGTAGACATTTAAGAAACATTATTTTCAAGATCTAAAAAGTGTTATGTAACAGTCTCCCGAATTATAGTCTCTTATGGTATGCGAATAACCTCATTTCCTTTCACAGGTCCATTTATATTACTTTCAGTATGTCAGGTATTTAATGGCCACCCTGTATATAAAATGTCGGTTCCAACTTGCGTCCAATAAGCGATACAGCTTTTAAGTTACGTTACGAGATACCTATGAAGTGCCCAGTCAGTTATTTGGCTTCAGTTTCAATTTTACGTCGTAGGATGTATTATTTTCAAGCGAGGTTCTTGACACAGACCTCGACATGTCAGATTTTCAAACTCTTCAATCGTTAGCCTAGGTTTGGCTGAAATTCCACCTTGGTCATTTAGTGAAATGGCTAAAATGACTTTCGTCATGAATTCATAGAATAAACATCACAATAAAATTGGAAACTTGATTTAACTAACTAAATCTGCTAAAACATACATACATCCACAGGTCTGTTCAAATAAGTGAGAAAAACTCTTCAATACACATTTGAATTTGAATTTTCAATATAGAGGTTTTCAAATACTTAACCAGGCCTTCAATGTTATTCCGATGTCCGCCATTGAAGGCCCGGTTAGGTCAACTGTATGACCTTGACACTTGGTTGGGTTAAGTCGTGTTGTTTTTCGTTAAAACTAACGAAAATAACCAACACATCTGAAATCGGTGACGTTCATGCGAAGAAAATAGAAATAAACGTTCATTAATGGGTGCCATAAAAAAGTAATCACTCGAATAAATTAAGGAAATGAGTGTATTATTAAAGGGATATGAATATATAACCTAATTATGAACGTAGAAAAGAAGTGACATTGGGGAATATTGTACGATATATATATATATATATATATATATATATATATATATATATATATATATATATATATATATATATATTATATATTTGTGTGAAATGTAAATAAATTTTACCTGTATGCGAGCAGTGAAGTTCCTTGACAGCCAATGTTTTCACTTAAATTTTGTTTTCAAAGTCATATTGGGGCAACAATCTACTTTTAAATGAAACTTTTTAAGAAGTATTTTAACTTAGTTTTTTTCAGCTGTTGCTCTATCGAGAGTCAAAGTAGCAAGATTTTTTCTGTTATGTTTATATTCATTGCAGATAGAAATGGTTCAACCAAAATTTTAAATCTAATATCTTCTACAATGTAAAAAGCCGCCCATCTATTGTCACCCACGAAATAAGGCCATTTTCTAAAGTTTTCTTATGAAGTTGCGGGTGAACTCCAACTTTAATTTGTTTAAAAAAATTTTTAACACTAGTTCGGCCTACATTCATTCCCTTGGTTTGTATTTGAGTTTTCGAAGTACTGCTAGTGCTAGGTAAGCTTTTATCATGATCTTCAACTTTACAATATATGTCTGGGTGACACGATTTTAGGTGTCGCTTTAGGTTTGTCACATGATTGCCACTATACACTTTTCCACACTTTTCAATTTGTCATGTGGATGTTTCATCAATATTATTATATTTAAAATAATAATTTGTAAGGCTAGTTTTTTTGCTACCACTCCTTACCGAAAAAAGACCTTGTAAAGGCATTGCAAATATAAATAGCAAACGAAGCACTGGAGACCAACCAATGTACACAGTACATACACAACTCGCAAACAAACAATAAAATATATTTGGATTAGGCTATTCTTCCGTCACCGTTAACTCTCCATTTCCAGTCAGTCATTTGAGGGTCGAATGATAATTCAATACATTTTTGCCAAATCTAAGGCGCACACATAAATTTTGTAAACTAAAAAACCCAGCTGTTCGGGTCCTTCACTTTCGGGTCAGGTCTGGGTCTGGGTCAATTTTAAAATTCACTTTCACGTCCGGGTCCGGGTCTTTTTTCTAATTCACTATCGGGTCCGGGTCTTATCTCACTTTCGAGTTAAACCCGGGTCTGGGTCCGGGTCCGACCTGCCAGCCCTTATATATATATATATATATATATATATATATATATATATATATATATTATATATATATACAGGGTGTCCCATAAGTCCGGCATCATAGGAGAAATTCATATTTTTCTATTTCTGCAAACCATAATTCATATTTTTTCTTATGCTCAGGATGCCAATTTCCGTCCATCATTCTCTTCAATGACGAGGCTCTCAGAATCCTCCGAACCACTAAGAAGAACTTGGAGAGTCGTATAGAAGAAACTACTGCAAGTAACAAATCCGTTGCTGCCTCCTAACCAGAACCCCCGTCGACTCCGAACCAACCCAGGGTCATAGACGGAGGGTTAACATATAAATATAAATATATATATATATATATATATATATATATATATATATATATATATAATATTTAGGAGAAATCCAATGACAAGGAGAAATGTAAATGCCATGAAAAGTCTTCTTTAATGCGCAACGTTTCGAGCAATACGCTCATCTTCAGGCTGTTTAATAACAATGTGAAATTAAAATCAATATTGAATGAAAAACAAAACAGAAAATTTCTATAACCTATTCATAAAGACAAATTTTAAAAGACTGAGAAAAGAGGGTTAAATTCTAAGTTATACAGATTTACATATAAAATTAAGAAGCTATTTTTAAATACATATAGTAAATGTGAAATTAATACACTGGAAAATTAACAATAGTACACTGGAATAATGAAACTAACTAACCTTACACTGCAGTTCCGGGCTAACTAATTTGAGCAGAGGCAAGAGGGAAAAACAGAGATGGCGAGGCGATTGGGGAAGGGGGGATTATAAGGAATTGGGGAAGGAGGAGGGATCATAGCAAATTGAGGGGGACGGCAGATGAGTCAACATTCAGACTAGGGGACAATGTTTTAATGAAAAGCGATTCCAAAATTCTTAGTGAGTTGGGACAAGTATTACAACCAAGAATTTTAAAATTGTCTAAAGTGACATCAGTTTTACATTTTATGCTGTGTTCGCGAATACTAGAAACTTCTTTAGTTTTTAAAATTTTACCTGTTCGGCCACTTATTCCCATATGCGAATAAAATCTAGCCCTGAGAGAGCGAACAGTGCTGCCAATGTAATTCCCAGGAGACACCTAGGGCAGGTAAATAAATATACAACACGCTACGCAACGAGTCAGGGGTTCGATCCTTCGCTGAGAAAAAGCTACCTAAAGACGTTTTATATTAATAAATATGATGCGGAAATCAGTATGATAAAAATTTCCTTAACAATTTTGTAAATTTAAGCTTAAATTCCTTATTCAAAGGACCCATTTCAGGTACCAAGAAATATTTTATATCCTTCGGCACTGTAATACATGGAAGTTGAGGGCTATAAACATTATTTAAGAAGGATCTAATTAGTTTGTCTACATATTGAACAGGAAAACTATTATTAGTAAAGTATGATCTTAGATTATTAAATTCATCATTAAGTAAGGTAAAACTAGAAGTCAAATTATATCCTCTGAACAGGAGAGTTTTAATACAAGACATCTTATAGTTGAAATCAGTAAAACTAAAAAAATTCATGCCCAAACCAGTAAAAGTGGGTTTCCTGTAAACTGATGTAGTAATAGAATCACCGTTTTCGCATATGGGAATAAGTGGCCGAACAGGTAAAATTTTAAAAACTAAAGTAGTTTCGAGTATTCGCGAACACAGCATAAAATGTAAAACTGATGTCACTTTAGACAATTTTAAAATTCTTGGTTGTAATACTTGTCCCAACTCACTAAGAATTTTGGAATCGCTTTCATTAAAACATTGTCCCTAGTCTGAATGTTGACTCATCTGCCGTCCCCCTCAATTTGCTATGATCCCTCCTCCTTCCCCAATTCCTTATAATCCCCCCTTCCCCAATCGCCCTCGCCATCTCTTGTTTTTCCCGTCTTGTCTCTGCTCAAATTAGTTAGCCTCGGAAACTGCAGTGTAAGGTTAGTTAGTTTCATTATTCCAGTGTACTATTGTTATTTTTCCAGTGTATTAATTTCACATTTTACTATATGTATTTAAAAATAGCTTCTTAATTTTATATGTAAATCTGTATAACTTAGAATTTAACCCTCTTTCTCAGTCTTTTAAAATTTGTCTTTATGAATAGGTTATAGAAATTTTCTGTTTTGTTTTCATTCAATATTGATTTTAATTTCACATTGTTATTAAACAGCCTGAAGATGAGCGTATTGCTCGAAACGTTGCGCATTAAAGAAGACTTTTCATGGCATTTACATTTCTCCTTGTCATTGGATTTCTCCTAAATATTAAATTGAAGCTCTGTAGAAGCAACCCGCATGATTATATATATTATATATATATATATATATATATATATATATATATATATATATAGGGGTATATATGTTTTTTTTGCGAAATCTGTCTTTTTGCAAATTCTCCAGTCAGTTTGCAAAGAAACCAAAAGACAGTAATTTTAAAAAATGACCTTAAATGTTTGATCATTTTGCAAAATAACACAAAAATAGGTCAATCTGCAAAATCACCAATAATCACCAATAACCTTCTAGTTCCTAACTTAACCTAACCAACAGTGTCATTGTGGTTAGGTTAGGTTACGTTAGAAGCTACAAGATTCTACAGTATTAGAACAAGAGATTTTGCAAATACACCGACAAGATTATTGGTGATTTTGCAAAGTGGCCGACTTGTGTTTTTTGCAAATTGACCGATTTTTGTGTTTTTGCAAAATGATCAAACATTTAAGGTCATTTTATAAAATTACTATTGTTTTGGGTTCTTTGGCAAACTGTCGGGAGAATTTGCAAAAAGACGGATTTCGCAAAAAAAAACGTAACATATACACACACACACACACACACTATATTATATATATATATATATATATATATATATATATATATATATATATATTATATTATATATATATTATCTATCAGGTCATCACATAATTAATGTCGTTTTTCGGAAGATCCTGGGTTCGATTCCAGGGTGGTTACCTCATTTTTCATTTGTTCGTTCTCCCTCCTCATCTTGCGCGGTATGTTCTCCTATACAAGCGTCGTTCTTTACGTTGATATATATCTATCTATCTATCTATCTATATATATATATATATATATATATATATATATATATCTTGCCGCGGGAAAAAGATTTAGGAATTATAGTCACTAGTGATTTAAAAGTAGCGAAACAAACTACAGCAGCGGTCAATAAGGCGAACAAAGTGTTAGGTTTTATAGCTCGAAATTTTTAGTACAAACCGCGCGATATTATAGTTCCTCTTTATAAATCATTAGTTAGACCCCATTTGGAGTACGCGGTCCAATTTTGGAATCCGCATATGCGCAAAGATATAGACAAAATCGAAAGAGTTCAAAGACGAGCAACTAAGATGATTCCGTCGCTTAGGTCAAAGTCGTACGAGGATAGGCTTAAGGATTAAAGAGTTAAAATTGACAACACTCGAGACTAGGAGGTTAAGGGGTGATCTAATCCAGGTTTTCAAAATTATGAATGGGTTCGATAACGTAGATAGAGATAGCTTTTTCGAAATATCTCAATATAATAGGACTAGAAATAACGGGTGGAAGTTGACAAGTAGAAGGTTCGAGACAGCAGTTGCCAAAAATTTTTTTACGCATAGAATAGTAAATAGGGGAATAGTTTGCCGGTAGAAGTAATTAGTAGTACGTCTATAAACATGTTTAAAAATCGATTAGACGCATATGTTGATAGATTGGGTATAGTTTAAGGTAGTAAAATTAAGGCTTTGTGGGGATCGATCCCACAGCTCAACACAAGTGTTGTGGGATATAGGGAGGCAGCGTCTTGGGTTAGGGATACTCTCTGTCCTTACACACCCCATTTAAAGAGATTCCTCTGCTGAGCGGTGCCCCCCATAGTACTGTGAGGTATTGAAAAACTCATGATCTTCACTTGCCCCACAAACACCTTTAAATGGGAGACCCGAGATGGGTGCACACACATTTCTACATTACTGTACAGTCTTTACAGCCACACCTACATTTTTCCTCCTAAGTGTATATATTGTAATGTATATGGTTGTAAATTTTGACTTCGTCCACAATCGATATGGACCGTGACTTATTTTTCGTGACAAAGTACTAGTATTGATGAATACAGTAATGAAATTGACTGGATTCTTTGGATCTGATATATTTGCATGTCGGTTATAAATAGATATGGAGTGTAACATATATGTGGATAGTAGTCTATTATGACTTGATCCTCTGGATCCAGAGATTCTATCTTTAGTTTTAAATCGATAATTAATTAGTTTTGCTAAATTGGTCGTTGCCAATGTACAGGAAGTTGTTACATAAATTTCTTATGTTCTTGTGGTTCGGAACCCACGTAAAATTGTAGGTCCCCTCCGCCACCACGGAGGACATACACAATTACGAACACAGTTAGGTAGACCAGCCATGATGGATCCTAGGGTCTTTGCTGGTCTGAAACATTATAACATAGTGTATATATATATATATATATATATATATATATATATATATATAATATATTATATATACAGGGTGTCCAAAAACTATACTCTATATTGTAAAAACTATATTGTAAAAACTATACTCTATATTGTAAAAAACAAACAATAGAGAGTATAGTTTTTTGGGACACCCTGTATATATATATATATATATATATATATATATATATACAGGGTGTCCCAAAAAACTATACTCTATATTGTTTGTTTTTAAATTATAAAATATATATACAGGGTGGGCGGAAAGTAGCTCCCTATTTTGGATTGGTAAAAAAATACGTATATTATCCATTTATTTCAGAAGAAATAATATGAAAAGGTAGGCATACATGGTAGGTTTTCTCTAAAATTCAATGTGGGCTCCAACTCTTTCCACCAGCTTCTGGAGCCGCCCAGGAATGGCGTCCACTGACTTTAGCAGGAACTCCGGCGGGATGGAGGACATGACTTCCCGAATTCGGTCCTCCAGTTCTTCCAATGTCCTCGGTTTGGTGCGGTAGACTTCTTCCTTTACCACCCCCAAAGAAAGAAGTCGCACGGTCTGATATTTATGCAAGATGGCGCCCCTCCGCACTTCGCTCTTGTTGTCCGTGAGTGGCTGGATGCCCACTTCCCTGGGCGTTGGATGGGTCGTCGTGGTCCACATCAATGGCCAGCCAGGAGCCCCGACTTGACACCGTGCGACTTCTTTCTTTGGGGGTGGGTAAAGGAAGAAGTCTACCGCACCAAACCGAGGACATTGGAAGAACTGGAGGACCGAATTCGGGAAGTCATGTCCTCCATCCCGCCGGAGTTCCTGCTAAAGTCAGTGGACGCCATTCCTGGGCGGCTCCAGAAGCTGGTGGAAAGAGTTGGAGCCCACATTGAATTTTAGAGAAAACCTACCATGTATGCCTACCTTTTCATATTATTTCTTCTGAAATAAATGGATAATATACGTATTTTTTTACCAATCCAAAATAGGGAGCTACTTTCCGCCCACCCTGTATATACAGGGTGTCCCAAAAAAAACTATATACTCTATAACTATATATGTGTGTATATATATATATATATGTATTATATATATATATATAAAAATATACATATATGTATTATATATATATATATAAAATATATACATATATGTATGATACATATATATATATATATATATTATATATATATTATATATATATATATAAAAACATACATATAATGTTATGTTATAATGTTTCAGACCAACAAAGACCCTAGGATCCACTCATGGCTGGTCTACCTGTGTTCGTAATCGTGTATTGTGTATGTCCTCCGTGGTGGCGGAGGGGACCTACAATTTTACGTGGGTTCCGAACCACAAGAACATAAGAAATTTATGTAAAAACTGCCGGTAAATTGGCAACGACCAATTTTTACGAAACTAAACAATTATCAATTCAAAAATAATTAATTATCGATTTAAAACTAAGGATAGAATCTCTCGATCCAGAGGATCAAGTCATAATAAACTACTATCCACAAATATGTTACACTCTATATCTATTTATAACGGACATGCAAATATATCAGATCCAAAGAATCCAGTCAATTTCATTACGGTATCCATCAAGTCACGGTCCATATCGATTGCGGACCAAGTCAAAATTTACAACCATATACATTACAATATATACACTTACGAGGAAAAGTGTAGTTTTGGCTGTAAAGACTGTACAGGAATGTAGAAATGTGTGTGCACCCATTATGCGACTCCCATTTAAAGGTGTTTGTGGGGCAAGTGAAGATCATGAGTTTTTCAATACCTCACAGTACTATGGGGGGCACCGCTCGGCAGAGGAATCTCTTTAAATGGGGTGTGTAAGGACAGAGAGTATCCCCTAACCCAAGACGCTGCCTCCCTATATCCCACAACACTTGTGGGATCTATCCCCACAAAGGTTTAATTTTACTACCTTAAACTATACCCTTTCTATCAACATGCGCGTCTAATCGATTTTTAAACATGTTTATAGACGTGCTACTAATTACTTCTACCGGCAAACTATTCCAAGTATTTACTATTCTATGCGTAAAAAAGTTTTTCGCAACTGCTGTCTCGAACCTTCTACTTGTCAACTTACACCCGTTATTTCTAGTCCTATTATATTGAGATATTTCGAAAAAGCTATCTCTATCTACGTTATCAAACCCATTCATAATTTTGAAAACCTGGATTAGATCACCCCTTAACCTCCTAGTCTCGAGTGTAGTCAATTTTAACTCCTCAAGCCTATCCTCGTACGACTTTGACCTAAGCGACGGAATCATCTTAGTTGCTCGTCTTTGAACTCTTTCGATTTTGTCTATATCTTTGCGCATATGCGAATTCCAAAATTGGACCGCGTACTCCAAATGGGGTCTAACTAATGATTTATAAAGAGGAACTATAATATCGCGCGATTTGTACTCAAAATTTCGAGCTATAAAACCTAACACTTTGTTCGCCTTATTGACCGCTGCTGTACTTTGTTTCGCTCCTTTTAAATCACCAGTGACTATAACTCCTAAATCTTTTTCCTGCTCTACGCTTGTTAAATCTTTCCCTGACATACTATACGCAAAATTACCGTTACGCGAACCTATATGCAAAATTTTGCACTTATCCACGTTAAATCTCATTTGCCATGTGACTGACCAATCAACGAGGACCAATCATATATATATTATATATATATATATATATATATACATATATGATATATATATCATATATTATATATATATATCATACATATATGATATATATATCATATTTATATATATATATATATATATATATATATATATATATTATATATCAGTGTGTGTGATCAGTCTTTCCTTGTGAACAGACGTGTTTTATCGAGTGTCCAGTGTTACCAATTGAATAAATGGTTATCGTTCAAGTGTCTTTAAAAAAAAGTGTTTGGTGCATTCTTAACTAAATTACTTCGTGTTACTAATCATTAATTAACGAATATATTTAATTTATTGACTTTATTCATTACTATATTACTTGACTAAACCAAGCTTAGTGCTTTGTTTGTTTTCCGAATCTACAGGGTGGGCCGTAAGTTTCCATACATAGAAAAATTAAACGTTTGTTTTTATGTTTCAGATACCCTAAGAATATGCGTTTGACGTAAGATCTTGTTTACTGATGAAGCAAATTTTTACGTCAATGGAGAGGTTAATCGGCAAAACATACGTTATTGGAGTAATGCTAACCCTAACTGGCTGAGTCCGACGAAGATGCAAGGTGCCGGTAAAGTGATGGTGTGGGCCGGGATATGGGGTGACAGAATTATTGGACCAATTTTTGTCAGTGGAAATCTTAATGCCGAAAGGTATCTTAACATGTTGCAAGAAGAGATTTTCCCATCCCTGCTAAACGAGGAAGGTAACTTCCCAGTTTACTTCCAGCAAGATGGAGCTCCACCTCATTATGGTCTTCACGTGCGTCGGTATTTGGATCAGCAGTTTCCGGATGCTTGGATTGGTCGGCGTGGTCCTGTGGAGTGGCCTCCCAGATCTCCAGATCTCACCCCCCTTGATTTCTATCTTTGGGGGCACTTGAAGGCCATGGTGTATCAGGAAAAGATACGAGACATAAATCATCTAAAGGAACGTATCACCAACGCCATTACAAGCATAACGTCAACTGTGCTAATGCGTGTTCATCAACAGTGGGGAACACGTATTGAAATGTGTTTTCAAAACAATGGCAACCATGTAGAGCATATTATATAAATAAAAATGGTTGTCCTTAAAAAAATGTGTATTTTTCCTATGTATGGAAACTTACGGCCCACCCTGTATTACTACACGAGGTTTCATAAGGTTGAAATTCCCTTGGTTTGCCTTTTTTGTTTTTCAAATCTATCAGAAACGAGGTTTCTTAAGGTTCATTTTCCCTGCACACACTACCTCACCTCCCGAAGGGTCAATCACAGTGGGAAAAAAGGAATTAAGTCGGTCGAAGAGCGGACAGATAAGTGCCATTTAATACTTTTTCTTTAACAGATCTTTCGTCGGTAGCTTAATTATATATTCATTTAGCATAAAATTGTGTTACAAGAACCTGTTTCTGCGTTTCAAGAACATTTTTGCGGTTTTCGCAGGTGACGGCACAATAAGCACGCGGTATACCTACGTTGTAATTTATTAATTTCCAAACGCTCGTTTTTTGTTTTTTAACTAATTAAAAGCATGGCACCCCCGTCAAGTACTTGCAGTCGCTGTGAAGGGAAATTTGCCGCTTACGCGTTTACAATGGCTAATAATAATGAACAGTTAGTTTGCAGGTGGTGCTCAAGCATGGAAGTGCTGAGGAACGAGTTAGAACGTGAGAGGGAGGCCAGGGTGAGGCTTGAAGAAAGCGTGATGCTCCTGACGGCAAAATTAGAATCCCTTGAGACTCCAGTTACGACCCCTCCTGCCTCAGTTTCTACTAATAAATAAATAGTACTAATAGCCCTCTCTCTTCCCTAGTTCCCAACCCTTCGTTCGAGTGCGAATGGAGCCCCATTGAGAAAAGCAAGACTTGTCTACCAGTAATAACAAGCAATAAGTTTTCTGTTTTAGGTTTCGAAGATGCTGATGAACCGGAAATACGACTCGTTGGCGATTCCATTGTTCGAGGGCAGCTCGAGGAATTCTGTGGGAGAAACCCTCGTCGTAGGCGCCGTTACTGCTACCCTGGTGCAAGGGTGGAGGATATAACTAATAGTGTTGACCATTTTACAGACGGTACCGCCGAGGACACAACGTATGTTATTCATGTCGGTACTAATAACGTTTTAAATTCTAGATCGGAAGAACTGCTGGCTAGGTACAGGGACTTATTAGAGCGACTAAAGGAGAAAACTAATAAGATTGTTTTAACAGGTATACTTCCTCGAATTATCCAACGTAACGATTTCTACAGCAAGGCGACCTATATTAACAATAACCTAAAGTCTCTTTGCCAACAGGAAGGAGTGCATTTTGCGAATTTTTGGAACAGTTTCTACGGCAGGAGGGACTTGTTCCTCGAAGATGGACTTCATCTTAATGACGTTGGAGCTGCGCGTTTAGGAAGACTATTTCATAATACTGTCTCTTCTTTTCAGGCTGCCGTAACTCGAACGGTCCCAGCGTAAATTCCACAAATTTCCCCTGCGCTCGCGAAGGTGTCGCATTACAAACAATTTGAAGGTTCTATCCTAAATGCTCGTAGCCTACGAAATAAAATAAACGAATTTTTTTCTTTAATTGCTTGTAAAGACTATGATGTAATTGCGATAAATGAATCGTGGCTTAGCACTGAAACACGTGACTTTGTAGGGGAGTATCAAATTAAAGGTTATAGACTTTTTGTTAAAAACAGAATAGGTAGGCGAGGAGGCGGTGTTATGTTGTATATCAAAGATAATATTGCGAACGTTATAGAAGTAAAGCACAATTCCAGAACCGATAGATTCGACTATAGCAGAACTTAAATTGAACGATTTCAAACTTCTTGTTGCGGTTATATATAGGCCCCCTAATCAAACAGCTGATACGGACGAAGCGTTATATCGTGAACTAAAGAGAATAATCGGTAGTGAGCAGGCTTTAGTTATGGGTGACTTTAATTGCGCCAACGTGAATTACGATACAATGCAGGGAGACGCGGAAGGTAATCGTTTAGTTAATTTTCTCGAGGATAGCTTTCTTATTCAAAAGGTTGGGGAACCTACGAGGTTGGACAGTATTTTAGATTTAGTAATAACTACGGATGATAGGCTAATTACTGATCTTCAAGTAATAGAACCGTTAAGCAATAGCGATCACAATATGGTAGAGTTTGTCCTCTCAGTAAGTCACTCGAAACCAACTAACTCGACTAAAATTCCTAACTTCCAGCACGCAGACTTTAGTAAATTTCGAAATAAATTGTCACACGTCAATTGGGAAAACGTAATGGGGAACTCCAACGCAAAACTAATGTGGGAATCGTTCGAAACAGTATTTAGGACTATAAATGAGGAATGTGTACCGTACAAAATTAAGCGTGCGAAAGTAAACAACAAGCCCTTGTGGTTTACTTCTAGAGTAGGAGACATTATAAAGAGTAGAGATAGGGCTTATAGGCTACATAAGTGCGATAAAGACAATTTGTGGTTACGAAACAACTACATATCTCTAAGGCGTGAAGCGAAAAGTGTAATAAAAAAGTCCAAGCGCGAATTTGAAATCTCCATAGCTCGTGACGGTAAAGAAAACCCCAAGCGATTCTTTCAATACGTCAATAATAGAAATCCAGTAAAAAGTGTCTTGGGGCCTTGAAAAATGTAAACGGAGATCTAGTTTCTGAAAACAAGGAAATGGCTACCTTGCTAAACGAATTTTTTACGTCAGTTTTTACTATAGAAGATGTAACGAATATCCCTACGGTCATAGACATAATACCTTTTGATAATGGTAATATTTTGGATAATATCGTGGTTAGTGAAGGGGAGGTAATGCGCTATATTGATAAAATGAAAACGCGTAAATCACCGGGGCCGGATTCCATATATCCCATACAACTAAAAGAATTAAAAGATAGCATTGTTGTGCCGCTAACAAAGATTTTTAATGCGTCTATTTCTGAGGGGTGCGTACCAGATAATTTCAAGTTAGCAAACGTAACACCTATCTTTAAGAAAGGCGATAAAGGTGCGGCGGGAAATTATAGGCCAATCAGTTTAACGTCTGTTGTAGGTAAGCTACTGGAATCAATAATTAGGGATCGTATAGTCGAACACTTAGAATGCATAAACTAGTTAGAAATACGCAGCACGGTTTTAGGCGAAACAAATCTTGCTTAACTAATCTTTTAGAATTTTTCCAAAGCGTGGTTGACGTTTACGATAGACATCGGGCGGTTGATGTAGTGTATTTAGATTTTCAAAAAGCGTTTGACACCGTGCCGCACAAAAGACTCATTGAAAAAACTAAGGCTCATGGAATCAGGGGTGTAATAAATTGGCTAGAAGAGTGGTTGCGAGGTAGGAAACAGAGGGTGGTCGTTGATGGAGCGGAGTCGTGTTGGGCTAATGTAGCGAGTGGCGTTCCTCAGGGTTCTGTATTGGGCCCCTTGCTTTTTCTTATATATATTAACGATTTAGATGTCGGCCTAGTCAGTACAGTTTCAAAGTTTGCGGATGACACGAAGCTGGGTGGTAGGGCGATTAATGACGAAGATAGAGGTAAAATCCAGGAAGATCTGAATAAAATCGTTGATTGGTCAGTCACATGGCAAATGAGATTTAACGTTGATAAGTGCAAAATTTTGCATATAGGTTCGCGTAACGGTAATTTTGCGTATAGTATGTCAGGGAAAGATTTAACAAGCGTAGAGCAGGAAAAAGATTTAGGAGTTATAGTCACTGGTGATTTAAAAGTAGCGAAACAAAGTACAGCAGCGGTCAATAAGGCGAACAAAGTGTTAGGTTTTATAGCTCGAAATTTTGAGTACAAATCGCGCGATATTATAGTTCCTCTTTATAAATCATTAGTTAGACCCCATTTGGAGTACGCGGTCCAATTTTGGAATCCGCAAAGATATAGACAAAATCGAAAGAGTTCAAAGACGAGCAACTAAGATGATTCCGTCGCTTAGGTCAAAGTCGTACGAGGATAGGCTTAAGGAGTTAAAATTGACTACACTCGAGACTAGGAGGCTAAGGGGTGATCTAATCCAGGTTTTCAAAATTATGAATGGGTTCGATAACGTAGATAGAGATAGCTTTTTCGAAATATCTCAATATAATAGGACTAGAAATAACGGGTGTAAGTTGACAAGTAGAAGGTTCGAGACAGCAGTTGCCAAAAACTTTTTTACGCATAGAATAGTAAATAGCTGGAATAGTTTGCCGGTAGAAGTAATTAGTAGCACGTCTATAAACATGTTTAAAAATCGATTAGACGCATATGTTGATAGATTGGGTATAGTTTAAGGTAGTAAAATTAAGGCTTTGTGGTGATAGATCCCACAGCTCAACACAAGTGTTGTGGGATATAGGGAGGCAGCATCTTGGGTTAGGGGATACTCTCTGTCCTTACACACCCCATTTAAAGAGATTCCTCTGCCGAGCGGTGCCCCCCATAGTACTGTGAGGTATTGAAAAACTCATGATCTTCACTTGCCCCACAAACACCTTTAAATGGGAGACCCAAAATGGGTGCACACACATTTCTACATTACTGTACAGTCTTTACAGCCACACCTACACTTTTCCTCCTAAGTATATTATTGTAATGTATATGGTTGTAAATTTTGACTTGGTCCGCAATCGATATGGACCGTGACTTATTTTTCGTTGGCAAGGTACTAGTATTGATGGATACCGTAATGAAATTGACTGGATTCTTTGGATCTGATATATTTGCATGTCGGTTATAAATAGATATAGAGTGTAACATATTTGTGGATAGTAGTCTATTATGACTTGATCCTCTGGATCCAGAGATTCTATCTTTAGTTTTAAATCGATAATTAATTAGTTTTAAATTGATAATTATTTAGTTTTGTAAAAATTGGTCGTTGCCAATGTACAGGCAGTTTTTCATAAATTTCTTATGTTCTTGTGGTTCGGAACCCACGTAAAATTGTAGGTCCCCTCCGCCACCACGGAGGACATACACAATTACGAACACAGTTAGGTAGACCAGCCATGAGTGGATCCTAGGGTCTTTGTTGGTCTGAAACATTATAATATATATTATATATAATATATATATATATTATACATATATATACACACACAGTATATACACACACAATATATATACACACACACACAATATATATATACACACACACAATATATATATATATATATATATACGTCAACTGGCGGAATATGCCAACTGTTGAGAATATATGCTTTAAATAAATAGCGCAATCTGGCAACTCAACCCTAATGATGTACACCTGAACAAGCCATTTACGCCTTCCAAGAAGCCTTCTAAGCCAACTGGCGGATTAGGATTTATAAGACAGCGGGCGTCCGGCTGAATTCACAATATGCGCTTGGCTCCTGCCAAGCGAACACTCCTCTCTCCTCCTCGTTTCTCTCCCTCTCTTAAGTTAGGTGTACCCCTTTGGGGGTGAGGCCGTCCCTTTTCTCCCCAGGCTTGATGGGGGTTCATTGCAACTTGGGGGATAACCCCTCCCCATAGTTGTATAACCTCTTGCAACATTCCCCCTTGTTGCGTAACATTGGTCAACATTTGCAATTGCATTTTCTCCTTTTGCGCCCATGCTACTGTTGTATTACGTGCAGAAAATTTTTTCCCTGATGCGTAAATGAATTTCTGCGAGTGACCTTACAGTGTGTGTGTGTATATACTGTATATATTACAGTTCAAAAGTTTGGAATCACCAAGAGTATATGGGTACCTATTTATAGCCATCATCGGTCGTACAGTACACGAGTATGTACAGTGCTTACAAGAAGTCTCACGCCTCTGTCTCGTCCCAAGCTCGTCTGTTAGGTATAAAATGGGCAGTCCTTATGGCAGCGGAGGTGTGTTCGGATTGGTGCACATAACTGCTCTAACCCAATCAATGACGTCCATTATTACGTCACTTCTGCTATATTTTAGTGTTTAAAATACAAATGATTAAGAAGTAGAATGACCAAGTTTCGGAATGTTGGGATGGTTATGGAGCAATCCTAGTCATCATAATATTAGCTGGGCATTACATTATACCGTCTCAGTATATATTGTAGACTATAGAGAACGACTAATTCGGCAAATATCCCAAATCATGGCATGATACCTAAGTTATTTTGACGCAGATCTAAATTATTGCTCAATGCAATGATTGATATTAAATAATTGTTGGGAATTGTTGTCAATATTGTTGTTTGTGATACATATCCTACGAGAAGAATCTAATGACCAAATTCCTCAGTGAACCTCTCACGCGCTCGCATTTCGAGGAAGTCACGGTCGTCTCACTAATAGATAGTTTATCCATTGTTTTAAGTGGTAACCTATTAAGCGAACTATGTTAAACCTTTTCCATCTTATGAAAGTCATTAGTCTAAAGCAAGACTGGTGGGCCGTGAATCAGAAGAAATTTGCATTTGATTTATTCATCGTAATTATTACGTAATATAGTATACTGTATATAGTAGTATATAAGAGTTTATTGGTAGCATATCATATGACATTCCCATAAACATGTGATGGCCTCGTTGCCAGTTTTTATTTTTTTCCTGAAACTATTACCTTCTCATAGTTTGTTTCAACAATGCATATATTATCATCTCCACGAGCGTAGATATTGCAAGAAAAGATTCTAACTAAGGATAAGTAAAGTTCTTTCATGGTCACAATATATACTTTTATAGATGTCAACATAAAAAATATAATAAAATTCATATTAACATAAATATATATTCGATACACATTTACGTCATGGCTTTAACATCAGTATTTCGTATAGCTTCCTCCGGCATCAATAATTTTTTGCAATTGTTGCGGCATAGAAGATGCCAGATTGTAGGGAATGTTTGGTGTTCGCGTAAGCTCTCCCAACTATTCCTCGTGTGAGCTAAAAGTGCTTCAAATGTTCTTTCATTGCGTTGCTCCCATTCGTTAATCATTATTTGCCCAAAGGTTTTCAATCGGATTCATATCAGGAGAACGTGGTGGCAGAATTAGATTAATAATCTCTGGCTCCCTTTCCTCCTCCCTTCGTAATTCCCCACCCAACCTCGTTTCCTTCGACATAGCAACGCTTACCTCCATCCTCATTCCACTTCCTTCATCTAATATACTATTTCAGAAATGAAGCCTTATATATATATATATATATATGTAACAGTTTTTTTACGCACATCTACAGGTCGCTACAATTGGTGTAGAACAATGCGATTTTCACCATTCGATGCGTCTTTTTATTGTGCAGTGCCCATGCTAAAAAAAAATTCCCGAACATAAATCCTGCCCCCCCCCTTTTAGGGGTACAGTTCTTCCCATTTCTTCATTTTTAATCATAATTTTGGCACAAAATGGGGAGAGGTAGGTAATGGGGGAGGGGGTGGGGTTAATGGGGAAACTCAGAAAAATAGATGCGATATATATATATATGTAACAAAAAAAAATTAAAGTAAATCCTTTCCAAGGTGCCAGCCCCCTTCCCCCCTTGGGGGTAATGGGGAAGGGGGGGTAAATGGGGAGAGTGGTGGGGGAGGGGGTATTGGGGGAGAGGGGTGGGGTAATGGGGGAGGGGGTGGGGTTAATGGGGAAACTCAGAAAAAAAATTGGTGGGGTAAATGGGAGAGGGGTGGGGGAGGGGGTATTGGGGGAGAGGGTGGGGTAATGTGGGAGGGGTGGGGTTAATGGGGAAACTCAGAAAAAAAATGATAACCAACATCGATTCCGGTCAGGAAGATCATGCTTATCACAACTAATGGAACACTATAACAATATTATTGATGCACTCGAAACAATGAAAACTGATTTTGAGGGCCGCAGGGCCCCCAATTACTGTCGGTTCAGTTATTTGGTCAATAAAAACTATAGAAATGAACGCAGTCATGAAAATTTTAGGCTTCAAATCCGAGCTCATTGTATTAAGATTTGTGAAGCTTTAGATTTTCATTGCTGCGTTCTTTTCTGTAGTTTTATTGAATGAATAATTGGTTTGCCAGTAACTGGAAGGCCGCAGGCACCCCAATTACTGAGGCCCAAGGTGAGAGGAATAGGAATGATATCCAGATAAAGGGCTACTGATGTTCAAAATAAAATACGCCGTAGGCCCACAATTCAGCCGAAGCACCGCAGATCTAGAAAAATCGGCGCGTAGCGCCGACCTTTTGCTAGTTAAACCTATTATCACTTTTACTGTCAATTTCTTCCATCCTTCAATGCCAGCGTTCTTAAACCTAGCACATAAATTATATAATATGGAATCTAACACCTTAGATCTCTACGCATTCATGTTACTTGAAGACGCCTGTGTCTTAGGGGAATCTAAGTGTTGAGAGTGGGCTTGAGGGGTAGTCTATAGATTATTACAGATGACCTTGAACGCTCCAACTATTTAAAAATGATTATTTATTACGCACATCATATGGCATAATACACACATGAATTTAAGTATCTCTTACACTATAGGAATGGAATTGAATCCTACCAGAGTTAAAAAGTCGCAAAATATGATAGACTAGTTTCTATTAAGAAGTTACTAAGAGAAAAGGATTTGGGATAGAGCGGAAGGCAGAGAGTATATTTTCCCCGAGTTTCGGTTATTATTAACGTTATATGGATACATTGCCGATGTCCCTGCTGAAGACCTCGGATGGGATGTGGATGGGATGAGAGAGAGAGAGAGAGAGAGAGAGAGAGAGAGAGAGCTTTTAAATCACACCTTTTAAATGGTTTCTGGGTAAGGGCTTCACGTATGTTATTTTAGTCCAGGGTAGTTTATGTGGAGGTGTTAACGTAACTTGCACTTGGGACTGTTAATTGTAAGACAGCTACCATAGCTGGGACTGAGACACGTTATCCCCTGCATACTCTATATATATCTATATACAGTATGTCTCTATATATAAATAGACAGAGTGATCAACATAAAAATAATGTGGACGTCATTGATGGGGTTAGAGCAATTATGTGCACCAATCCGAACACACCTCCGCTGCCATAAGGACCGCCCATTTTATACCTAACAGACTAGCTTGGGACGGGACAGAGGCGTGAGACTTCTTGTAAGCACTGTACACTCTGAATGAGGTAGTAGAGTATAAAACACGCACAAATATATATTTTAATGAATAATTACACGCACAAAGATACGTACAATATATGTCAGTATTTAGTGTCCCCCCTTTTGCCCTTATAACAGCTCGGATTCTACATATTAATAATGGTGTCAGGGTATTGCGTTATAACTGGTCGAGAAATGTTCATCCAAATATTCTGCATGTCTTTCCACATTTGTCCAGTATTAGACGACTTCAGTTTTCCAGCCTCCTCCTCAGCCTCCTCCTCAGCCTCCTCCTCAGCCTCCTCCTCAGCCTCCTCCTCAGCCTCCTCCTCAGCCTCCTCCTCAGCCTCCTCCTCAGCCTCCTCCTCAGCCTCCTCCTCAGCCTCCTCCTCAGCCTCCTCCTCAGCCTCCTCCTCAGCCTCCTCCTCAGCCTCCTCCTCAGCCTCCTCCTCAGCCTCCTCCTCCAAATATGTCTTTATAATCCGTGCCGTGTGTTTGGGGCCTACCATTCTCCAGTTGCTTCGGAGTGTTTTCATGAACTTCATTTGTGATCCTCGCAACAAGTTAATTCGAAGGATAAGGATGTGATTTTGACGAGTGAATAACATTTTTACTATGGCTCCATAAAACGTAGTCCAATGGGACAAGTCAGGTAAACGAAATAGTCAGCAATTGGTCCACCTCTACATATCCAGTTCGGTGGGAAGACACTATTAAAAAAACTGTTGTACATTCAAAGTATACTAGTTGCAGGGAGCAGCGTTTTGCTGAAAGATGATGTTATCTGAAAAATTGAATTGTCTTAGTTCAGGGATAAAAATTCTGCAACATTGCGAGGTAACGTTCACCAGCGACTGTTGTTTCTTCAAATAAAGAAAGTACCAATGAGCACGACTTTCTGAAACGCACCAGACATTGATTTTTGGAGTCTCTTTCACGTTGCAAGACTTCGTGAGGTTTCAATGTCCCACAAAACATGGCAGTTGTGGCGAATGAACTTACGTCCAGGATCACAGAAAGTAATTCACGAAATCACTCAGGAGCAATTGGAGAATGTTTTCAAGTCTTTCAAAACGATGGCGGTTATGTTTAGGCCTAAATTTGTAATGCTTGTTAAAAACTCTAATAATTTATGCTTTCATATGCCGTTTACAGTTTGCTTCTATCATGTGTACTGCAAGAGTTATTAAAGTTTAAAGTTGCACAAGGACTTTCTAAACATCCTGTATAATACATGTAGGGTGTCGAAACAAATGCCCCTACTTTTTATTTGCCAGTTATTTTATAACTCCTGTATATTTTATTGTTGGAGTTTCTTCTTCAGAAACGTAACAGATTGGGGTTTTAGTTCACACATACCTATATGCAGGTGTAGAGGAACTTTTGCAGACAATCTGGATGCGGCGAGATCCAGCCAATAGAAAACAATATCACGAATTGAACTAGAAAATTTCAAACAAAAAGAAATGTAAGCAATCACACAAGGGGTACCGGTAATAGTGGTAGGCGACGATTCACAAGAACTGTCAACATGTAAATATAATCATTATTATTGCGCGCAGTCCGCAAAAGTCAATTAGACATTTGCAGCAGGACCTTTTTCCCTATAAAATTCATTCACAAGCTTCGCTGACTAATATTTGAAAACAAAAACGAATGGAAATGGCAACGTGGATGTCAGCAAAGCTAGAAGTTCTCGAGTTTTTTAAACACCTCCACTTCATTGACAAGTGCTATATACATTTGCCCAGGGAGATTAATTAGCAAAACTTTCGTACTGGGGAAGTCATGCTGGCGCTGCAATAGTTTCTATGTAGTGTTGGTAACTCGACATTTGGGTCGCTGTTGGGTGGTATGGTGTAGTAGGTCCATACTTCTTTGAGAATGAAACTGGAAAGCAGAGTAACGGTGACGTAAAAGTCATATCGTCAGATGCGACAAGATTTCTACTTACCACAACTAATTAGTTTGTTCCATAAAAGAAATAACTGCATCACTCCAGATTCACAGTGATATCAGCAGAATGGAGCACTCCACACTGCATGTTAAACTCGCAACTTTTTGAGGAAGCATTTTTCCCGGCAACTAAGATCACACCCTGACTTTTTTTATGGGGTTATATAAAAGACAGGATCTATTCTACCCAAAGTAAGACACTTGAAGATCTGAAGAACAAAGTCTGTGAGGTAAACATCATCCTAGCTGAGATACAGTGGCTCATAAATATTCGTACAGACAAGTATTTCTGTTATATTCGTCTTTATCTTCTGTACTATGCCTACGTTAGTTATGAAGTTTTTTTTGTTAAATTTTTCCAAACGAACGGTAAAATATTTAATTTTAACATATAGGGTGTTTACAAAGTCCTTTCCTATTTATAAAATTTAATTAATTACATGAAATCCAAAGAATACACAGTAATGTTTCGTTTTGCATGTTGCATAACACGAAGCTTATTATTTTTCTCATTAAATCTCTGCATGGAGCCGTTAGTGGATGATAGGGTGATAGGCCCATTCTCTCTTGCTGAAAAGAATGTTACAGCACAAGCAGAGGCGTACCATACTTTTTGCCGCTCGGGCGAAAATGTCAACGCCCCCCCCCCCCCGCAACAATTTTCAATTTTAAAAAAATTCCTTACAAAAATACACTTCTAAACAAACTTTTATTGGAAGAAAAACTTAAATAAAGCAACTTCAATTTTAACAATACTACATAATGTACCGTACATAATACACTACATAATTTTAACAATAACTATATAATGTATAATGCCTAGTTAAATTTTCGGACTTTCATAACAGAAAATTCATGAATGATTTTTTCTATGTCCATTGTCTCTGCAACTTCGCGTTCAATTGAAATAATCGCCAAATTGCTCAGTCTAGATAAGTTTTTATAAATTTCAGTTTCGAGAAACTTCGTTCGCAACTTGCCACGGACATGCATGTAGTTAGACAGATCCGGAGGGCAATTGTTATATGAGCAAAGATTCCACTAGATCCCATTTAACGATCCACTGAAGTAGTTTTAACATATCCCAGTTCTTTGGATCATCGGTCGACGCTTATGCTTTCGAAACTGAGCAAATGTCTGCGCAAACGTTTTATTTCTTCCAGTAGACTTCCTGGATTAATGTCATTGTAGATGGAAGAAAAATTTTGACATTGGTATTAATTTCTTCAGCTTTGGAATGATTCAAAAGGTTACGAAGGAGACAGAAATTCAAAGCGATCATTCATGTTTTTAAGACAAACTGTGCGTTTTTTCAATTTCTGCTAATAAACGATCCATGATTTCAGAAAATTCTCTGCGTACATCCTCTTGCACAGTCAATCCGCATCACGAGCTTGCTCTCCAGGCATTCTTCTCCGTCTCCTGACTCTGCGGTCTATACTGATATCCATTTCATTACAGAACTCTTCGGGCGGCATCTGCAGCGTTTTGATACTACTGCCTCTCGTTCATTAGTTAAAAACACGGATAGAGAGTTCATTTTTAATGCACACTGGTCCAAAGCAAGTCCCTTTCTTTGAAATATAGCTGAGCATCATTGATTTCTTTCAGCACTGGATCCCAGAAAAATAAGTACACAATGAATATGTATGACATGATGGAGGTCACAGAGCTTCAGCATCGCCCTTTGTGTCCAGATTTTCGGAGACCCTTCACTCAGTTCTTCCAAGGCACTAACAACGTGAGTCAGTTCTTCTTAAGACTAGAAACAGCATCATACTTAGCACTCCACCGCGTATCAGAGACTCGCTTGACAGTGATTTTGGAATGTTTTGTTAAGACATCCAACGATGAGTAGAGGAAGAAAAGTAGACGAAAATTCGTTCAATTGTTCCAAAGAAAGTTACAGCATTAGGACTCAGTCCGCGGCATGAACTCCAGCCAAGTTCAGCTAGTGGTTATTGCAAGGAATGAAAACAGCGTGTTTGCTAACATCAAGAATTCTGCGTGAACTCCAAGATGAATACCTGCCATCGTAGCAGCATTGTCATACCCTTGACCATAACAATTCTGGATATCCAGCCCATCCTCACGGAGCTTAGTGACAATGAGATCAGTAACTGCCTCAGCAGTCTTCCCCTCTAATTTAATAAAATCAACGAAGGATTCCTTCACCTCTACATTACCATCTTTAATCGACACACAGCGAATTTCCTGAGACATCTGATCAATATGCGATATATCTGGTGTACTATCGAAAATTATTGCAAAGTACTTTGCACTAGACACATATCAATTATACATTTTCGAACATTACAGCCGATTAGTGTGATGAACTCATTTTGAATGTTAGGTGACAAATACGTAGTGGATATCTTGTCAGTCATTCGTATTTTTGTAAGATGTCCCTAATTACTGGGTCATATTTGCCCATTAGTTTTATTAACTCCAAAAAGTTTCCAGAATTGCCAGCTAGCCCAGCTTCTTCATTTAAGTTCTCTCGGTGCCCTCGGAATGCAAGATCTTGTTTTGCCAAGAACATGATGCAGTCATAAATTCGTCTCAGTATTTCTTTCCACTTAGCAGTAGCATGTCTTATTTGCAACTGATGTGCATTATCTATTGTAGCATTCAACTGAAGGCGCATAGACAACTCTTTCCATTGTTCAAAGCATCGGGTATGATATGGACTGTTTTCATGTTCAGGTACTCTTGGATTCAGTTTCCTCCAGGCAAAAAATCCTTCTTCTTTTCCAAATGCACTGGAGATGTTGTTGAAGAGACGACAGCAAAAGCAATGCAAGCTACATTTTGAAGGCGAGAAGATTAGCCATGACCTTTCAATTTTTTCGCCATTTTCCAAAGTTTTGAAATACCAAACTTTTGACATTGACCTATTGTTTGAATCAGCTGGAAAGGGTCCATTCATGTTTTTCAAATGTGATGGTCCACGTTTAATGAGTTCGATTCTCAAATTGTCCGTCATTGGAACGGCCAGTTGCCAGAATCATTAAACAGACTCTGTGGGTGATGGGTGGGTGGGTGAGTTTGTGATGTAGATGAGGGTTGATCCTGATTATTTGGGGGTTCACTTGAAGTTGCCGCTTGAACATCTATCTCAAGATATATCACATTGCGGTTGATCTCCTTGCTTGCCAGAATGCACTGAAGGTGTCTGAGAATCCCATTAACTGATGAAATCGCTTAGCAGCACGCTTGCCTTCCTCCTCTTTTTTTTCGCGAAGATTCTTGTATGCAGCACCACTCAGTCTCTGTCGTTTCCTCATGTTTGCTAATTCAGTAGGGTATCTGCAAAATAAAACAACCATTAATTATTAACATCATCAAAGCTCAAAGAATGCAAAGCCTAACCTAAATAATATAGGGAAAGTCTGAAAAATAGGGCTGGCAACCTTTCCGATGTGAAAATTTAACGCAACTATTTGTGGAAATAGTGGCATTGAGGTGACATATATAGCATTTAATGATGATTTTTCATCAAAACCATGGATATTTTGTGCACAAATAACGCGCGACAATGATGAGATATAATTTTTTGGAGGGTTGCATTTTAAAACAAAAACCCAAAATTTTGCATACTGCGCCCGCCTGACAGTAATTTGCCGCCCCTCGGGAAGTGCCGCTCGGGGCGGTCGCCCCTCTCGTCCCTCCCTTGATACGCCACTGAGCACAAGTGTACCTGGACATGCTCGAGTTCTTTGTAGCTCTCCAGTTGGAAGACCTTCAACCATCCTTCATTTTACAGCCTCCACACTGGGGTTTGTTGGTGCGTGAGTTCTTGAACACCACTTTTTGTGGAAGATGGATTGGGCGCGACGGGACAGTGCCATGGCCTCCACGATCCCCCGATATCACGCCCCTGGACTTCTTCCTGTGGGGCTATGTAAAGGATTGTATACCATACTCCTGTTGCTGACATTGACACTCTTAATGCAAGGATTTGCGATGCCATCAACAGTGTCACGAGAGATATGCTAGCGAACGTATGGCGTGAACTCTAATTCGTTTGGATGTGCTACGTGTAACTAACGGCGCACATGTTGAGATTTAATAAGAAAAACTTTATGCGCTATGCAACAACATGCAAAACAAAGCATTACTACGAAAATCTTATAGGACTATGGATTCATTGCCTGTTACCTCTCATCTGTTGGAAATTTCCAGCAGATTACAGTGGAGAGTTAACGATAAAAACCCTATATTTTTTCGTTAGAGTTATGTATATGTAAGTCTTCAAAGGACCTCTATGTTTATTTGCCTTCGGTATTTGCGCTGCGTAATGGTAAACAAAGAAATTACCTCTATTATTTCGTTGGACCTCGCTTTTGTTCGTAGGGCGCGACGATCTCTTTCGGTTTATCTGCTATAGGCATTTACTACACTTAAATACATCTTCCTTGCTAAAAGCATCGCTGTAACATACTGTAAGCAAGCTTCGAGCGAGCCGCTAATATAAATCTTAGTCTTTTATTATTTGCTGATTTTGCAAAGCTCGTTGACTCTTCTCTCGAAGTAATTTTCACGAGTCAGCAATGGAGAGTTTTGAATACGAAATAATAAATGTGGTTTTCTTGTTGTCATGCAGGCCCAATGCCTACATATGGGGTTCTATGTATGGTAATTAATTTCATTCCCAATAGGCTATGTCGCCAATCCCGAGGCAATTTTTAGATATTTAATTCAATTAATTAATAATTGATATTTAATTAAGAAGTAAAAGGTACCACATACGATACCATGTTGTAAGCATATAGAGTTTTTCCATAATTACTCTTTGGATTTCATGTAATTTAAGTTTATAATCGGGAAAGGACTTTGTGTACACCCTGTATGATGTAAATCATCAAAAAATTTGAGAAAAATAAAAGTAACGATGCAAAAGTTTCCGTACACTTATCTGCAAAGTTATTTAGTATTTTGTGTGTCCACCTTAGGCTTGAAATTTTTTTAAAAATTATCAGTAGTTGGTTCTTTGTTGATTAGAATGTTGGCATTTCTGAATTGGGTGTTTTCTGTGAATCTTAATGGAAGATGGATGACTGTACAAGCCATAATTAGTAGAGAGCTGTCTACAGATCTAAAGATATCTGTTGCTGCTGCACACGAATCTGGAAAGATTTATAGGAAGATAGAAGAATAGTTTCAAATTCATTTACGACGGTTGCTGCAGTTATAAAAAAATGGAAAGGCTTTGGAACATTCAAAATTCGACCAAAGGTGTGGACGACCTTCCAATATTTCAGAACGTACAACTAGACGGCTTGAAAGAGTGGCTGCTGCCAATCCACAAGTGACTGCAGGTGATATTTTCCAAATATTAAGACTGTTATCGATGTCCATCCCTCTAGTGTATGTCGTACATTGATAAAAAATGTTCTGCATGGAAGATTTGCACGAACGAAACCTCTTCTACGAAAAGCGTACAAAGAAACTTTTTTAAAGTATGCCGACGATCATCAAAATGATGGATTTGCATTCTGTAAGAAAGTTCTCTGGACAGACGAGACAAATTGAATTATTCAGGAACAACGAGCAACGGTGTGTGTGGCGAAAAACAAATTCTACATTCGAGGGGGGGGGGAATCCCTCCTACGATTAAACATGGATAGTGGTCGTAGTTTGCTTCTTTGGAGATGTTTTAGTGTTTCTGGTCCAGGAAAGCTTGTCGTCATCAATAGAATTTTTATTTGGAACAAAAATATGAAGAAATTTTGGAAGAAAATGTATTGCCCTCAGTTTGGGAGTTGTGAATGGGTCGCAATTGGGTACTGCAACAAGATAATGATCCAAAATCTAAAAGTAAGAGCACCATGAAATGGCTTCAACCAAAAAATTTCAAGCTTCTCGAGTGGCTCAGTCAAATCCCATATCTCAGTTTAATCGAGAATTTATAGTTTGATTTGAAAAAAGGTGTCCGCAAGGGAAACCTTTCAAAGCTGAATGAACTGCAACAATTTTCTTTAGAAGAAAAATCTCATTTTACCTCTTCTATATCATGTTAACCCTCAACCACTATCGCGGGGTCAGGAAGGACCCCACCCATTTAAATTTTGTGTGACCAAGAAATTAAGATAGTGGTTGAGGGTTAAAATCACGAAAAACATTTGTGAAAGCCCTGTCTAATGTATGTATATGTATATATACACCGGGTGATTATAAATGATCTTCCCGATTTTAAACGTTATAAAAAAACAAAGCTACATCGAAAAGCAAGATATACAAATAAAGAAGAACTCGAAGTTTTATTTACAAGCTATTGAAGGTCAATATGAGCTCCTTTTGTGGCTCTGCAGACATCAAAGCGTATTCTGTTTCCCTCCATACATTTTGTAGCATATCATACTGAACTTTTTTAACAGCCTCACGTATCGTTTCCTTCAAATGTTCCAAAGTTCTTGCTATTGGTGGAACAAACACTTCATTTCTGACAGCTCCAGAGGAAGAAGTCAAGGGGGATAGATCAGGCGAACTACCAGGCAATTTGCTCATTCAGGAATGTTGTAACCTCAAAAGGAGCCTCAACAGGAGCTCATATTGAACTTCAATAGATTGTAAATAAAATTTTGAGTTCTTCTTTATTTGTATATCTTGCTGTTCGCTGTAAGCTTTGTTAGTTTTTTCATAATAACTGTTTAATATCGGAAGAGCATTTGTAATTACCACCATTTGTAATGCCCACATTGAGCAGGGCTTCCACAAATGTTTTTCATGATTGTAACAGGATACAGAAGAAATAAAATGAGAAATTTTTAAAATAAAGCAAAATATTGTATTTAATTTTTATGCACTAAGTCCCCCGTTGGTAACTGAAAACATCTGTATCGATTTCAACCCCATCTCTTTAACAACACTGTTGATGGCTGCTGTAATATTCTGTTGCAACGATTCCAAATTACCCACCTTTTCTTAAATAAACAAAATCCTTCACATATTCTCCTCCCCCACCACACAAAAAAAATGATTCGGCTTGCTCATCCAATCCAACAGTCACTGAATTCGTACCTCAGAACAACACGCTCAATGCTACTGCATTGTTGTACTACTACATCTTGTTGAAAGATTATATCTAACTCTTCTTTAACTTGAGTGATGACAAAGGTTTCAAATAGGTTGTACCAGTAACCGTTTCCTCTGCGAAGAAGAGAGGACCTAGAATCCTGTTATGTATTAGCCCGCACCAAACAATTCATTTTGGGACTCGCGTGCATATTGGATGGTAGCACATAAATGTTCTCAACCTCAAACTCTACAAGTATGGCGATTTACCTCCCACCCCACTTGAGTGAAACGCTGCCTCATCGGTGAAAAGAATGGGAATCAGAAAACTCTGTTCTTCATATATGTTTCGCAGCAAACTAAAGTACAGGCTCCACCCATTTTTCGCACAAGACGAGTTAATAAGATATACTCAAAGGCGTTTATGCAAGACTGAACCGTTGATTTAGGAACGGCCAGTTAACGGCTGCAGTGTGGAGTGGAGCTTTTACACAAAAATGAGTGTTTTATGCGCTCGACATCTTCATCTGACATGCGTGGTCAACCTGATGATTTATTTGGCAAGACAATCCCGGTTTCCTTGAACTGTTTATAAAAATTTGTGAATGCTTCATCAGTTGAGGCTCCTTCCCATATACACATGTCGACAGTCGCGCTGAACAATGATGATAACACTCAAATTCAGCTAACCACCACCACAAGCATTGTGCTTCTTCTTGCACGGTCACCATGACATTTATCGTAGCGCGTCAGTCAAACATACATAAATTTTACTGTCGCGCATGCACGTCATAGTTTACATATACGTGCGTGAGAATCACGAACACAGTATGGTACCTTATTTTAAATCATACAGAATTTTCTCTGGCATATCACACACACACACACACACACACACACACACACACACACACGTGTCCAAGAGTCCTCTAAGACTGAATAAAAACATCTGTAATAGGCCAACACACAAGAAAGAAGTGACAAACTGGACATAAAAGACAATGCAATACTAACAGTAAATTAGAAGTTATAATAATTTGATCAACTATAATCTCTTTCGTAATTTACTTTTACTCCATCTTACTATATAGCTTCTCCCACTTGCACTCCGAAAAAAACATCCTTTCCCCCCTCCTCTCCCTCCCTTCCCATATTTCTAAAATTTACATTCATTTATGAAATAATCTTTACTGCAGTCTTAAATTTTAATATAATCACTTTCCCGCTTCCGGAATTGAAAGTTATTTTACAAAGATATGAAAAGTGAAAGCGTGCTACGTATTATTTCTTGTATAAGATCCGGTATCTTATGTAAAGCTCTTTATTAGTTGCTTTATATAAATTCCGTCGTTGAGAATGAGTTGCATTATAAATATGGGCTTTACATATTTTTAAAATGTTTTACCTTAATATAGTTTTTAAAAGAAATATGAGAACCGCGCCATAATTATATACGCAGTGCATATATCTTAAATTGAAAAGCTCGTATCGCAATCTTCTGCCCAAAGACCGGTATCGGAACTTAAGAACGATGTTGACTTAAGTACCAAACGAAATGGTACGCGTGGTAGGAAGAGAGGAAACTAAAACTGAAAGGAAAATAAAGACTTAGGTTTTAAATCATTGTGGAAACAGAAAAAACATGATTATCTGTTATTTTAACAGAGAACGGTGTTAAGAGAAAACCGCAATAAACGCGGGCACTTAATACAGGCAATGCTTGAAAGCTGCGAATAACCACAATTCAATAATGTTCCTACCTGACACAAGGGAAAGCAGAGTGGTTACTTGCAGCTTTCAAGCACTAAGTCCCCGCGTTTATTGCAGTTTTTTCTTAACATTTAGGCTGCGAAAGTTAACTAACATTATGAGTTTCCTCCCAGCTCAATGTGTGCATACTCTGAACATGTGTGATATTGGGAGATTGTCTTTGCACCTTATAAACCCCCAGTTCCGCTTCCGAAAGGCGAACTACTTGGGGTACGAGCGTTGTCTAACAGAGCGTGAAGTTCTCCAAAGTTACTACGTCAGGAACGACTCATGTAGAAGCAAACACCCTGTTTGAACTTGTAGGTGTGAGAAAGGATAATTATTTTCCCGTGTGCAAGTAGAAACTCCGTTGAACAGATTACTTGAAGCTTCCATGCATTTGCCAGGACGGTGTTAATATATCGGACAGAACGTTGAAGACAAATTTCTGAAAATGGTTTCAAATGCCGAAAACGAAGAAACCTAAATTGGCCTCTAAAATGGACCGGAAATGACTAAATTGGAAGCACAAAGAAAAAAAATCCCAGAAAATAAGGGGAAATCAGAACAGTCAGATGTTAAGCAATTTGGACATGTTATATGAAACTGAATTAAATCTGATTCCGACTTCAATTTTATTCTTTGGTTGAAGAGCTTCATGTTTAAATCCTTTTACATTTGCTTCGGTAATCAATCGGCACCTTGTTGTCTTTATAATTTGGCATTAATCAGTGATAATGGTATGTTGAACAATGAACATTAACGAAACAATGAGAAAATCAGTTTCGGAAGGTTCTAGAAAATAAACTCATTCCTCAACTTACTTTTTTTTTATGGGACATTTAACTTCGAGCTACACTGCAAAGTTTCTAATTAAAGCCTTTTCTGGCTATAAATCAGATTCCTCACCTGAAATGGCCTTGCAGGGAACTCAGAAGATATGAATAAATCCAACTGAAAACATATGGGAGTCAGTCAAGAGAAGAATTAGTCAGAAGTTAATTACAAACAAAATGGAACTCATAACGAGCTTCGTTCAATTCTTACATGATGATGAAGAGTTGCAAAGGTCTCTTCCCAATCTCGATCATTCCCATTTCAGTTTTCGCTCAAAAATGAGAAATCTGAAAGTGGGAATCTCAAAGGAGGCAATTTTCAAATCGATCCATTCTCATTCCCGCTCTAAAGTCTCCAACTAATTTTCTTTTCACAGAAAATACCCCATCGGGTATGAAATTGCGTCACGCTCTCTTTTATACCCAACCAAATGAAGTTTTACCTAAATCTGAAATTCCTATTTAAAATTGGATGACAAAGAGGAACGGGAATGGCATCAAGTAATTACTTATTTGCAATGGTATTCCTAGAAATGTATTGAAAGTGTACCCAGACGCATTCAAGTACAGGGTATCCATAATGTCCTGTCACCCAAGTAAAATACTAACTGATTTTCGTTTTTCTTTCAGATCCATTTCAAATGTGTGATAGCAGCAACTATACAATTGAACAACACATATTGGCTAGTACCTGGGTCCATGAGCGATCACGTAATGGCAAAACCATTGAAAGTATTCGTGCAGACTTGCAGGACAGATTCAATCGTGCAGCTCCTCCAAAAAGGACTCTGTTGAGATGGGAAAAGAAACTGTTCACAACAGGAATTGTAAAAGATGAACCAAGAACTGCCAGGCCATCTAACTGTATCAGTGATAAATGGGTCTGAAAGAAAAACGAAATTCAGTATTTTACTGAGGTGACAAGACATTGTGGACACCCTGTACAAATATTAAAATGCCAAGAAAGGCCCCAATGGTTTTTATACAGAAAGGAAATTATTAAGAAATCTTCAAAAGTAAATTCTATTTTTATTTAGTTTTTTTTTACAATTCTTGAGTAAATTAAATTTCCAAAATTATATAAAAATGCATTTCTTACTAATGATTTTGGTAATTCTGTCGATCACACACACACACACACACACACACACACACACACACACACACACACACACACAGTGTGCATATCTCCTCATAATTGAGGTACTCACTTTTTTAAATCCATATATCTGAAAAACTAATTAACCACGCTAGCCTTACAAACATCGAACCCAAAAGGGTGTGATAAGTGTTTCGGGCGCAAATGAGGCCTCGAAGGGTGTTCTCTGTTAAGACAATGAAATACTCTCTAATCTAGCTTAGACTAGCCTGACCTAACCTCGTCAGAACCAACATTTTTTTTCGACTGTAAAAATACCTCTACCTTATTTACACAAATTTTTAAATGTTTTGAGGTGCATAGGCAGATTTATGTACAGGCAGGGTAGGCACCTGCCTGGGGGCGGCAAATTTTGCTTATTTCAATTTCAACCTAAATAGGGCAAAGAAAACAAAAATAGAAACTAAATAACTTATAAGCACTAATTAAATTAAATGGATTCACAAAAGTTAAAATAAAAAAAACAGCAGCCTCTAATAGCAAACTAGCGATATCAAATGGCACAACTATTAACAACTTAATCCCTGCCTAGGGGCGGCAAAATGCTAAGTACGCCTCTGCTGAGGTGTCAAATGTGTTACCCCAAAAAATTACCCCATTACATCTCCGAATTACCACACATTACCTCACTTATGCCCAGCCCAGTTGCCTACACACACGCACAATATTATAATATATATACAGAGCTGGGCAATAAATACATTGAATGTATTTAAATACTAAATACATGGGAGAAATGTATTTAAATACTAAATACTAAATACATTTTACGAATGTATTTAGATACTAAATACAAAATACATCAATTGTATTTAAATACATTTGTAAATACATTTTAAATACATACAAATTTGCTTGTTGAAGCCATGACACGCACACGATAAAGAAATCAACCGCTTTCGACTAAGAGTGGCACACAACTGATTGAACTGACACGTTGAAACATGAACCATGCTGTACTACACTGTCGACGCGTCGTACTGTGCTAGTACAGAACGTGTATTAAACCAGTAAAAGTATTTACATTTTTATATTTTGAGTATTTAAATACATTGTATTTAAATACTCATTAAAGTATTTAAATACTATATTTAAATACATGAAAAACAAAACAATGTATTTATAAATACAGTTCTAAATACACAAATGTATTTAAATACGTATTTAAATACTGCCCAGCTCTGTGTGTATATATATATATATATATATATATATATATACAGTATATATATTAACTTCATTCATATAATTTCATTAAAATTATAACCAGTTAACTAAATATTCCACAAAAATTACCATAAATAACTAAGCGGCAACTCTCGAGAAGAAAGTCTGTAGGAGTTTATTTCCTCGTAAGAAGGCATAAGGATTATTAACGTAAGCCTTGAAAATCCACTTGATATGGTAGTCATAAAAGCTATCCATGAAAATACATAAAGTGTTGCTCTTAAGTGAAATATTGAACTTTAAACTTCACGTTATCTATAAAACCAGAGTCTGATAGGTTTTTTTATATAATTTCTTCAATTTGGAGTTGATATTTGGAAATTTAATAATTAATCTGGAAAAATGCTAATGGTGGATTGGATTACAAAAATGAGAGGAGTCAGTAGTAAAAATATTTTAATGGCGAGTATAAACATATATTATACGTAATAATGTTCTAAAATATAAAGTCTGGATAGCTTATTAAACCTGGAATAGGGCGGGGTGCAAGTAATATCACGCATACATTATAAAATAGGCTTCGATCATATAATTATTATTATATACCTACACATCTCTTCCATATATATATATATATATATATATATATATATATGCCAAAATTCAGACAATTGTGCAAGATTAATTAGTTCAACCATCATTCTGGGCTGTATGGTACAGGTAAGTCTTATATCGATCAGAGTGCCAGGTAGAGTGCCACTAAAAATCGAGGGGTGGAAAGAGGGGAGAAGAGAATGGAGGGGATGGCACTATATGCCTGAACAGAAGTTCTTCGGTTTGTAATATTTAATTCAGGGCTGTATAGTGAAGGACACCCAAGCATCGATTTATAGGAGGGAATGTTCTTCGCAAAGGAATACCGGCCTTACTGAAGGAGCTCTCAAAAGCGTTTTTCTTTGTTCACCATTTCAATGTGGATCTGGTTGTTTTTGATGTATTGTGTTTTCGATGCATAATTGATTACTACTTTTCTTTACTTACAGTGAATAAATACTTTAATAATAATAATTATTATTATTATTATTCCAACCATTACGAAAATAACCACTTTACAAAATGAAAGACCCGAGAATTATGGAGTTCTCGTATATATTAGAGGTGGAACGAATGTCAATTTGTGATATTCGCGAATGCGAATGCGAATATTTTATTTTAATATTCGCGAATGCGAATGCGAATATTTACAAAAATTACTATTAGAATTAATATATCGTTTTTCATCATTAGAATTGAGGTATTTAAAATTTTAAATGTTAACTTGTAAGAGTTTCGCCATAGAAAATTAAATAGGAATAAATTCCATTGAATTTTCTATGTTACCGGGATACGGGACGAGGACCCACTCTTATAATGTATCCCACCAACCTCTTTCCCCAACCTCCACCCTTGAAAGAGGATGACTATTTCTTTATAAATGCCACGGAGCATCGTTTAGTCGGCAAGAGAAATAAGACATTTCATTCATTGTGAAGAGTATTCCCAATCTTCCGATAATGGTATTGATAAAGAAATAGTTTAGGCACTCACTGGTTGACTCTTTCGTACTTGAATTCTACTATTGGTAGATTATATTTTAGGAATAGTAGTTTTTCCGCTCTCCGCTGATAGTTTGGAGCGTTTTGTATCGTACACTAGACCGGCACCACTGAAAAGGCGTTCACTCGCAACACTGGATGGTGGACAAGCAAGAAAACACCTTGCTAATTGCGACAACTCTGAAAATTGTTCGGCATGCACTCTCCACCATTCCAGAGGATTTTCGTCAGTTGGCAGTCGTTTTTCCTTGAGATACTTGTCTAGATTCTTTGAAGATCGTTCTGAAATCCTTTCTCCAGACTCATCGTCACTGCTCGAGGAAAGGATTTCTTTCATAGCTTCGGCGACAGACGTGGACGGTTTTTTATCGCGCGGTTTTTCATCACGAAGGCCTGGAGATTGAGAATCTGTCTTTTCCTTACTAAGTGCTTCACATTTTAATCCAACCTCTACTTTAACCCTGTCCGTAACAAAAGAAGAGCTGAAAAATTTTACTTTGTATCTAGGATCTAAAAATGTAGCAATGTAGTACAAGTCGTTGTTTTCTGCTGAATCGAACCTTTTTGTTATTTCTGATAACATTGTTTCTCGCATCGCTTTGATCCCATGACTTTCTTCAGCTGTGGACAAACTGGACATCAATACTTTCTTCAGAGTGGTCACGAGAGGAATGACGTCCGCTATTGATGATGAGTTGCTGCTGATATTTCTTGTGATATCTTCGAATGGTTGGAGTAGAGTAATGCATTTGTCCAGAGTTGAATTGTCTTGAAGTGTTAAAGGTTTGATCTTACCGGTTGCAGTGGCATACAAGCAGAGAGGTTCATTGATAGCTTTCATTCTGATCATCATTTGCAGAGTACTATTCCAACGAGTAGGAACGTCATGAATCACAGAAAGCAGTGGAGCATTTATTCTAGCCTGAATTTTCTTAAACTCTTCTTGGGCCATGGTTGAATGATTGAAATGTGTCGCAATTGACCTACATTTTGAGATGACTTCAACGACTGCTTTCTGAGATGACAGAGAATTTTTGACAACAAGGTGCAATTGGTGACTGGCACAGTTGGTGTTGTTAACACCTGAAAGAAACAACGCTTTTTTCATATTAGCACCTGCATCCCTCATGACGCAGTGATCATCATCCGCGCACAGACTCCACTTCCCCAACAAATTGTCAAACACTTGGCTGAGATATTCCCCTGTGTGACGTTCAGAGAGGGGTCCAGCGCAGAGCACAAAACTCTGACGTTTGAATTCTTTGTCCACAGCGTTACTGGTCAGTGACAGCAACGAAACACCTGATTGTGTATCGGACCACTCATCGGTGGTGAAGGACAGTTTCGATGATTGTTTGAGGGAGCTGATATTGTCTCCAATTGTACTTCTGACAGAATCATACATTGTCTCACAAATTTTATCTCTGTAATACTTTCTTTGGCGCAGTGGATAACATGGCGCCGCTTCTTTCATGAGCCGCACAAAGCCAATATCTTCCACGTGAGAAAATGGAAGATCATCCATTACTAACACTTCTGCAATCTTACTGTCCATGCTCTTTGTTTTTGCGTTGTTCACACCCCACAATTTTGTCTTTTCAAGACACATTTCAAGAGTAGCTTGCTTCATCCTCGCAGCTGGTGTTGGAGATGCCTTCCTCTTCTTGCTACTTTCTTTCGCTTCTTCTTCGGTCTTACTCATATTCTTATGCTCTGCAGGGTGTTTGCTGTTAAGATGATTACGCAATCCAGATGTCGTTCCTTTTCGCGAATAATTGGCTTTACAAAGCTTACACTTAGCAATATCATTTGATACTAACTCAAAATAGTCCCAAACGGCACTGGAGGACGCCATCACAAAGCACCTGACACAATGAATTGGGGGCAATTGAAGGCGACACAGGTTATAGACGGACACTTGCACGCACCCTCACTCAGCCAAGGCTCGTGGGTAACTGACTCGCCAGGCTCCCGCACACCGACCCCTCTCAGACAGCTACAGCTGCATCTGCCGCTAGTCAGGAAAAAAACGTCGCTCATACGCACACAGCGACACACTGCGGGAAACAGACGTGGCAGCATCCAACAGTTTCATTTTCGCACCAACCGTTTCTGCGACAATTATAATGAAAAAAAACTAATGCATTACTTATAGCACGAAATATTCGCATTCGCATATTCGCACATCTAAATGCGAATGCGAATGTTCAAAATGATGCGAATATTCGCGAATGCGAATGCGAATATTCGGTCCACCTCTAGTATATATACACAAAACGCCGAAGTTAAATGACTATAATTCTGTGTACAAATTAAACATACCACTGATGATGGGAATTTAACTTCCGAAACGTCGGATATTAAATCTCCATAATGTTGACGTGGGCGTTCATCAACATTTTTATCCTCATATATATATTTTTTTTTTATTTTTTTTTTTTGTTTCAAAGAATGACCGCTCATGGCCACCAAAAGAAAGGTGGATAGCAGAGCGAACACAGAACGAAGAGTATGGAACAACTAATGGAAATGAACAATAGACGGGGGAGGAGGTGGAGGAGGTGGGGGAAAAGCAGAAAGATCATAGCGGAGTCACAGCCGGTAAAGAAGTCGGGAGCGAAAGAGGAAGGAGAACAACCCGGTTATCGAAAAGTAGGGACCTTCAGACAGAAGAGCGCCAAGCCTATCACAAAGCCCGACGCTCTCCAAAAAGGGAAAATACTCTGCGCGCAGCGCAGAGTAAAGCGGACACTCCACCAGGAGGTGGGCAACTGTAAGTAGGACGTCACAATTGGGACATCGGGGCACCCGATCCCCGGCCATCAAATAGCCATGGGTCAGGTGGGTGTGGCCAATACGGAGGCGGGCCAGAGCCACCTCCTTATGGCGCGACCGATGGAAGGAAGAGGCCCAACATCCCAACTTGGGTTTAATCTTGCAAAGTTTGTTATCCGTAACGCCATCCCAGCGACTCTGCCACTGGGAGCGCAAAAACCTACGGAAGCCAGGGATATAATCAGAAAAAGGGAGGGACACAGGTGAAACCTGCAGTCGGCACGCGGAACGGGCAGCTCGATCGGCAGCCTCATTTCCAGCCACGTTAACATGTGCTGGGACCCAGCAAAATACCACCTCCTTGCCACCGAAAGCGACAAGAGTATGGTACAGTAGCTGGATTCGTCGGACCAGCGGGTGGACAGGGTCAAAACACTCCAGGCCATCCAGGGCACTGCGGGAATCCGAATGGATGACGAACGACCCATCCGGATGCTCCCGCACCACCTCCAGAGCGCTCAGAATGGCATAGAGCTCCGCCGTAAAAACGGAAGCCTCATCAGGGAGACGGGTACATCGGGGAGCAAGGGCAGACGACTGGGGAACAGCCGCGGATCCAACGCCCCCCGACGACCTCGAGCCATCAGTGAAGATCGCAACACATGCAGAGTGACACGCCGCATGCTGAAGGAACAGAGACCGAAGCAAGGCAGAGTCCGACTCGGTCCTGCGAACGGGGCGCAACGCCCTACAGCACGCAACAGGGGTGCTCTCCCAAGGTGCAACACCCCTGAAAGAGACCGGTATAACGGATGGAGGGGGAGTGCCCATACCATCGAGGAGGGAGGTCACCGTGTCGGTGAAATACCAACCCCCATCCCGGCAGAACGCCCTCTCAACCACCTGGAATAGAGGAGAGGTGGGAAGACGGAGGATCCGGAGATAGTGTTTAGCAATGAGGAACGACCTCCGATCCTCCAAGGGAGGGATGTCGCACTCAACCTGCAGACTATCAACCGGAGAGGAGCGGAAGGCGCCAGATGACATGCGCAGTCCTCTAGAGAGGACCGGATCCAGTATCCGAAGGGCCGTGCGGGAGGCGGAGCCATACACCACACTCCCATAGTCTAATTTGGACTGTACCAGGGACACGTACAGACGGAGGAGCGTCCGCCTATCCGCGCCCCATGTAGTATGCGACAGATGCCCCAGCAAATCCAGGGTACGTCTCGCGGACTCGCGCAGCCGGCGAAGGTGGGGAACCCAGCTCAAACGGCTGTCGAAAACCATACCCAAGAAGAGTACTGATGGAACGAGGGCCAGAGGCTGACCCCCGAGTGTAAGGTTAAATGCCGGGATGGCGCCGGATCCCCGTCTCCTCGACGGAAGGAAGGCCACACACGAAGTCTTCGGGGAAGACAACGTAAGGCCCACCGACGACGCCCAGCGTTCAACCCGATTGACCGCGAGTTGGACTTGCCTCTCCACGAGGGGGGGACTCGTCCCCGCGGCATAGACAGCCAGATCATCTGCGTAGATGGAACAGCGCACCGAGGGCGGAAGAGCTCCCGGTAGCGCAGACATAACCAGGTTGAAGCAGGAGACGCTTAACACACCCCTGGGGCACCCCCTCCTCCTGAACATACAGGGCAGATAGGGCCGCCCCATTACGGACGCGGAAAGTGCGACGGCAGAGGAAGTTGCGAAGAAACGTGGGCAAAAAGCCCACAAAACCAAGAGACTTCAAACGGTCCATGACAACTCCCCGACGGGTCGTGTCATAGGCCTTTTGGACGTCGAAAAAGACGGCCAGAACAAGATTCCGGCGGGAAAATGCCTCCCGTACATCATGGCCAAGGAGGAGAAGGGGGTCCAGAGTACCCCGAAATCGACGAAAACCATACTGGGTCGGGGGGTATAACCCAAGCGACTCCAGTGTAAAGGAAAGTCGGACGGCCACCATCTTTTCGAGGAGCTTGCATAAGCAGCTCGTCAAAGCAATAGGCCGATAGCTCGCCACCTCCGCCGGATCCTTCCCCGGCTTAGGTATCGGGACCACAATCGCCTCCCTCCAACGGGAAGGGAACGACCCCTCAACCCACACCCGGTTGAAAAGATCCAGCAAGAAGTGCAGGGCCATCGGGTGCAGATTCCAAAGAAAGTCATACGGAATGTCATCAGGGCCAGGGGCGGAAGAACGACGGGTTGCCAAGGCAGCCCGAAGTTCCCGCATCGAAAGAGATGGTTATAGGGCTCGTTCCCAGGGGGCGGGAACGTGACCTCCGATAAAGGGCGATCCGCAGCTGAAGGCGAACGGGAAACCGCAGCAAAAGCACCGGCCAGCCGATCAGCCACAGCAGCAGGATCCGAAAGGAAGCCGTCCCCGTCCCGAAGGACAGGGCGACTAGCAGGGACTGGCTTCCCCTCGATACTACGTACCTTCCGCCACACAGCAGCAGAAGGGGTAGATGAGGAGATGCCGGACACAAAAGCACGCCAAGAGGCCCGACGGGCCAACTTGAGAGTCCGGCGGGCGAAAGCCTTCGCCCGCCGCATCTCAATCAAGTGGTCCGCGCGCCGGGTGCGGTGGAAGCGGCGCGTTGCCCTCTTCCTCTCGCACACCGCCTGGTGACATGCTGGAGTCCACCACGGGACGCTACGAGTCCGCGGGTTACCGGAAGATCGAGGAATACAGTCCTCCGCGACGCCCATCACCACCCGCTCGAAGAACTCCAAGCTCTCATCCACAGAGCCAAAGCTCAATACCGAACGGACAATGACGGAACGAGCTCTGAAAGATGGCCAGTCAGCCCGCGCAAGGCACCACCTCGGTCGAGACGAGACGCCCGGCTGCGGACCGACCGGCTCAAGACAGACTGGGTAATGATCACTGCCATAAGAGTCCCCCAACACCTTCCACGAAAAATCGAGTAAGGCATCGAGGGACACCAAGGAGAGATCAATACAGGTAAATGAACCCGTGGGTTCGTGGAAGTAGTAGGTTCACCGGAATTGAGGCACGCAAAGGAAAGTTCCTCCATTAAGGAGAGTAAATACCAGCAACATTAGTCGACCGAACATCTCCCCAAGCCGGGTCGCGACTGTTAAAGTCCCCGAGGAGGAGAAACGGTCGAGGTAGTTGCAGCACCAACTCGCGAACCGCGTCGCGAGAAGGAGGGTCATGAGGAGGAATATAAACCGAGCAGGCAGTGTACTGGCGATCTAAAAAGAGCCGCACAGCCACAGCCTGCAAGGAAGTGCGAAGAGGCACACCACGCGATGGTAACGAATGATGCACGTAAATCGCCGCACCCCGCCGGCGTGTGCGCTCATCCGGGGTGCAAGGGAAACCAACATAGCCAGAGAGACGAGGGAGTCCCCGCGCAGCCAGGATAGTCTCCTGGAGACAAACACAGGAAGGCCGCTCGCTCTCCAGCAGGGAGGCAAGGTTCTCCCAGTTAGCTAAAAGCCCCCTACAGTTCCAATGCAAGATGGAACTGTAAGGGGAAGCGGCATTATAAGAGGCAGAGAAAACAGCGAAATAGCCACGGACCAAGCTGAGCAGCAAACTCAACGGTCCGTAACCAGGGACGGAATCGGTTTCCCCGACTCACCCAGAACGGGGGGTAGGGGCCACCGACTCCGCATCTGCTGCACCCGTAGTAGAACGAGAAGTGGAGAGTAGAACAGGGAGGTCAGAGGGGGGCTCTCCCGGCGGGGGGAGAGACGACGAGTCGGGCCCAGCCGAAACCCCCAACTCCCCACCAGAGGGGGACCGGGGGGAACCAGCTGTTCGAGGGCTCGTCAAACCAGACAAGCACTGACGGGGGGGAGAGGAAAGGTCGACCACAGGTGGGAGAGGTAGATCCAGGAGAGAGACCCGACCACTCTCAGCAGGAGCCGGAGGGAGAGAGACTCCATGAAGGAGGGCCAGGCCCTCTCGACCGGGTCTATCATGGGAACAGAGTCAGTAATCGAGGGTGTCATGGGGCGGTGTACCTCGACCGACACCCGGACACTGGTCGGGGCACCGGGAGGTGACGCCTCACCAGCCCTCCGTATAGGGGGGGGGGAGTCCCGAGCGGATCAGGAACAGCGCGCCGCTTCCCCTCCGGTGAAGACGGGGAAGAAGGGGAAGCAGGGCGAGCAGTCAGGATCGGGTCGGAAGGACTCCGACTCCGACCACGGCGACGCTTCCTCCTCCCTTCGGGGCATCCCCCTCCCCACCCGAGAGACGAGTAGGCAAGGATCCAGACCCCAAGGCCGGAGGGGGAGAAGGGGCACTTGTAGGCAGGGAATCAGATGGGATGTCAGAAAGTGAGGCAGAGGAACAAGAAGGACCCGCGGCGCCAGGAGGACCACCAACCCCCGGGACTTCCAGGGGGGGCACCACTCCGGTAGACGCCGGGGTAGCACGGGAGGGGCCCGAGGACCCGCCAGGGCCAAGAGCCGCAGCGTAGGACAACCCCCGCCGCGGCTCCCGGTCACGGATCTATCGCGCGCCTCCCGCGCACTAAGGAATTCGGTAGTCCTTAAGGACCGCACCTCAAATTCAAACTTGAAAACGGGGCAGTCCCGAGAAGAGGAAGGGTGGGCCCCCGAACAGTTCGAGCACCGCGGGGGCTTCGTGCACGGGGTAGGGTGCGCAGGCCCACCGCAGCGGACACATAGCTTACCCTCACGGCGGCACGCAGAGCTAACATGGCCGAACCGGTTGCAGCCAAAGCAGCGAACCGGGTCAGGCACATATGGTCGCACCGAAAACTCACACGACCGGCGATCACCCATGCCCCAGAACACCTGGGCCGGAGGCACAAGGGAGTCAAAGGTCAGGAGCAGACGAGCGGACGGGGTAAGAGCACCATCCCGGCGCGACGAAAAGCGGAAGACCTTCGTTACCCCCTGGGGGGCAAGATCCTCCTGCAACTCGCCAACCGGGATTGACAGCAGACGGGAAGCGAAAATGGTGCCTTGACAGCTATTCAATTGCGGATGGGGAGTCACAGAAACTCTGCAACCCAAGACATCCTGCAACTGTAGAAGGGACCCAGTCACCCCCGAAGAACGGGACTTCAAAAGAAGAGACCCATCCTTCAGAGGGCGGATATCATAACGACAGGGAACCCCTATCGTCTTAAGGCGCTGAAACACCCGTTCCGAGTTGCCCGGAAGGGAGCCAGCGGAAGGGCGGAGAACAAGGAACCTGTCCACCGGACAGAAATTGACAGCAGAGACAGGTCCATGTGTAACGGTAACCGAGAGTGGGCGAGAGAACAAGGGCCGCGAAGACCCCGCCCTACGGCCACCACGAGTCCGGCCACGAGAGCCAGACGCCGCAGAGGACGAGAGGGGGCCATACGGCTTGAAGGTCAATCCAGCGGAGGCAGAGGCCGCTGAACGACCAGAAGTAGTAGTCTGATCCAAATCCAAGGGCGGGCCAGAGTCGTCAACAAGAGGGGAGTGAAGTTTAGAAATAGAACCCATAAACAGTAGTTTTACAAAAAACGGCAGCCTCGGACCCAAGGCGATGCACCAGCCGCCGCTGCATCCTTCAAAGCGCAGGCCCAACGTCCCGGGTAGCCCGCCCCCCAACCTAACTGTCGTTTTAAAAACAGCAGATTGGCACTACGGAGATTTGTCCGTTAAGGGCCAAGCAAAGACCCAATCCAGACGCAGCAGCGGTCCGGGCGCCCGTACCGTCCCCGGAGCACGGCTCAGCCACGGAGCGATGCCCCCCGGCGGGTGCACCCGATGACCCCAAGACTGCAAATACAAACAGAGGGGGGGGGATACTACGATTGACAGAGGCACAGGACCGAGTCAAGACAAAAGAAATTCCGGGAGAGACGGAAAAAAAGGGGGAGCAAAAAGAAAAGAAAAGGGGGGGAGAAAAGGAAAAAAAAAAAAAAAAAAACGCAACTAGGTAACTCTTCGCCCACACCCCGCGAGGAGTTGAGGAAACCTCAACAACCCACGAGGTGTACGAGCCCCCTCGGCCCGGCAAGCCGGAGTACCTAATCGAGGGGATATATATATATATATAGTATATATATATATATATAAACAAGGTATTTATTGCCAACCAAGCCAAATGGTTAAGCCACCGTGTTATACGATTGCACTAACCATTTAATCCGTTACCAGAAACATACATGAAGTATGTGTGTGTGTGTGTGTGTGTGTGTGTGTGTGTGTGTGTGTGTGTGTGTGTGTAAATACTGTAGTACATTTTATTTGTTTATGCTTAAGTAGTGCCTTATTTATTTAGGTTTTCTTTCAGTAAAGTACTCTGTGTGAAATTAGTGTACAGTATTTACTATACTGTAATTAGGCTTTTTCGTGTTTGTAGGAAGGTTTATTGTATTTGAGAAGGGGGGCTGAGCACCGGGTGGGTGGGGGGAAACGCTCCCAACAGAAAAAATGTGACAGGCTCTGCGCGCATTATTCCGGCATTGAGAGGTTTCACTATCACCAATTACTAATTTTATAGCATTTTTAGAAATTTTGTGTTTCTTCGCGAACCTGTTTCCGAATAGATAGATAAAGATAGAGATATAGCAAGGGCTAAAGAAAATTTCCATTTCCTGAATCAAAAGTTTTTAATTTACAGATTTATTACTTTCCTTTATAGTGATTTGCTATATTATATATATTATATATATATATACTGCATATATATATATATATATATATATATATATATATATATAATGACTATTTACCAATCATTGTACTTGGAAAGAAAAAAATTCACTTCACTTCGCTTCATCCATCCATACATACATTACATTAGCCCTGTTCAAACATCAACGTTTTCTTATTTTCATAGGTTTCTGTACTTTTTCCCATGCTTTTTGACCTGAAAAGGCCGAAAATCACAACCATTTTGACCTAGGTTGTTGGGAAGCATTGCCGCATGGAACTTTAAGTTTTCTGCCTTGAAATCGGCCAAAAGCACCAGTTCCGGGGTCCCTTGAATCATGTTTTGCACTATAACTTTTTATCTAAACAAGATAGAGCAACAAAATAGGCACCAAATTAAAGTGTTTTTAATCCTCTTTCTAAATTATACAATTATGATAGTCTTGGAACAAGAAATGGCACATTGGTACATACAAATATTTCAGAAATATCACAAAATTCGTTTTCTCACACTCAAGGCAGACAAGGCGCCTTATTCATGACACAAATTTGAGATTAACATTTTGTCAAGTCTAATCGATCAAGAAGTGAAAGCATTACATCATGATTAATTTCATAATGACATTTACACAGTCAGTTGTTGAGAGTTTGTTTCTTGAAGCTGTCAAAGCGGCGTCTGTTGAACTCCACAGCTTGAAGGAGATAGTCCCTTTGCTTGGCATCTGTTGTTATGACATTTGCAAAGTCGCTCATCATCTTGACACCACGTTCAGCAATGTCATTCACCACTTTCAGATTCTTAACATAGTCCAACGCTTTTCTGTAGTCCTCATTCTGTGGCCAAGACGTGACAGGTTCCAGAAGCCACTCGGATCCAATGTTCAGTGTGTCCAGCAGGAAATGTGATTCTGGGCCAATGAGATCAACCAGGATGGTCTTAGCTGTGACTCTCTGGAATAGAGGCTTTCCTGTTCTGAAGCTGTCTGGCTTCTCAGTGGCATGTAACTGGGCAGCAATGTCGTGCTTCAATGTGTCACTCAATCTACTGCTGAACAGGGCAAATGGCACGACTTCCTGCGTCAGGTACCATTTGTGGTTTTCCATCTTATTAAGTACTGCATCAGCAAGCTCTGGGTCAGTTTTCTTGTACTTCAACATGTCCTGGATTAGACTTAGATCATTCACGGGAGCATCTGCAGCAGACATTGACATCATCCATACAGGAGTGTAGAACAGCGCAAGGAAGGTGTTGAGTCTTTCCAGCTTTGATACAGTGTCTTCGTCGTACTCAAGTTGATCTGCAAACATCAGCATTTTCATGGAGTACAGGTTTCTGGCCATCCATCTGGCCTGATGAATGGCGCCTGGTCGACTTCAGTGAATACCTCGAGGAGGCGTTCCTCCAAGAACAATGACTGTCAGTTCAGCCATTTCCCTGTAGTCGCTCTTGGAAGCCTTTCTGCTGTTAGAATGTCTTGGAGTATTTCTTCACTGTTCTTCTTCTTTTCCTTCAGCCATTTGCTGTTGATAGCCAGCATCTTTGGGTTTTCCTTGGACAAGTCCGTCCAAACATCCTTCAGATGCTCAAACCAGGGATTATCTGGCCCCTTCACCTTCCCAAACAGCTTCTCCCAAACTGCTCCTACTAGGATTTCCAGGATGTGATGTCGACAGGCCAGATAAAACACCTTTTTGTTCAGCATTTTCTCTAGCAGTTTGGCAGCTCCTCTGTGAACTCCACTGTTACTGGATGTAGTGTCAAAAACAAGGGCAGTAACATTATCCGTAAGTTCCCATGTCTCCAGTAAATCCATTGAAGCCTCAGCCTGAGCTGTGCCAGAAGAATTGTCGATGACAGGTACTCCCAATAACTTTCCTTCAGTGTATGAAGGTGGACCAGACACTAGCACAGCTAAAGTCTCTGAGGTACTTCCAGGTTCACTGCCCAAGACATCTTTGAGCAACTTTCCATCCCAGTGTAAGGCAGCGTACTGTGGGGGTTTTCACAAAACTTGGACATGTGACTCTGGCTGATATTATACCTGGACAGCATTCTGTTGCGACGTGTTGTTGAGGTTGAGATGACGAAGTTATCCAGATCAGCCCCTCCAGCTTTCAAGGTGGCAGAAACCATGGCAGTAACTTGATTGTCTGATAAAACAAGACGATCAGCTGTATTGCAGATGACATCACATTCCATGACCTTCCTTGGAAACGTCAAAGTCACACTAGTCACAGTGTCTTGATGGTGAGAACATCCAGGACGAGGCTGATGGTAATCCATGTCCTCTGTGTTAGCGTCGTTGTCAGTTGAGTCACCCCAGGTAATGTCATCCACATGAACAACTGCCTCTTGTTCTGCTGCAGCTGTAAAATAGTACAACATGTTAAGACAGTAATTGTTAAGTACATGCTAAATATCGCAATGGAGTAAAACTTAAAACTTTTTGTAACGTTCAAAGTAATTAGTTTTACCTTGTTCTTGTCTATGCTGCAGTCTTTCATTCCTCGCTGCTTGCTGCAGGGATCTTGTCTCAAAAATCTTGTCATGACCAGACATATGACCTTTCCTCTCAGTCTTTTGGTCTTCGTAGAACCTGATATCCTCATCTTTCTTCTCTCTGGATAACAGTCTGTTGTTCTGTATTTCCTGGATTGTATCTGGAGCTCCTATATCGAACAGGCTGTCTAATTCCAGCACAAATGCTCCTCTTTTTCCTCCAGGGTTACTTGCTCTTCCTTTGCTTTTCACCAGAGCACGATGTTTCTCATGTAGTTTCATGAAGAGCTTCATTGCGTTGTACTTGGTCATTGTCTTGATCCTAGCCATCTGCCAGAATGGGATAATAGATTCAACTGTTTCATATGCAAGGTCTTGAACCATGGGCCTCCCTGCATTTTCCGGTAAATTCTGAAGATTAAGGAAATACTGGAACGCCTGTCTGTTGGTGGGAAGCTGGGAACCACTGATAAAAGCTGAAGGGTATCCAACCAGGAAAGTTTCAGTGAGAGATCTGGTAGATGGCCCAGTTGACACCTGCCTGTGGACAGTACGTGGAGGTTCTGAGATATCAACTGTGCGCCCACGGAGCTCCCTCAGCTCCTTGCTTAATGCCATTGTGAAGTTGTAACTTGTAGATGGTTTTCTAGATTCTGATTGAGTTTCTGTTGTTTCCTGAAAAATGATAGATATTTATTTATTTATTTAATTTATTTATTTATTATTATTATTTATTAATTTTATGCTCTTTCATTTGATACCTAATTTGTTGCTCTATCTTGTTTAGATCAAAAGTTAAAGTGCAAAATAATTCAAGGGACCCGGAATTGGCGCTTTGGCCGATTTCAAGGCAGAAAATTTAAAGCTCCATGCGGCAATGCTTCCAACATCCTAGGTCAAAATAGTTGTGATTTTCGGCTTTTCAGGTCAAAAAGCATGGGAAAATGTACAGAAACCTATGAAAATAAGAAAAAGTTGATTTTTGAACAGGCCTAACATTACATACACATATACTGGGTTGCCCAGAAAAAAGTAAGCTATTGCTTTTAAGACTTTATTTCAGTTTTATTTTTGAAAAAACTCCAACAAAGAAATTTAGTATATCAAAAACAAATATTATAAAGACAGAAGTGCTACATACGTGGCAATAGTAAATATAATAGTTGATAAAAGCAATAGCTTACTTTTTTCTGGACAACACGGTATATATATATATATATAAATTTTTTTTCAGAGACATTTCACAGCCAAACACACCCAAACACTGGAAAATAGGAAAGGCAGAATGTGTGCAGTGTTCCTAAACTAAAGGCCCGGCAAGGGACCTCCTCAACGCAAAGAAAACAGTTTGGTTGTCAGGGTGCCAAGACGTTTTAACCAGCTTCCAAAGGACCTCAGGAACATGACAGGGGTCAAAGTTGACGTCTTCAAAAGAAGACTAGATGCCTGGCTCAGGACGGTACCAGATGAACCGCGTGTAACGGCTATGTGCGGTGGAGAGCGCAAGAAAGCAACTCGCTCTTCCATTAATCCAGGCCTAAAGGCGGGGGCCACCAGCTTGACGTACGTGTGAAGAAAGACCAAAGCACGACCCTCTGCTCCCGAGGCAGCGGGTATGGAAAAAGCTTGAAAAGATACCTTGACTCTAGGAAAGTAGCCAAGGAAATTTTACAGAAAAGAGAATATATAAGCTAGCTCTACAGTCACGCTATGCACATACAGAGATCGTACACAAAATAGCACCGCTATATAAACTAACCAATAATATACAGGGTGGGCCGTAAGTTTCCATACATAGGAAAATTTAAATTATGGTCTTCACGTGCGTCGGTATTTGGATCAGCAGTTTCCGGATGCTTGGATTGGTCGGCGTGGTCCTGTGGAGTGGCCTCCCAGATCCCCAGATCTCACCTCCCTTGATTTCTATCTTTGGGGGCACTTGAAGGCCATGGTGTATCAGGAAAAGATACGAGACATAAATCATCTAAAGGAACGTATCACCAACGCCATTACAAGCATAACGTCAACTGTGCTAATGCGTGTTCATCAACAGTGGGGAACACGTATTGAAATGTGTTTTCAAAACAATGGCAACCATGTAGAGCATATTATATAAATAAAAATGGTTGTCCATAAAAAAATGTTTATTTTTCCTATGTATGGAAACTTACGGCTCACCCTGTACTTGTGATGATCGCACATTAACCACTTGGTGATACAAAAGCCTCGAATACGTGGTTTTGATTTTATGAGTATTTACAGCTCTATTTACCGAGGTATCGGTCCAACAAACACCTCATGACCCACTTCAGGCTAGACCCAAAAGGATTAAGAGAGAGGTAAAAGTTAAACTCGCTGTGTCTACACCCATGTACGCGCAAACCCATCACGCCGGCAAAGTGATGAAATTCTTCTACAGGAAATGGGTGGAAACAGGAATTAAGAACAAATCAGATTTTCCACACCATGCCCTCACCCGTCACGTGCAACCGGCCATCCGAAAGAAAGGGGAGAAAAGATGTGATGGCAAAAACAACTCTACCTCACTTAATCGGTGCAATGCATTTTTTTTTTATTCCTTATGAAATTTTCTAAAAAATATTTTTCTACTCTCTTCCTAGACATATTGAATGCCATCTACCAAGTAGCAGACCATTCAACTAACTTATCAAAGAGAGAGCGAGAGAGAGAATTAAATAAAAAATACATGGCGACAGAAGGGAAAAATGGAAAAATTCATCTGAATGGAGAATTCAAAGGCCATAATAAGAGGAGGATGGAATGAACTAAGTGATCTCAAAGAGCTCTTTCAAAGGGCTTTCCACAGTGGAGAAAAGCCTCTTAAGGACAGCGTTCCGCCATGTTAAAAGAGTGGAAAGTAGATCATCATTATGAGCGTCATATCCTTCTGGGTAGTGACATTCGCTGCCTTTTCAAAAAGCATTTGACCGAAGTGGAGTCGTATATACACATTTCCACACACTCGTACATTGCATGTATTCGCTCTAATGCATTAATGAAATACAATACAAGAAATAATTTCCAGAAAAACGTCTATTTTTATTGTAATAGGCCACGCTAGCTTTCAAGGGTTAAACTACATGTTGAAAATCAGATTGAGGGGGGGGGGGCGGGGAATTCTTGCAACTTTTTCCGGGGTTGGTATAGTGACACTAATAAGTAATAATCTTAACCCTTTCATACCCAAATTAAGTCGAAAAGTAAAAAAAAAAAAAATTGGGATATAAAAATCGTTTAATTGGACCCAAAATAACTGAAAAATATATTTTACAAAGTTTTATTGTTCATAATTAATAAAATACGAAATGTGTTAAATTTCACACATTGGGAACTGGAAGGTCTAAAATTGCTTCCAAAGTTAACGATGAAAATTTCACACACTGGGCATTAAAGGGTTAAAAAAATGAACAGGCAGTAATAATAATTACCACAAAAATAAAACCGAATAATTTAAGGCTAGAAGATTATCATGTAGAAAAATTAGTCGTTCAGCAGCATCAGGAGTTAAACGATTACGTGCGTCGGTAATTACAAATACTTCTCACCACGTCATTTCGCCATTATAGCGCCACAATCAAGAGGGTTCGTGTCACGACTGACTCGTAACTGCTTTGAATAGATGTCTAATTCTTTTTGACAACTTTGCATAGGTGGAGGCACATCTGACTGTGAAAACGTAGCAACCTCATCGAAGTAGCTCCATAAGTCAACCTTCAGCTTCTTTTTCGAAAGTTCTTGATCTTCTCATGAAGCAAAAGCAGTTGCTTCATTGTCATGAGTTATATTACGTGTAGGTCCAGCATCAGGTGGTGTAGACAATGACTGACTCATTTTTTACAAACTCAGACACTAATGAAAGCAAGTTTGAAACAAGGATCTAAAACCTGAACAATCATTCAATTAATGTCTGTCTTCCACTGCTTGAAGCGATTCTGTAAATTTTCTACTAAATCGTTTTTCATAGTATGAATACCAGCATCATCAATTATGTTACGCAAAAATATCACGAGACCATTACACCGGGAGTCACCATGGAAAAACAAGAAAAATCAGAGACAAAGTCATTCGTTAATTTTTCACATGGGACAAGAAGCTTTACAACACGCTGAATAAAAGTCCACTGATGGTTATTGAGGGTTGGTATGTCATACTCCAATGAGTATGCAACAACTTTTTTATTTGTTGAAGTAGTAGTTGTAGCATAACACTCCCAGGCCCACCCGTACGGGAAAAGATGGGAAATTAAACAATTTCAACTATTTTGTATTTGTATTCTTATAGGCTTAGATAATTAATAATCATATTCAATTTTTTACATCGATGCCTAATTTTATACAAGCGAGAAGTGGGATGCGGGCAGCAGCGGCTGTACCACCCACCCACAGACGGGGTATACTAAGTCATCCGTGAAATCAGGTTATCCGTGATCATGGAACACGCTTCAATCACGAAAACTAAACCTTCGTGTAAAAAAAAAAATTGCGACCTCCCCCCCATTCCCGAAATGACGATGCAGCATACACTTCAACTGTAAAACTAGCTCCCGAACTATCTCCCACATGATGATGGAAGGCGTGGTAAGAAGTAAATATTTAATCCGTTCAATAAAAGGATGGTAGATTCTGCTGAACTTGCAGGAAACGTACACGATAAATTGACTGAACATTCTTCTGACAAGACCCGACAGTTGTCACTCTCGTCAGAAGACTTACGTACAAGTTGGATTGTACGGAAAAGCGAGTATCTAGAAGTAGTGTCTGAAGCACAAAGTTTTAATCCAATTTGCAACTTCATATTTATGCGAATTGGGCTTCTCATCAATGGTAACAGTTAAAACAAAGCAATGAAATTGACAGTATACGTGTTACTTTGTGTTTAGTCCATTCAACCGAATACAAGAAGATTAACGAATGCAAAGTAGGCACATTGAAAGGAGTAACAATTTCATATGAAGATTACGATGAAGAGAAGATAATTTCAACTGAAAAACTAACATTACAAGAAGTTTTCACTTGACAAAAAATATAGGCTGTCTGATTTTAAATATTTTTCTAATTTTTGGTTGAAAAATAATATTCAGTTTTCTGTATATGCTGATTTTTCGTTTTTTAACTAAATATGAACTTTCTTGAGCACTTACCGCGACCCCCACGTTCAGAAACATTGCCTGAGAGTTATGACGACATTAATACAGTATTTACAACTCTTTAATAGTTAACGGCAATGATAGACGGGAAAGTATGCCATATTGAAAATGATACACAATATTAGAGTACTTTTTTTAAGCTGGAAGGACGGGCCAAGGCCGAATGACCGCAAAAACGCCTCCACCCCCTATAGAGGAAGAGAGCCAAAACCAAGGTTCAGGGTTTTCGAGATGCCTAGAGACACTGCGTTTGAAAGATTGGGGTCATAGACAGGAGGAAAGATGGATTGGGGGAGATTGTTCCAGAATTGACCGGCGAAGATGATGAAAGATTAAAAATATCGATTAACCCTTGCGTTAAAGAGTTGGAGAGAAAAGGAATAAAAATGTGTTGAAAGTCTGGTTCTCCGTGCTCTCCTTAGAGGCGGCGGCATGCAGTTTAGAGTTCAGAAGAGCAGTGTCCGTTATAATAGCGATAGCAGAGAGAAATTGAGGCAACATTGCGGCGGAGAGAGATTGAAGGCAAGCAGTAAGAGGCGAGGAAGTGATGAGAAAAAAGCCTTTAATTCCACCCGGTCAAATAGAGCTGTGTGGGATGAGCCATCCTACACACAAGAAGCGTACTCCATACAAGGCCGGACAAACCCCTGTACAGAGACAGCAACGGATTAGGGGTGAAGAAACGTCGAATAATGAGGTGGGCAGGCACCTCATTTGTCAACGTCGAATAATGAGTGGGCAGGCACCTCATTTGTCAACGTCGAATAATGAGGTGGGCAGGCACCTCATTTGTCAACGTCGAATAATGAGGTGGGCAGGCACCTCATTTGTCAACGTCGAATAATGAGGTGGGCAGGCACCTCATTTGTCAACGTGAATAATGAGGTGGCAGGCACCTCATTTGTCAACGTTGTTGTTGTTGTTTAGCCGATCAGCCCACCCTGATCGAGCAAGCCGGCGGCACGCAGGTAACCGATCGCCCTTTCAGGAGTGGACCAGAGGTTCAGCGCACTAGTGATGATGTGTGTGTTCGTTGTTGTGTTTGAGCGGTACAGTCTGTCATAATGTGTTCAATTGTTTGTGGTGTGTCCTGGCACAGGTGGCAGGTGTCGTCTGTGGAGTTGTCTAGTCTGTGTTTATATGTCCGTAAGTTGGGGTGATGTCCACATCGGAATCGTGCTAAGTTAACTCGATCCGATACGCTCAGACTGATCTTTGACCTGTTAATGGGTGGCGGCTTCGCACCTAGGACCGCATTCGGACCGAGTCGTGTCAGTGCTTTGTGGGTTAGGTGGCTGTATATGTGTTTTCTGTACTGTGTGATGTTTGTGGGGCGTGGTATGGAATGGAGTATTTGGTTATGTGTCTCTGGTGTTACCTTAATGGTGCGAGGTGTCGGTGGATGATTGTACATGTAGTGGCAAGGGTGTTGTGGGTTAGTTGTCGCTGCTGCCATGAATTGTGTTCCCCTCATGTCTAAATGTTCCCTAACTTTCAGTATTTTTGTTTCTGTGTGCAGGTGTTCTATTGGTGTTGTTTGAGTGCGTCCTGTAATGATACAAAGTGCGTTGTTTTGTATTGTCTGTAAGGTGTTTGTGTGTGTTTGAGATAATGGTTGCCCAGCATGGGCTAGCATAGTCCATAACTGAGCGAATATATTGTTTGTATGAGTGATGTTGTTTCCTGCTGGTGTCCAAAGTTTGTGCCTGTTACTACCCCAAGCTTGTTAAGTCTTGACGTACATTTGTTTTTAATGTCCTGAATGTGGTTTGCAAAAGATAATGATGTGTTGTATGTGACCCCAAATATTTTGGTCCTGTGAGTGTGTGGAATGTTGGGGTTGGGAGCTCATTGAAGTTTTCAAAGTCGTTAATAAAATGGATAACGTAAATTTTGACAAACTGTTCACTTTTGATAATAATACTCGCAATAACGGATTTAAATTACGTGGCAGACGTTTTATTACTAACATCGCTAAAAACTTATTTACGTTTAAAGTAATTAATAAATGGAATAATCTTCCCGCGTCCGTCGTGAACTCTAACAGCGTTAATATGTTTAAAGAGAGTTTAGATAGGTATTTTTTAAACTAAAGGGTGATCCAGAGAAATGGGACCCAAAAGAAACCCCTGTAACTCTTAAAGTATAAGTCCTTTTATAAAATCATACGCATCATTCGAAAGAGGATAGTTACAAGTTTGTACAGGATTGTATAGGTTTTGACAATACAAGACAAGATAAGATACAAAACAAAATAAAAGTGTTAGTTAAAACTAACCCTTCAAGATGACTGCATGGACTGTGGAACAGCTGCGTTTCATAACTGAGCAATATATGAGCATGGAAGAAGTGTAGTTTCAGCTCAAAGATCTTTCAAGACAAATTTTCAGATGTCAAAATCACCTTCTAAGAGCTGAAACTACACTTCGTCCATGCTCATAATATTGCTCAGTTATGAAACGCAGCTGTTCCACAGTCCATGCAGTCATCTTGAAGGGTTAGTTTTAACTAACACTTTTATTTTGTTTTGTATCTTATCTTGTCTTGTATTGTCAAAACCTATACAATCCTGTACAAACTTGTAACTATCCTCTTTCGAATGATGCGTATGATTTTATAAAAGGACTTATACTTTAAGAGTTACAGGAGTTTCTTTTGGGTCCCATTTCTCTGGATCACCCTTTATTAACATCGTTTAAAATAATAAAACGATTAGCAACAGGAGCTCTGGTGGTAATGGTCGAGGTTTGAGTCTGTTGACGATTCATGCCAACTTGTGATATGCAAACAAAATTATATTAAAAAAAATATTTAGACTCACACGAACTTGGATGTAGCTCGTAGCGTAAACCCCCACACTTTTTGTTATACTCTCCATACTTTTTTTTTTCTTATCCTCTCTTTACTTGCACATCTGTAGTTTGGATGGTATGACAGTGTTTGTAAGCATTCTTATTTTACTTCTTTTCACTTCCACCCCTTTCCTATTCTCTTCGACTACTTTTCCAACTTGTCGGCTAGGGTGTTTCATAAATGAGAACCACATTATATTTTTAATCCACATAGATGCCCGTGTTCGTTTTACATATTTATCACTCCTGGCCAAAAATGAGACTCCTTCGACAACAATAAGGGGTCCCGAGAAATCACGCCTTCCGTCAGAGAGCACAGACTCATCACTTCATCATTTCCCCCTTCTGCTTCTTCGGAAAATCCTTCCTGTTCTTGAAAACTGCTTTCAGCAGGTACTGTTTGTCTTCTTCCTTCGTTGTTAGGGCAGTATTGAATTTCTCGATGAGAGCGATTCCCCGTTCAGCCGAGTCGTTCACCACAGCCAGGACGCGGACCCTAGCTAGGCCTGCTTGGTAGTGTGGGTCGCTTTCCCAAGACGAAGTGGGATTTTCGACGAAGGCGCCGTTGATCCCGAGTGCGGTGAAGAGATCCTTCGTCCTCGAGGTAACGAAATCCGAAATCTTCTTTCCTTTGAAAGAGCCGAGGACGGTCTTCCCCTCCAGACGCTTCAACGCTTTCCTCGATGCCGGTTTGGCGAGGTTCTCTCGCATCCTTTGTTTCTCTTCCTGAGGAACCCTTTAATCGAAGAATGCCAAGCCGACCAGCGTCTCGAAGTACCAGAGGTATCGTTTCATGGCCGCTTGCGCTTGCTTGGCGACGTCGACGATCACGGCATCTTCCTGCAGTATTTCCAGGTCCAGCAAGAACTCCAGATCCACACGTGGGGCCTGCTCTGCTCTCGTCGCACGACTCCAAGCCTTTGCGTAGGCCAGGGCGACGAACAGGCAGATTTCTTTAACTCCTTTCAGCTCCCGCCCGGTCATCCTGAACTGGTCCTGAAGGAGGTACAGCTTCAATCCGTAAATGGCTTTCGCCATCCACCGCGCATGATGGTATGCTCCTGGCTTCCGCATTGGCACATTGGCGACAGTCTCTTCCCTGAGAAAGAGGATAACCAGTTGAAGAAGTTCTTGGTAGTCATCCCGCGGCTGACCAGAAGCCAGAGCTTCCCTCACGACAAGGACAGTTCGGTCCTTGAGACCCTGAAGAGGTCCAGCAATGCTGCAGCTATCTGAATCAATAGCAGTGGTGATAAGAGATCGGTCGATGAAACCCCACTGCTCTTGGAATCTTTTGAAGATCCCAGTCTCGGGCCCAGAGGTGGGGCCCATCGAAGACCGGAAGACTTGGGCCAGGATGATTTCGTACATATGGTGCCTGCATGCTAGGTAAAGAAGTTGCTTCCCGAAACCCTCCTCAATCTTGACGCAGGCTCCCACGTGAATTCCGGTGTTCGATGCCGTTGTATCGAATGATAACCCCTTGATTCGTTCGGACAGGTCGTGTTCCCGCACAAGATCAATGCAGACGCGTGCCGTCTCCGCTCCCGTGCCAGCTGAAACTTTCGGAACTCCACGCAGCTTCTCCTGGCCGTTCCCGGTGACCAGCACAGCAATCCGGTCCACAGATCCGTCACCTGTGATTTCAGGCAGCATTTTCCCGTCCCAGTGCAACACCAAGGGCTCCTCAGGACAGAATTCTCCCTCTTGATACGCCTCTGCTGCTTGCTTCCGAAGCGACTGGCGAGCACGATACATTGTGGAAGAGGAAATGGATACCTCGTTCAAATCGTGCCCCAAGGATTGCGCGACGACGGCGTAGGACATCGCTGCATCACGATAAGAAATGTTCATCCGGTCGTACGCGACAGCCACATCCTGAGTGATGAGGTTCCTCGACCGCTTCCTCGGAGAAGGACATGAAGCAGACGTGGAGGCTGCCAAGGAGGGATCATCTTCCGCAGATGGCGACGCCGAGGACGAGCAGCTGTCTTCAAGAGTAGCAGCTTCTGTAACCGTTCTTGGCCCGCTCGAATTCCCGGTGTCGTCTCTCCTCCTGCTGTTCCTCTCGACGCCTTTTCCTACTCTCCATTTGGGCCAGCTTCATGTCTGCCGATCCCATACTGCTCTCTGTTGGGTCCTCCTGCCGACTCTTGTAGAAGAGCTTGTCTTCCTCGTTTGTCATCATAGAAAGGGCATTGGAATGACCAATATCGAGGATTTCGTTCTTGAGTTCCGCCTTGAACATGTCCTCCGCAACACGACAGCTCTCCTCGGATCTGTTCCTGCTTTTCACCAACTTGTCGTAACGCTGGAGCAGAGCTTCCATTTTCCGAAGGGCGCTGTCCCGCCTCATAGTAGGGATCCTTGCTCTTTTCCAGAACACCATCAC
>JAJOZX010004578.1:0-117500 GCA_023014485.1 Bathynomus jamesi | reverse complement strand
GTTTCAAATAGACTCTTTCACATTGTCTGTAATAGTTCAATGTCGATCGGCCATATCTCTGGGTTAATATCAAAGCTATTGACTTCTCCTTAGGGAACCGGAGCTTACAGATGAAAAGAAGGATCAACACAACGGCAAACATTTTCATTTATTTGTACATCAGACGTTTCGACAAATCTTTTGTCATCATCAGTGAGTTAAGTCTTAAAACCTTAAAACAAAATTGAAAAGTGAAAGTTACATCAATACAATATTAAGACCATTAAAATTAAAACCTTAAAGCAAAATGAAAATTGCATCAATACAAAATTAAAAACATTTAAATTTCATCACTATAAAAACTAAAATTAAATTAAATTTCATCACTATAAAAACTAAAATTAAATTACCTCAATAGGTAAATACACAATGTTTACATCCACCTCCATACTTGGCAAAGTCTAAGAGAACACTAGGTGGTCAGAGGATTAGAAAGGGTATATCTGTGAAACACGGTTGGTTGTCAAAAGAGTCGTAATTTGTAGGATGAGCTATTATTATTAAGGGAGGGTTTGTTTCTATAGATGTACAAAGATTCTAAAATTCGGAGTTCTGTAAGGTTATTGGATCTAGTTAAAATTTCAAACTGAGTTTTGTGAAGGGGATGGTCGTTTTCATCACTGTGGTTTCTAATTGCGGATTGTGGAGGGCTACTGAGGGGACGGTTGGTACGGACTGACAAGCCCAAATGTTACAGAAGATACGTGGATGACACTTTCTTAATATTTAACCATCCTTCACACGTAAAACTTTTTCTTGATTATCTTAATAAACAACATAGTAATATTAAGTACACGTGTGAAAACGAAACAAATAATAGTTTACCTTTCCTGGATGTTTTAGTTAAACGGGCCCATAATAAGTTCCATACTTCACTATTTCGGAAACAAACTCTTACTGGCTTGGGAACCAATTATTTAAGTTGTATGTTTTATAAATATAAGATTAGTGCTATAGTAACATTATTAACAAGAAGTTACCGTATTTGTTCGGATTACTTTTCGTTAAACGAAGAATTTAAATTTTTAAAACAGTACTTTATTAACAATTACTACCCTTCTCATCTATTCGATAACCAATTAAAGAAATTTTTAAATAACACTTTTGATACTAAACTCCCCGTAACTACAGTACAAAAAGAAACCAGATATATTAAATTACCTTTTTATGGTTATTTATCATTGCGTATTCGAGGTGAATTGTCCAAACTACTCAAGTCTAGTTATCCCCAAATAAATTTTAGATTCGCCTTCGTCAACCCACTTAAATTATCAAATTTTTTAAAGTTCAAAGATGAATTCCCCAAAACTGTATGCCCCAATGTTGTTTACAAATACACGTGCGACAGCTGTAAGGCTGCGTATATTGGCAGCACTCAACTCCAACTGGAGGTGCGCCTTTCTCAACATTTGGGCTTGTCAGTCCGTACCAACCGTCCCCTCAGTAGCCCTCCACAATCCGCAATTAGAAACCACAGTGATGAAAACGACCATCCCCTTCACAAAACTCAGTTTGAAATTTTAACTAGATCCAATAACCTTACAGAACTCCGAATTTTAGAATCTTTGTACATCTATAGAAACAAACCCTCCCTTAATAATAATAGCTCATCCTACAAATTACGACTCTTTTGACAACCAACCGTGTTTCACAGATATACCCTTTCTAATCCTCTGACCACCTAGTGTCTCTTAGACTTTGCCAAGTATGGAGGTGGATGTAAACATTGTGTATTTACCTATTGAGGTAATTTAATTTTAGTTTTTATAGTGATGAAATTTAATTTAATTTTAGTTTTTATAGTGATGAAATTTAAATGTTTTAATTTTGTATTGATGCAATTTTCATTTTGCTTTAAGGTTTTAATTTTAATGGTCTTAATATGTATTGATGTAACTTTCACTTTTCAATTTTGTTTTAAGGTTTTAAGACTTAACTCACTGATGATGACAAAAGATTTGTCGAAACGTCTGATGTACAAATAAATGAAAATGTTTGCCGTTGTGTTGATCCTTCTTTTCATATATATATATATATATATATATATATATATATATATATATATATATATTATATATATATATATATACCCGGTTTAGTTCAACTTCCACCCCCCCAACGCCGAGTCGCTCTGCTAGTTTTTTATTTATTTTGACTGGGTTCAGAATCCCAGCTGAGCCTTGAACGCCGTAGCTCTGAGTAGCTATTTTAACTTATAGCCTACTTCAACTCATTTTTCAACGAAGTGTCTTTTTCAACAATGTACTTCATTTTTCAACGACCTCACTCATTTTTCAACGTTACACCGGTACAGCACACCTAACCTTTTTGAAGCTGTTTTGGAAAGAGTATATATACACGTGATCTTTCCATGAATGATCACGAGAAAAGGAAACACCAAGAACGTTAAAAGAAGAGGAAGGATTGGTGTGTGTATTGTTGTAGGTAAGGGGATAGTCGTGTGGAAGATTGTTCCTTCATCTGTCTACTCGTCACAGAGTTTTTGAGGCATCGAAAACCACAAGGTTTTTCTGCCCCCGTCACCGTCAGAGATAGAAACATCAGGGGTCAAGTGCACCATAGCCGTCCTACGCAAAGAAGGGAGTGACTGTTAGAGGGAAGCTTTGTGAAGCGGATTCGAAGTGAAGAGTGGAATCATCGGCATAGGAATGGATAGGACAGGAAGTACGATTTAAAAGATCATTGATAAATAAAGGGAAAATATTAGGTGACAGGACAGAGCCCCGAAGAACACGACTATTAATAGCTTTAGGAGAAAAACAGTGGCCATCTACAACCACATCTTAGATCGGCCAGAAAGGAAATTACAGATAAAAGCACAGATAGAAGGATAGAAGCAGGACGGCAGTTTGGAGATTGAAGATCTGTGCCAGACTGTCAAAAGCTTTTGATATGTCTAGCGCAATAACAAAGGTTTCATCGAAATCCCGAAAGGAGGATGACCAAGAGTAAGAGATATACTAGGAGATCGCTAGTGGAGCGTCTCTTGCGGAACCTATACCGACGGTCTTCCTATTAAGGATTGATTTCTTGTCTTTCGAAAATTTTTGAACGTAAGCCGTTTGAACGATAGTTGGAGGGTTGAGATCAGTCACCCTTCTTTGGGACAGGCTGAATGAAAACGAACTTCCAGCAGGAAGAAAAATACGTTATGAAAAAGGACGAAAGTTGACTTTGTTTTCTTGAGTCCAAAATAAGCACGAGTTCACAAACAAATATGCAACAGCCTTTTCAATTGTGGTATATCATTGTGGCCCACTCGTATGTTGTATACATATTGATTAATATGAAAATGACCAATTATTTTTGCCCCATTATTTCCTGTACATCCTGTATCTTCAACAGTAAGAGTCAATATGATCTTAAGACATGATGTAAGGAGGAGCTTATTTCTTCCATTATTTGATCACTTTCAGGTTTTTATTCCAAATGAAATTACTTTTGAGCAACATCATAAAAAAAAGGGGGGGGGGAGGGATTACTTTAGAAAGCCAGCTTGGCCTACTACAATAAAAATACATTTCTTTTACTAGAAACGCAAGTTAATTTTTATTATTGTCCAGTTGCAATAAATTGTGTAATGAAACTTATAAATGTAATTTTCAGTATGGGGTTACGTAGACCAAACATAAATCGCTGTGCGCGCCGTCCCACACAAATGGATAATATAAAATAAAATTGTTTATAATTATATTCCTATACTAACTTAACATTAAATTTATATTCATTTTATGTTGCACTGGAATGTATTAGAAAAGGTCATCGGTCTAAAACATTAAATCAGAATTAAATTTGTTAATTTATGCTTGATTTTGGTTATTTATACTTTAAGCACGTAACACTGAAATTTGTCAATATAACCCTTGAATAGACCGAAAAACATTTCACGATTTTAGGGGGGAAAAAAAAGAAAAAAAAAAAAAGGTTAAATTAACAAGTTTAGATCTTCCTCACATTCGTCGACATGAGTCGAACCTTTTCAAAGTACAACAAAATCACTGCCATTTAGTCAACGGATGTAACGAAATCCTAGTTACTTATCATTTGCTATCAAGGCAGGAACTTGACCTACTAAATTTTAGAGTGAACTTTTTAAACAAATTTGTTTTGTAACCTAATTTTTTAGGCGAAAGCAGCTACCGAATAAAAATGTTATCGAAGCACGCGACACTAAAAATTTTACTTAAACTTTCCTAAATAATTTATTAAAATATGTGAGAGTCGTTACGCACATTTTTCAAAACAAAATACGAAATCGTGGATTTCTTTTTTCATACTTTCAAACCATAAACATCGAACGTTGAATAAATATATTTTACAGATCATTGAAGTGTTCTTTGCAAGATTTGCAAGATTTACAAGATTTACAAGATTTACAAGATTTTAGAAAATATTTTAGGTTGTTTGTCATTTCATGTTTTCTGAAATTTCTTCTTTTTAAAAAAGTTTAAGTGTTTATGAAAGATAATTTGCGAGGAAAACATCGATAAAAATTATATATGGTAGGCACAGACCGAGGCGTCGCGAGTATGAGGAGCGAACTCACCACATTGGCGATTTTGATTGTTTCACGATTGAATAGTTCAAACCCTTTCCCCCATCCACAGACAACTTGGTATAGCCGAATACCCACCTCGTACGCTCACAATATATTTTCAATGCGTGTATTTGCGCCATGTGCCCCTCGTACACAATAGTCACAAAGTTAAAACACGTCTACTTCAAAGCTGGTTTGGCGAGTTCGCCCCCCCCCCCTCGCACTCGCGACGCCTCATATATATATATATATATATATATTTATATATATATACATACAATGTGCGCATCCCCGTATAAGCGAGGTATCGACCTTTTTTTTTTTTTAAATCTATATATCTAAAAAAGTAATTAACCAAACCTAAACTTAGTGTTATCGAGCCGAGAAGGGCGTGGTAAATGTTTCGTATGCTATTGAGCGCTCGAAGGGTGGTTCTTGTTAAGTCATTAAATAGCGAAGTACTCGCTAATCTTGTATAACTTAACCCAAGCAAATCTTGGCTAACCTAACCTCATTAGGACCAACATACTTTCTGAAAATAATTTTTTTTTTTTTTTTTTTTTTTCCCGACGTATCAAAAGGATTTGTTACTTCGCAAAAATAAATCACCCCACTTCATCTCTCCATTATCACACTTCATTTAGGCCCATTTGTCGCCACGCGCAGAGAGAGAGAGAGAGAGAGAGAGAGAGAGAGAGAGAGAGAGAGGAGAGAGGAGGGCTTCCAATGGGGATGGGACCTTAGGTTCCGCACTAGCTAATATAAGTTTCATTGAAGGATTGGCCCCAACAACTTTATTGAAATCACACATGCAAATCTGCGAAATAATAAGGAGGACTTTAATTGGGTTATGATTACAGAATTGGTAGCGATAGCCACTTTATTCTCAGGCCTAGCTGGGTTAGGCCTATCAGCATACGTGGAAGAATTGGGTTATTTTGGAGTTACTGAAACACCTACGGCAAACCTACATCATACAAGATTAGACCTTGGGTTTACAGGATGTTAACCACGACCCTGTTTCGGCTTTGGGCCTACCTTTTCTCACAAGAACCAATCCGAATTATATTACTAAGGCAACCAGAATTTACCACACCCACTGGAAACGACACTAGGTACTACACTTTAGGTTTGCTTGTAGATGGCGAGGTCGTTAATCTCAACATGTTCGTTTGTTTGGAAATTATTGCTACCGAATCCATTAATTGTTGCTTCGGTAACAAAGTCTAAGTGTGTCCATGAATAAAATGTCATTACTCCACTTACGAGCTTTACTCGAACCACGTATAAATCACAATGGACAATGGTGTATGAAACATGTTAGAAAAATATTGTAATAAGTAACAGGTAGAAAAACAAATTATATACAGGGTGTATCAGAAGTAGCGCACCATAGGCTTTATTCAGACTTACGAGGTTTACGAGTCGAAATGGTTTATAAGTGGTTTAATTACAATATATGTTCGATAATGTTCGAATAATAAAATTAATAGCATGTACAATTAATAAAAAAGCTATCTTAATTAAAATATTAAATTGAATGAAGCTGTATTAGCCAATGGTGCGCAACTTCTGAGATACCCTGTAGGCTATGTAAGCAATATCTTAATTGGCTTCGATCGAACTTATCAATGACTCTAGAGCAGTGATGGGCAACCTAAGCTTGTGAGTGGGCCGCATGAGTGGCCTTCCTTCATCTCAGTGGACCGCAAGGTTAAAAATATGCATGTGCGCTAAACATGGCCCCACGAATATGCCTAAATACATTTAATACAGCCTGAAAATTTCATGAGTTAAAGAAAATTATTATTTACATATTAATTGAATTGTGATCAACTTCAAATAGTAAAGCAAAAGAAACATTTTTTAATATAATAATAATTAATATAAATAAATTTTGTTAAATTAAACAAATATCAGTAGATTATGAAAATATTAAGAAATTCAAAAATTTTCATTCATGTAGACCAGGGGTGGGGAACTTTTTTTATTGGAAGGCCGCATTTCATTTAACCAAGACCCTATTAGGCCGCATTTAATTTAACCAAAACCCTATTAGGCCGCATTTAATTTAACAAGAGACCCTATCAGGCCGCATGCTGAGTATTTAACATATACAGTACAACAAAATGTCATATTTAGTCTACAATCTACATATTTACTATTTTAAATCAAAACTTGATAATACGTGAGGGTTTTATAGTAAATAAAAAATTCAGCAAGTGCATTTTTGGGGGGGGGGGGGGAATAATTGACAATAGAAACTATATTAAGTGAAATGATAGTAAATATTTAAGTGAAAAAGTGATAAACCATTTAATGACTTTTTGTGACTGCTTATTGCGGACAGGAGTCGTACATTTGGTTCCAACATCGTTAACCGTAGTTTTAGTTGGTCCTACAGGTGCATATTCGTCATCTGAGATCTCAAGCGCGTTTTGATTTGAGTCACATACAAAAACGTTGATTCACAACAGTAGGTTGTGCCGAAACAAGACAACATTCGACGAGCATGTTGGCGCAGACGTGGGTATTCAACGGCATTTTTCCATATTCCAACAGGATCCTTCTTAGTATCAAATAGAGACTTAAGGATATTATCTTCTAATAGCTCAATCAACTCCATCTGTAAGCCGTAAGGCAACGCTGCCAGTTTCAACTGGCAGCGTTGCCATATTTCCTATTGTTCAAGCCATAAAGAAGGCTTGTATGTGTAAGAAGCAGTGAAGCTGAAACCATGATCTAATGAAATAGCCTAAAGCCCTAAAAGGGTATCAGTTGCTGTCCATTATCGTACGGTATGAATTCTGAATGTCAAGTAGGCAGAAGGCCGCAACTAGTACCCCAAAAGGCCGCAGGTTCCCCACCCCTGATGTAGACTGTAGAGTGTAGACTGTAGACAATGGTTAGTAAAATGTCTCTCTCTTGGGCCGCGGGTTGCCAACCACTGCTTTAGAGGATATTCCCGTGAATTGCCGGGGAATTGTTTGATTACTCTTCTCCCTCTGATTGGCTGTAGTCGGTAACAGCCAATCGGCGCCAATCGGTCTTGTGCGCTCTCTTTCTCCCTCTACCCTCGAGAATTCAGAACTTTATCACGCATTGGGAAAATATGTTCTTTCGTCTTTTTCTAGTTTGATCCTAGAACTTACAATTTTAAATACATTATATTACGAGTTTTCCAAATTCCTAACTTCTTATTATTTAATTAACTTGTGTTATCTATCAGACATTATTAAATGATTTATATATATATATATATATATATATATAATATATATATATATATATATATTACAAGTACTATTTGAATACCAAGACTCTACAAATACATTTGATGAAATAGATGTGTGGCATCACGTGACACTCTCCAACATCCCATTGGTTGAACAAAACAACGTCACATGTTCCAGTCAGATCATGCTGAAATATGTTGGTATGTTTACGTGCAAACAGTCGCGTATCCTTTTCTGGGATTTACCCGAGGCCTACTTTGAATTTATATCATACCAAACCTAGTTTTTCATTATGTCAAACTTCTACTATATTTTAATTAAACATTCCTCATTTTAGCAAACCCAACATCACCACGAAACAAAATGCATCTTTTAAATCAGTCTCTACAAACGCCACATCGATAACACGTTCATGCTTTTCAGCAGAGAATTCAACGCCCATCTTTTTTTTCCCACTTAGAGAAAACCACATCCAAGCAACAAATTTAAAAGCGAGATTGAAAACAAGTTTTACCATTTTTTAGGTATTAAAATACAAAATACCAAAACACAAACTTCAGTACACAAAAACAAGAAAGAAAAAAATAATAATATAATTTAATTCACTTGTGTTCATACTTTCACAGAAAAATCTAGTCAATACTTTAATACATGTTAAAATCGCAGAACTTCATGCAAAAACAAAATTAAAGTCATGGAAACTTCCAAAGTTAATGAAGATCAGAAAATACCATATGGAAGAAAATATTGGCGAATCATTATGTTCGTACCAAAAACTACAAGATCAGGGTGTTGGGAGGACTGGCCTTTCAACAGCGAGAGACGAAAATCCTCCGGCATACCGCGAAAGATGAACAGATGGCACTGGGGTGGCCTTGAACCAGAAAAGGTTGGAAGAATCGTGCTCCATAAATATTCAATAAAACCATATTATTTTAACCATTTTTTTTTTTTACTGCATAAAATATAAATTCTAACACTCAAAACGCATCAGGAGAAAAATAAAGACAAAATACAATAATAAAAAAAAACAGCCTAGGAGTTCTCCTCTTTATAATTACTATTATAATAATATATATATACGTATATATATATTTATTTATTAGTAGGCCTAACATTAACCGGTTTTATGTGGTTAATGGAGTAGGCTACTATAAACTGCTGAATGAAATGATACGAAATATTTATTCGAGGTCACCAGCTTGGATTACACCCAAGCAAATAATATTGTTAAGGTTAGAAAAATTCTTGTAGTTTTGTGTTTAAGAAAAAATCAGTTATTTGTTCACAGTGAAATAACAAATGCAATGACAGTAATTATAGTTATTAACAATTATATAACGGCATTTATAGTATGCCAAGATAAACTGAGGATTAGCATACAAGGAAATGGTTATACAGATTAATTGTTAAGTACTACACTGGGTGATGAACACTAATTTAGGTAGGCTAATGATATGCTTAAATGGAACATAGAATGGACCTAGTAATGATATAAGAAATGCAAGTGCGTTGGCGCACTGAATGGATTAATTAGGCCATCAGTAATGAAAATGCGGTAAAAGATCACGTAAACAAATGGATGAAAAGTAAAAATGAATTACATGAAAGAACGCAATAGCAGATTGATACAATTACGATATTGGATACAACATTGAATTGGAATAGGAAATAAGCCTACGGATGAGTCAGTCTGATGCACAATTAATAATTATACGAAGTATCGCCATAACAGGGTGATACACAATTACGGTATTGTACTAACACTTGGATTAGGAATAGGCCTACTGCATGTTTTAACGAGAATTAGTTTGAACTTTATCGAAACACTATAGTATAGCCTAGTCGTTCCGTAGGCTTCACGAGAGTTGCTTAAGAAAGGCACAAAGATCTTACCGACACTGTTGAAATCAGGGCTGTGGAGCTGGAGCCAGGAGCTGGAAGCAATTTTGGTGAGTGGAGCCAGTTATTTTTGGGAAGCTGGAGCTGGAGCTGATAAAAAATGTGTCAGCTCCGGCTCCAGCCCAATACAAAGAGTTCATATTTAGATAAACTTTTTTATGCTATTTTTTTTTATTTTGAATGATTTCTAATTGTTTTTTTTTTTGTCTTTTTGTAAAACTTTTTTTTGTCATGAAAGGTGTAGGTAATATTATTATTAATAAATGATAAAAAAAAGCCACAAAGGCACAGCTATAGTCATTAGAATTTAGATTAATAGCTGCAACAGGCTTTGGTCTAAATTTTAAAAAGTAGCCTGATGAATCATGTGATGGTGATGAAATGTTTTGTGTGGCTGCCTGCTATGGCCTATGAGTGGCAAGGTACAATTTCAAGAGATTTATCAATCATTAATATATGGTGAGAGGAGCTGGAGCCGGAGCCGGAGCTGGGCATAAAAAAATGCTGGAGCCGGAGCCGGAGCCAGAAATTTGAAAATGCTGTAGCCGGAGCCGGAGCTTAAGATTTTGGTGCCAGCTCTACAGCCCTGGTTGAAATACCTCTCGGGATGAAGTTACTTGAAGGTTGACCTTGTAGTGTGTAGGCCTGGGGTGTCGTTGACCGTTCGGTGTTTCGCACGTCGGGGTTGATCTTGTTGATTGGGAGCCTGATGTGAAGTTCACTGTCCTGTATTCCGCACGTCGAGGATGACCTTGAGAACGGTAGCGGACTTGTTGAACGGGCGCCGATCGACTTGAGGTGAAGGATGAGTTAAACCAGGGTTAGAAGGATGTCGCCTCGCGTTGATTCGCGTCGTGTATTGTTCAGAGGTTGCTTGAAGGACGGCGACCGGCTGAGATCGAACGGCGCTGTGTATCGAAGGAATGCTTCTGCAGGCTGACGGCGGAAGGTCTTACTTGATGATAAATCGGAGCCTTGAAGGATAGCAAGCCGCTCTCCGGCGAAAGCCGGAGAGCGGGTAACGTGAAGTGTGTTGACTGGACGAAAGTTGCGAACAAGATGAGGAAATGACAAACGAAAAGCGAGGCAGAATAAGGAAGAAGCTGCATTTATAGTTCTTGGTGAGTCCTCTTGTGAAAAATGCTCTGTATGAATTGGTCCCCAATTAACCCACCCCTAATATCTCCAGTCTAACTATACAGTAGATTAAGCCTAGCCTTGTAGGGTCAGCCTAGAGATTCCGGAAATGGTCCAGAGCGGCAGAGTAAATTGAGGTCCACAGTAGGATTCCTCACCAAATTAGGTTAGGATAATTTACCTTAGCCTTTGTTAAGCCATGAGTTGATGCTAGGTCTTAGACCACAATGTAGGCCTAATTTTACTGACCCAGCTTATATTATGTCCCAAACTGGGTTCAAAAACACAATTGATCACTTACCTAGTGTTATTAGACAGTCCTCTTCTCTTTGCTCAATTTTTGAGAGCGTATTTGCTGGTGGGGATCTTTTCCGTTTTTTAGCCTCTTCCTTCTCCCGTTCCGTCTTGCTCCGTTCTTCCGGCGGCTTTTTCCACCAGTGTCCTCTTGGTTTTTTTTTTTTTCCCGGTTGGTTGATCGGTAATGTATGTCTATTACGGAGCACGCTCTATCATACAGTATATAAATACTAGTGTGGAGAATAACTCTGGTGAGCAACCAATTGGTTTCATCCACCCAGTTATTGACAGAAAGGAGTTTAATAATTGTTAGATTAACTACCTACCTACTCAGTGGACATTTTCGTTACCTCCCAATACCCACCCACGTATCAGTTTTCCATATACTGGGGGCCCCGGGAGATAATCTTGGTGTCATTGTCACCAATTTTTATGTCTGAATGTAGACTAGCTAACTATTTGACTGTAAATGCCTGTTAATCTGATTAACACTGACTATCCTCACCTTCTCATGGAGAAGATGTAGCATTTAATTAGGAGAGAAAATATACATCCATAGGATGAAACTGTCCATGGTCTTTACCATCAGAAAAGGAAAAGTGAAAGTTAGAAGATAAAATTACAATTCCCCAGCATCTATTTTTTGTTGTAAAACTAGTCGTGCCTTCAACGCTGTTTGTCGCTAAGGTCTTGTGTCTGTCAATGTTGTAGTAGGATGTGTTACCGCTCCTACTGTCAAGGGGATAGTTACTGGAAGTTAGTGTCTCCAGTTGTTACTGTCGGTGGGGAGGACTCTCCAAAGTCCATTGTTTTGGGTTCAGACTCTAGGGGGTACAAAAGAGAAATGTCTCTTGTTGTGTCACCCGTTGAAGTCCTTAATTTGACCACTCTTGTTACCCCATCTGCCCCTGGTCTGAGTTCTAAAACTCTAGCCAGAGGCCAGTATTGTCTTGGCGTACTGTCATGTATGAGAACAAGGTCCCCTACCTTAATTGTGTCAGACCAATCCTCTTAGTCATTTGTTTATCTCTCTCCCTTAGACCCATCAGGTACTCAGTTTTCCAATGTTTAATGAAATGAGCTTTAACTCTAGTTAAGTATTGTAACTTAGTCTGGAGTTCATCATGTTGTTGAGTCCAGTTTGGGTCTTCTGAAATCTATATTGTAGTCCGGCAGGAGGACTAACTTGTTCTCCCGAATCAAATGATTTGGAGTTAATGGTTGCGGGTCATTAATGTTGTCACTCACATAAGTGAGTGGTCTATTGTTGATGATGTTCTCAATCTCAGCCAGGAGAGTGAGCAACTCAAACAAGTGTATCTGTTTTTTACCAATTGCTTTCTTCAAGCAATTCTTTACTGTTTGTATATTCCTCTCCCAGATAGAACAATACCAAGAAGAGGCAACTGGAATATACTTCCACTTTATATTTGAATTTTGTACATATAATTGTGTGACTTCATTGCTTAACAAGTCGTTAATGACTTGTTCACCAGCCTTGAAACATGTAGCATTGTCAGTCCAAACTGTCTTGGGTACTGAATGTCGTGCACAGAATCTCTTAAAGACAGCAACAAAAGATTCTGCTGTAAGGTCCTCCACAACATCCAGATAAACAGCTCGTGAGGCAGCACATGTAAACAGTACAATGTACATTTTTTGTTCAGTGTCAACCACCCCTACAGTCAATGCTCCTGTATAGTCAATGCCTACAGTCTCAAAGGGTCTGTTGACAGAGCTGGGCAGTATTTAAATACATTTGTATTTAAATACGTATTTAAATACATTTGTTTATTTAGAACTGTATTTATAAATACATTGTTCTTCATGTATTTAAATATAGTATTTAAATACTTTAATGAGTATTTAAATACAATGTATTTAAATACTCAAAATATAAAAATGTAAATACTTTTACTGGTCTAATACACGTTCTGTACTAGCACAGTACGACGCGTCGACAGTGTAGTTCAGCATGGTTCATGTTTCAACGTGTCAGTTCAATCAGTTGTGTGCCACTCTTAGTCGAAAGCGGTTGATTTCTTTATCGTGTGCGTGTCATGGCTTCAACAAGCAAATCCGGTGAATCAAACAGTGATATATCTGCAGATAACAATTTAAAATGTATTTACAAATGTATTTAAATACAATTGATGTATTTTGTATTTAGTATCTAAATACATTCGTAAAATGTATTTAGTATTTAGTATTTAAATACATTTCTCCCATGTATTTAGTATTTAGTATTTAAATACATTCAATGTATTTATTGCCCAGCTCTGTCTGTTGAGAGTAACACACTCCTCTGGCAAAGCAGGAGAACTTGGTTTCCTATAAGGCCTAGCATGAATACGCCTACATGTGACACACTTATTCAGAACTTTTAACAGTGATCCTTCCCTTGGGTATCCAATAAGTTTTTCTTAATGCAGTTAGTGTCTGTGGTACCCCGATATGATGTACATCATTGTGTGTTTGTCTGATGATTAATGTTGTCAGAGAGCTAAATCTCGGCAAAAGGATTGGATGTTTGCTTTTGTAAGACAGTTTTGATTTGTCTAATCTCCCTTTACACCTTAGAAGACCTTCCTCATCTCTGAACAAGTTTAGATCCACAACTACTGATGGTACAGGCTCTTATGTTTGTTTCCCATTAGTCAAGAATTCTAACTCTATTGTACTCCTTTTGTGGTGCATGCCCTATCCAGTACTTGGTTGCAACTTCTGTATAACTGTGATTGTTCTTATTTAGCTGTTTGATAATTGTAGTTAAACAGTTGTGAGCAAACCTCAAACAGTAGGCTGTGACCCTAACAAGTTTGCTGAAGTCAGAATAATGTTCATAATTAGTGATTGGTTCAACCTTTTCATTCGAAAAGATTAAATTTAATGTCAAGTTAACTTGTTCCACAGGCCATTCGTCTGTATTACAGAGCCACTTAGGTCCCATGAACCAAGTTTTGTTTGACTTCAACAACTTGTAGGATAAACCTCTGGTCAGAAAGTCTGCTGGATTTTGTTTAGTTGGAACATAGTGAAAGTTGACTTGTAGGCTTTCATTAGCTTCAGCTATTTCCTTTAGCCTATTTCTTACAAAGATGTTCTTACTATTAATGCTATCATTCCGTATCCAGGCAAGACAAATCTGACTGTCGAGCCAGATGTGGATATCAGTTATGTTCACATCATGGTAAGCATCCTTAAGCAATGAAATGGTTTTAATGGCTAACGCAGCAGCCAGTAGTTCCGATTGAGGTATGGTTCGGGTAGGTTTGAGAGGTGCAACTTTCCCTTTTGCATAAATTAGATGACTTTCTGTAGGACTCACAAGGTACGCACAGCACCCATAAGCCTGTGTGCTTGCATCATGAAACACATGAAGTCTCTGGGGTTTATCCCTAAACCCACAGCACCTTTGTATTTTAATGTTCTGCACTTTTGTTAAATCAGCAGCTAACTTCTTCCAAGATTTTTGATCTTCAGTTGTTATTGGCTCATCTCACCCAACATTTGTCCTCCAAACTTCTTGGAGGAGAATCTTTGATTTTATTGTTGAAGGCAGGAATAGACCCATGGGATCAAAAATCTTTGAAGCCTCTGATAATATTTGTCGTTTAGTGTTAGCTTCCTCATCAAGTTTAAAACCTTTAGTCCAGATGAATCGTGATTGTTAGAAGTTGCATCCAAATACCAGTTCATAACTAAAGTTTTAACTCTGTCTGATGATTCAGTAATAGCATTATTATCCTTTAAAATCTTTTTGTTTAAATCCTCATCATTTGAAATCCACTCTCTAAGTTCAAAGTTACCTTGTTGCATAATGTTTTGATTGTGTTCATAGACCTCAGATAACTCAGATTTTGTTGATATTGAGCCTATTAGATTATCTACATAAAAATGTTCCTTGAGGTAGTTTAGTGTTAAAGAGTTATTAAACTGGTTCAAATGATGTCTAATTGTCAATGCTAATAGTTGGTTATGAACCCTTTATTCAAATCAAATGGATCCCTGAACCATAAGAACCTAAGTTGGTTCTTGTCATATTCATTTATAAGATTTATTCTCAAAAATGCCTTGCAAATGTCACTTTGTAAGACATTTATCTAACCTGAACAAGATCTTCACAAGGTCAGAAATGAGATTAGGACCCTCAATCAGGCAATCATTCAAACTGTGTTTATCACAGTCTTTGAGGCTACAGTTATATACTACTCAGTTTTGTTGTTGGAGCATCTTGTCGATAAACCCCCCTGTGGGTTAAATAATGACAACCATCTTTTTTAAAAGGGTCATTTGTTACTTCTTCAATGAAGCCTTTCTGTAGCTGTTCTTTGAAGACATCACTGTACATTTGAATTCTTTTATCTTATTTGAGCTTTTTCATTACTTTATATAAATGTCCTTTAGCTACTTTGAGATTATCTCTTAAAGTTGGACAATTTATTTTCCAAGGTAACTCAACAAAATAACTATTGTCTTTGCACTGAATGGTGTCTTCAAATCTTTCTACCATTAACTGATCTTCTGAAGTTTGATTTGTCTCATGTATACCCACAGATTCTAGCAACCATAAAGTTTGAATTGCCTCATCCAGAGTTTCATTTGATAGTGATGAATTAATGTTCTCAGCTGTTATATTATTATTCAAAGTGTTGTTATTCTTATAGGTGTTATGTAGGACTGAGTTGAGGCACATAGTATTTGTTAGTCACGAACTATTTTGGTTTAGGTCTAGGTTGTATCTGGATAGGTCACCCAAAGGGGCTATCCCTGATGGTGTCTGATAAGCTATACCATTACCTATCTTCACTATGCCCCTATGAATAAGATGAATATAATCTGCCCCCATTAACATTTCAATGTTAGCTACTGCGTTGTTTGTGATATGTCTATCAGCTATATTGTACTGTTTCCTCAAATGACTGATGGTTTGTTCTAGTTTGGGTACAACCAGTTTGTTTTGTCTAGTGCTTGCATAATACCGAAAATTTTCAATACCGGTATTTGGAGGCAATTATGCTAATCCCGGTATTGATACCGGTATTATGAAAAAAATAATTTATTTTGATTTATTATGGTGCCACCCTACCAACCCTCCCACAAGTCTGAGGGACTTGCAGTACTCACCATATTTACTATAAATTAATGACCCAACTCCAAATAGATGGCATTCTATTCGAAAAAGTTTATACAGTAAATTACTAAATTGTAATAAAAATATTTGAATTTTTTTTAGCATATTATTATACAACTACTGGGGTAGATAGAAATTATTAGTATCTAAATATTTATTTCTTAGTTTGATTTTGAAAGTATGCTTTGAGGAAACAGAGAGCATCTAGGGATTGTTCAGATAGACTTTATCTCAGTTTCGTCAGAAATAGGCCTGCAGCAGAAAAGGCTCTTTCTGATTCTGCACTTGTAGGTTTAATTGAAAGCAGTGCCTTGTACAGCTTCTCTAAATTCTCACTTCTCTGTAAAGTAACTTCCAAGCTTTTAAATTCATTAGTAACATCAAAATCAATGGAATTTTTTTTAGATGGCACTTTTCCTAGTTTGTCCATTTCTTGCATGTATTCACTTAGTAATGAATCTGCTTCCACTTCAGTCTTATCGGAGGACTAAATTGCCTAAATTTTACAATAGCAATTTTTGTCAATACCGAAAACCTATAATATCGGTATTATTTGTACTTCAATACCGGTATTAATACCGGTATTTCAATACCGGTACTTCAATACCGGTTTTAACCCCTAGTTTTGTCCTACTTTTGGAATAATGACAATTTTTTCTAATTCATTTTCTACATGTAATTCCAGGTCAATTGTCTTATAGCTATTTTTGTTTGAGTTATCCTTAACAAAGGATGTGATATTGAGTTCTTGTTCATTCGGGTTTGGTGTCAAACCCAATTTATTAACTAAATTTTGCGAAACAAATGTTTGTTGAGAACAGGAGTCTATAAGACATCTCACTGGAGTGGTGCTACCCTCACCATTCACTAAGTCCAAAGTAATAGTTGGTAAAAGAACCTCAGTGTTTTTTGTTACATTGTTTGAACAAACAGAATGTCCCATGAAAGTGGCATTTTCTTGATTATCTTTGTTTGGAGGAGGTATCTTTTGAGTTTGAGTATTGTTATTTGGACACTTCAGTGAATTACACATTGATGAGACATAGAACTTTTACAAAACTTACAATTGAATCTTAACCTAGATTTACAGTCTTTCTTATAATGTCCCTGGCAAGTACACTTTTTACATAGGTTCAAATGTTCACATCTTCTAGATCTTGAGTTAAAGTCTGAATATTTGCCACACCCAGTACTACTGTGTTCATCACTTGCACAAAATTTACAATGTGGTGTGTAAGTTGAGGCAGCAGTTACATTAAAGTTCTGTAATGTAGGTGTTCGTGTGTTACAGTTGGTCACATTTGATTCTACAGTATCAAGTTTTGTCTGTTTAGCTGTAGCTAGTTGGTCTCTGGGGACAGTCTTTGAAATATAGGGCAAGAAGAAATTATCAGAGACGAGAGATCAAATAAAATGAGTAATCAGACAAAACAGTCAAGTTTTAAATTTAGTTAAATCCCCAAGTATTTATGCAGGGCCGTTTCTAGCCATTAGGGGGCCCTAAGCATTATACCCATTTGAGGCCCCACCCCTCCATCCACCAACTCACGCCTTACTACATCACCTCAGCACACATATACAGAAAATGGCTGTGTTAATAAAAAACAATTATGAAACAATTTTAATGAAACATTTATGTCCAAAACAACAAATATGTACTTTCAGAAGACAAACAGAAAAAATACTCCATGAAATTCCTGAAAATTAGCTTATACATTATTTAGAATAAATGAGACAGAACTATGTATAAAAAAATAATGCAATTATCAACTACCAAACAATTACTAACTCTACGATACAATCGTGTAATAGCTAACAGTTATACAGAACAGTTCGTATCTTCAAAATTTTTGCCTCCTAGATTTTTTCTGGGCAAAATAATCATCATCATAATTATGAAATCTTCCTGCCAACGTCCTGGTTGATGCTTATGATGCCAAGGCCACTGAGGCGATCCTGCCCCATTGATGATCTGAGGTAGTTCTTGATTAGCTTCATCTTAGAGAAGCTCCTCTCGGCTGACGCTACTGTCACATGTAGAGTGCAGGAAATTCTTAGTGCAACCCAGAGATTGGGGTATAGTTCCTCCAGTTGCTTCTGATGAATGAAGGAGAGAAGCTCCAATGCAGTCATGTTGTGTGAAGGTAAAGTCGGCAAGTTCTTAATTTCGAGGGCCAGTTCTCTTCCATCAATGTCAGTCAGCTCCAGAGCTCAGTATCTTAGAGAGCTTTTCACACTTGCAGGACAAGTCTTCCTTGTTCATTGTGGTGAAGTTTATGAGAACCCCAAATATGTCCCTCCCATCATCAAATGTTTTGAATATCTCATTTATTGACCCGATGGCACAATCCACCACCACATTGAAAAAATTGACTTCCAGCCTCTTTAAGGCTTCTGTAAATAGTTCATCAGGAGCTTCGTAAGCAAAGTGCTTTTGTGTGGATCTGAATTTTAATTAATGTTCTGTACATGTAATGGTGATGAAAGCTTCTACCGTCCTCTCTTTTTGGGAATGTGAAATCTGGACTGATTTGAAATGGTCCTCGACACACCAGATATGTCTTCAAGGCATCTGACAGGACAACTGGCCAGTCATACGGATCAAGCGGTGGAGCAGATCTTGGTTCTTGTTGCTCAGTAGAAACTCCTGTGTATGGTGTTTGAAGCTGAACAGAAGATGGGCCACTTGTTGGTTCATCAGGCTCTACTTCTACTGGTGTTTGAGGTTGCATAGAGGATGGTCCTGCTGTTGGCTCAAGATGCTCATCAGGCTTTGCTGAGGATGGCTTTTCCAAATATTTCAATAGTGCTCCTGAGAAGAATATAACATTACATATTCTGTTAGATTTTGCTAAAATACTCTTTCTTATCTTGTTTAATAATTGATCTGTGTGAACAGAATTTGAGGTGATGTGATCCATTAAATTTCACATTTCGAAATATTATAAATATTAGAGAGACTAGCTTACTCTACACGATTCCTGAGCACTTGCCTAGCTTGGTCTACCGAACCTAGTTGCCTGAACTGTAATCATAAGAATATACAAGTGGCACATCTCACCTGTGCTACTGGAAAGCTGCTTCTCTATTTACTTCTTTTTCCGTTTTTCAGCTCCTGATGGATAATGTCGTTTCACTTTCCAAGATGCACAAAGTCACATCTAGTTAACCACAACTAATCTGCTAAATAATAATAATGATGATAATAATGATAATAATAATAATAATAAATAATAATAAATAATAATAAACAATGTTTTATGATACTAGAAAAATTAAGCATTTAGGAAAGTATAAGCATATAGTAAAAATAAAGTTAAATAATATAGAAATAAGATCTCTCAATAGTTATTTACACATAACGACCAAAACGTTTCGTTTGTCTCCGTTTTATCACATTTGTCTAATACAAAAACTAATTAATATGACAATAACAACAACAACAACTAAGGATAACAACAACAACAACTAAGGATAACAACAACAACAACTAAGGATAACAACAACAACAACTAAGGATAACAACAACAACAACTAAGGATAACAACAACAACAACTAAGGATAACAACAACAACAACTAAGGATAACAACAACAACAACTAAGGATAACAACAACAACAACTAAGGATAACAACAACAACAACTAAGGATAACAACAACAACAACTAAGGATAACAACAACAACAACAACTAAGGATAACAACAACTTCAGCTATATTCCTATTCTTGCCCACTGAGCTATGACCTGGGAGCCTGTCTAGAGACCCCCTAGTAGCAGCGGGGACCTAAGCGGCCGCTTAGTCCGTTTATACCAGGAAACGGCCCTGTACTTATGTGCTACTCAGTTCTAAGCTTATAAAAGAATGGGACTCCTTAAATGTAAATGTTTCCTAGTTAGGCCCTAGGTTGTACACCTAATTAGGCAAGTTTGTTACTTTAGGCTTGATTAGGTTAGGTTTAAGTTAGACCATTTAGCCTAATTCTGCGATTTTTGTTAAGTAAGGTTAAGCCTAAAGTATGTAAATTCCCCGCACGGGCCACCAATGTGAAAAATGCTCTGTATGAACTGGTCCCCAATTAACGCACCCCTAATATCTCTAGTCTAACTATACAGTAGATTAAGCCTAGCCTTGTAGGGGTCAGCCTAGAGATTCCGGAAATGGTCCAGAGCGGGCAGAGTAAATTGAGGTCCACAGTAGGATTCCTCACCAAATTAGGTTAGGATAATTTACCTTAGCCTTTGTTAAGCTATGAGTTGATGCTAGGTCTTAGACCACAATGTAGGCCTAATTTTACTGACCCAGCTTATATTATGTCCCGAAACTGGGTTCAAAAACACAACTGATCACTTACTGAGTGTTATTAGACAGTCCCTCTTCTCTTTGCTCAATTTTTGAGAGCGTATTTGCTGGTGGGGATCTTTTTCCGTTTTTAGCCTCTTCCTTCTCCCCATTCGTCTTGCTCCGTTCTTTCTTTCCGTTCTTCCGGCGGCTTTTTCCACCAGTGTCCTCTTGGTTTTTTTTTCGGTTGGTTGATCGGTAATGTATGTCTATTTCCGAGCACGCTCTATCACACAGTATATAAATACTAATGTGGAGAATAACTCTGGTGAGCAACCAATTGGTTTCATCCACCCAGTTATTGACAGAAAAGGAGTTTAATAATTGTTAGATTAACTACGTACCTACTCAGTGGACCATTTTCGTTACCTCCCAACCTACCCTCACGTATCAGTTTTCCATACTCTGGTGGACGCTTCGGGAAATACCACAGCATCCGTATTTTCTGTGGACCTGTTTCATGGCCACCTGTAGCTGTAACGGCTGTTTTTTATTCCATGCTATTTGAGAATGGCGGGGAAAAGGAAATTCCTTTATTTGCCCGCTATATATATATATTTATTTATTCCTTAATCCATATACAGTTTTCCCAAATGGATTGGCAATATCTGTACATTTATAAAATATTTTAAAATTTTATTTGTCTGTGTTACTTCCTAATAACCGATTCTTGTCTCGAGAGATTTTAATCTCAGGGATTATATTTTGGTCATTTCTATACATTCCGTTTATCTGCTAGTTATTTAGAACTATCCCACTTGATGCTATGATTACATCTATACATATATATGGTTAAACATTGCATTATAATTATTTGCTGTTCTACACGCATATTTATGCTATTTTACCCTAATATCTAATGTTTTACCCGTTTGGCCTACATATACTGAGTCACATTGTGTACATCCCGATCGAGTACACACAACCAACCACATTATCCAGGCTATTCTTTATTAGGCGTGATTTAACAGTATTATTATACTTGAAGACTACATTGATACAAATTGCTTTAAGGAAAGTCGGAAGATATTGAAAATTAACATGGTAAGGTAGGCTAAGGATATTTTTACGCTCAAATTCCTTTACAGTACACTATTATAATAACTATTCTTGGCTTTCCTAAGGTAGTTACCTAAAAATGAAATAGGATAACATAATTTAGTACTGTTGGTTTACGTCGTCGTCGTTGGGCCTAGGCAAGCTACGGCTTGGGACCGTAGCGCATCTATCCGGTATAGGTTAACCTGGATGATGTAGCCATAAGCACTGCCGCTAGTTAAGTGCCAACCAGTGATTATCTCACTAGCCGTATTGAGTCCGTTAGGCGAAACTGCGACAGTACCAAAGGTGGAAAATATAACCCTTGGATTTCTATTATTTATTTGTAAAATGGACATGGTATTAGATTAAAATAATTGTTTGAATATAAATAATTAACTGACAATTGTGATATATAATTAATTATGTTTACATACAATAAAATAATACAATATACATAAAATTAGTATTAATGTGGTTTACAATTGAATTATGATGGGTAACTAATTTAAAATGAATTTATAGCTATTCCGAAATTCAAGACGGTAAATTAACATTTATCTTGAAACTAAAATAAGAGTATTCACTACACACTCCCCCACCAGAGAGGAAGTTCAAAGAGTTCCGAACGACACAGATTTCCTCTGGACCTTTTGGTAGCTACATGTACCTCGCTTAAGGTTGATTCCAAAAACGCAGGCTTGAGACGATCGATAGAAACCTTGTCGACCTTGGAACCGCGCTGGATGAGAAATGATTTGCGCGTACGTCGGAGAACTTCATAGGGCCCGTCATATGGACATTGGAGAGGCCGTTTTGGGACAGGTACACGAACGAAAACGTGGGTGCAAGACTGGAGGGCTGGGGAAACAAAGATGTTCTGTTGGCTAGTCAATCGAAGGGGAACAGGCTGAAGGGACTGCATGTGAGAGGAAAGTGTTTGAGCGAATTCCGTAGGATCGCATGACTTATCCCCTGCAGTGAAGTAGCCACCTGGTAGCCGCAGTGTTGTTCCATAGACTAGTTCAGCCGCTGTAGTCTTCAGATCACTCTTAAATGCAGAGCGAATACCAAGCAACACGAGTGGAAGCTTATCCATCCAATGGGAGTCTTCGTGACACATAAGGGATGACTTCAGCTGGCGATGGAAGCGTTCGACGAGGCCGTTAGCTTGCGGATGATACGCACAGGTATGCGCATGTACTGTACCCAACAAGCTGGTAAACTTCTTCCAAAGCGAAGACTCAAATTGGCGACCTTGGTCAGTGATGACTTTTGTCGGCAATCCAAATCTTGATACCCATCCATGAAGAAAGGCTCTTGCAACAGTGTCCGCTTGGATATCAGGAAGTGGGATGGCTTCAGGCCATCTGGAAAAGCGGTCGAGACAGGTGAGCAGATAACGTTGGCCTTGAATCACTGGAAGAGGGCCAACAATGTCTACATGAACTACCTCAAATCGCTGGGATGGGGGCGGAAATGCGTCAAAGGGGGACCTGGTGTGCCTTTGGACTTTGGCACGCTGGCAGGCAAGGCACGTTTTGGTCCAATGTTTGACATCCTTCCGCATCGAGGGCCAAACAAAGCGAGAGGTAACCAGGTGTTGCGAAGCACGGATAACAGGATGGGAGGGCTTATGAAGATCCGTGAAGACTGCTTTTCTGTGACATGGAGGGACATAAGGGCGAATAGCAGCTGTTGATACGTCGCAATAGAGGGGCACAGACAATCCTGGCATACTCATTTTCTTGAGGGAAAGTGAGTGAGTGGAGTCTTCTCTGAGCAGTTCTTGTAGTTCCGTATCCTTATCTTGATCCTGTGCAATAGCATTCCACAGTGTAGAGCTGAGGGTAACAGAAGTAATCTCTATTCTTGAAAGTGCATCCGCTGGAGTGTTCAAGACACCTTTGATGTGGCGGATATCTGTGGTAAATTGCGAGATATAATCGAGTTGCCTGATGACTCTGGGAGAGTGGTTACAGCTGTTTTTATTGAAGACAGTGACCAAAGGTTTGTGGTCGGTAAAAACACAAAACTCTCGGCCTTCAAGGAAATGTTGAAAATGCTTCACGTTTAAGTAAATAGCAAGAAGTTCACGTCCGAAAGCACTATAACGCGTTTGGGCTGGCTGCAGCTTTTTCGAGTAAAACGCGATGGGTGCTTGTTGACCGTTAATGGTTTGTTCCAACACCCCACCGATCGCAACATCTGATGCATCGACCGTCAGAGTTAGGGGGGCTTACTGATAGGAAATGACAGAGACAATGCACTATTGATAGCATTTTTGGCATTGTCGAACGCCTGTAAACTATCGCTACACCATACCAATTTCGTTACCTTGCGTTTGTGTGTGATCATAGCGTGTAGAGGAGCAAGAACACTGGCACAGTTTTTAATGAACTTGTGGTATTTATTTACCAAACCTAGAAACCGACGTAACTCACGCTGATTATTTGGCATAGGGTAATTTTTTATCACTTCACACTTGTCCTGAAGGGGGGTAATTCCGTGCTGCGAAATCGTGTGACCAAGAAATTCCAAGGTTGGCTGTGCAAACACACACTTAGATGCATTAATAGTAACACCGTATTGTTCTAAGCGTTGAAAGAGGAGTGAAAGATGTTCCTTATGTTCCTCTTCCGTTGAGCTGGCCACAAGCAAATCATCGATGTAGGCATAAACAAAGTCTAAGCCTCTGGTGACCTCATCTATAAACCTCTGAAAGGTTTGCGCAGCATTCCGTAGCCCGAACGGCATCTTCACAAATTCGAATAACCCAAATGGTGTACAAACTGCAGTCTTGGGAATATCCGAAGGCTCTACGGGAATGTGGTGGAAAGCCTTAACGAGGTCTATTTTACTGAAGATAGATTTGCCGTGGAGAAGAGAAGTAAAGTCTTGGACATTTGGTACCGGATATCGGTCCGGGATGGTTGTCGAATTTAAAAACCGGTAATCCCCACATGGTCTCCAGTCTCCTGACTTCTTCTGGACCAGGTGTAGGGGAGAGGACCAACTGCTTTTGGAAGGTCTTATTATCCCAAGATCTATCATAAGCTGGAATTCCGATTTGGCAGCTTTCAGTTTGTCCGGGGCAAGACGTCTGGGTTTTGCAAACACAGGGGGACCTTTTGTTGTAATGTGATGGGTAATGGTGTGCTTAATGGTATCACCCATCTGCATAGGTTGAAGAATTCCTGGATATCGCTGGAAAAGGCACTGGTACATGGAATTAGGGGGAACGAGGGAAAGTGCAGAGTTCGAGGCGTCCGGAAGGGCAACCTGTTTGGCAAGAACAGAAAGCAGTGTGGCCTGGTCGCATAAGCGTCGCTTGTCAAGATCCACCAGGAGTTTGAAATGCTGGAGGAAGTCAGCGCCGATTATGGGATGCCGCACTTGACACAGATGAAAATCCACTTGAAGGATCGGTGAAGGCCCAAGTTTAGTTCACGCGACTGAGTACCGTACGTGGGTATGCGTGAACCGTTAGCAGCGTATAGAGGCGGAGATTCCGAGTGCGTATGACCAGATTTTTGAGGGAATACACTGACTGACGCTCCGGTATCGACCAAGAAATTGACACCAGAGTTCCTGTCCTTTATGAATAACAGGTTGGCAGTGCGAGTACTAGACGCCATTAGGACTCGCTGCTGGGGTTTTCCGACGAAAAATTGCAAGGGGAGATGCACTTCCTAGCCTTCTTTCCAAATTTAGCGTGGTAGAAGCAGATCTTCCCGGAACTCGAACGATGCCTCTTCGTAAATCTTGACCGAGAATGGCTTCTTTGCCGTTGATTTTGTAGCAGAGAACAAACGTGGTTGAGTTGTTGACTTAACTCTTTCACTTTCAACTCCAGTTCCGATTGTGTGTTCACGTTGTTGACCGGAGCTGTGTCAATCTCCACTACTTTGTCGGCAGTTTCTGCTAGTTTATCAACTGGAGTAGCAGGATCCATAGTGGCCAAGACACGCTGAGCTGATGGAGGAAGTTTCTGCAAGAACAACTGTCTAAAGATGTCCTTATCGAAGGTTTGTGCGCGTTCGCCTAGAGCGCACTGCATAGCCCTCAGCATTTGAGTGGGCTTACGGTCTCCAAGTTCTTCTTTTGAGATTAACTGATGTAGTTTCTCACGCTCGGAGACAGTGGTGCGGCACAGGATGGCAGACTTCAGATCGTTGTATGGGTCCTCACTCGTGGAAGTAGACACGATGACGTCACGGACTTCAGAGATGATGCTCGCTGGTAGAGAGGACAAAACATGATCGTATTTCGTCCTGCTAGCGGTGATCCTTCCCAAGTTGAATTGTGATTCCACTTGGTGGAACCAAATAAATGGATCACCCGGCCAGAAGACGGGGAGCTTTACGCTCAAGTGGGAGATGGCACCAGCGTCGTCAGGCATCTTCTCCTATGCTTGCTGACGTACAAGCAAGACAAGTTACCAACGAAGGAGTGGAGGTTGAGACGAGCGCAGGCACAGAGCGCACGGGCAGGGGTGAGGGGCAGAGGGCACGAGCGACATTACAGTCTGGTCCTAGTCGCTCGGGTGAAGGGGGTGATGGGCAGAGGGCACGAGCGACGTTACAGTCTGGTCCTAGTCGCTCGGGTGAAGGGGGTGATGGGCACGAACGACGTTACAGTCTAATCCTAGTCGTTCGGGTAAAAGGGGGGAATCCAACTCCGGAGTCACCAATTGTTGGTTTACGTCGTCGTCGTTGGGCCTAGGCAAGCTACGGCTTGGGACCGTAGCGCATCTATCCGGTATAGGTTAACCTGGATGATGTAGCCATAAGCACTGCCGCTAGTTAAGTGCCAACCAGTGATTATCTCACTAGCCGTATTGAGTCCGTTAGGCGAAACTGCGACAGTACCAAAGGTGGAAATATAACCCTTGGATTTCTATTATTTATTTGTAAAATGGACATGGTATTAGATTAAAATAATTGTTTGAATATAAATAATTAACTGACAATTGTGATATATAATTAATTATGTTTACATACAATAAAATAATACAATATACATAAAATTAGTATTAATGTGGTTTACAATTGAATTATGATGGGTAACTAATTTAAAATGAATTTATAGCTATTCCGAAATTCAAGACGGTAAAATTAACATTTATCTTGAAACTAAAATAAGAGTATTCACTACAGTACCAATATTCATGGAATCATGACATTGCATAACTCGGAATCTAAAAATTCAGGACTGACAACTCTCAATGCTCTGAGAAACATAGAAGAGAAAATAGAAGATCTGATCAAGGGATGATGGTCAGAATAAAAATGTACGCAAGTTATTATTAGTAGGCTTACGATAAACTTCAAATTTGAACTGATTAAGGCATCTCCGAATTTTTAAATCTAGAAAAGATAAGTTTCCATCGTTTTCTTTTTCAACCGTGAACTTAATAGATGGGACTAAATTGTTGAGCCTACCAAGAAATTAAAAAAACAGATACAATTGAAAGGAATATTCTAGAATGTGCATTTATCCAATTTAAAAATAATTTCAACAATAGTGCGGGAATGAATAAAATTGACAAGATTCTGTTAAAATTCCTTTTACATCTCATTAGCTCTTGTTAATTATGTGCTCATCTTTTTGTTTCCGTTCCGCTGTATATATTTTGGGCATCTCGCCTTCTCCCTTCATTCCCTGACGAGGTGTACTTCTGAATATACGAAGGGCCTTGGAACCATTTTTCTTTTTCCTTGTGGGTTTGCATCAATATTATATATAATATGAAAATTATTTCACGAAAGTAACGTGAAAAATATTTATGATGAATAAAACCACGAAGAGAAAAGAAACACAAAGTGGTGCTCAAGCGCTTTCGTCTAATGACATCCTCAGAAACATTGGAGTGAAAGAAGAGTTCAAGACAATATATAGTTTACAAAAATAAACATATATATATATATATATATATATATATATATATTGAGTGTTCCTGAGGATGTCATTAGACGAAAGCGCTTGAGCACCCCTTTGTGTTTCTTTTCCCTTCGTGGTTTTATTCATCATATATATATATATATATATTATATATATATAGAGTGGAGCTAGTTTTAGCCGTTTAAGGTGATAATGATTTAATTGTATGCAACGATTGATTTAGGCAATGACTGATTGCTTTATAATGATAGGCTGGGTTAATAATTTATGATGTAATACATCACCGATTGGAATGAATGGCTATTTGATTAGGTCCACCATACTATTGGAAGTGACCGAAATGGCAGCGAGGTCACCAGCTTTGGTTTACGGCCAAAGCAAATTAATATTAAGGTTATGAAAGACACCTTACTTTTGTAGTTTATTATGAAAATAAATCCGTTATTTTATTCACTGTGATATAACAAAGAATTGACAGTAATTAATTGGTAGTTTTACGTTATGCTTATGGCATAGGCTTAGCTAATAAGATGAAATGTTAATAGCTTAATTGACACGTAATAAATAATGTAATACTCATCGATGGTATGTAAATGGCATGCAACATAGAACATTGAATAAGCCTAGTTAATGATATAAAGAATGCACGTGCGTTTGGTACATTGAATGGAAAACATGACACTGATTAAGTAGGCTAAATGATTGCATGGATGCACATAGAATAATTGATGTGGCCTAATAATAATGGATTGAAATGCTTACACAAAATATCATTTATATAAAGGACATTAATGTGATGTTAAGTGATTACGTCAAGAGAACATTTATTTAAACACACATTTATATGACTTGAACATAATGACGGATGGTACGCGGAATAAACGGTATTGAATTGACACTTGAATTGGATGATAGGCCTACTGCGTTATTAACGGGAGTCAATGGACGCGTGATTACACACTTTGGGAGTATAGCCTACCGTTCGGCGGTAGGCTAAGGTAGGCTTCAAGAGTACTTACGAATATGATGTACTTAGCTTAGGGCGATGTAAAAACTTGAAGACGGGCTGAAGACAGAACCTATTACGCAGATTCGAGCTGTCGTTGTTCGTTAAGCCTCTTGAGATGATGGATGTAGGCTTCGTGGAGGCCTGAGGTGATGTTACTTCTCGAGGTGCAGGCTGGCCTTGTGAGGTGCAGGCTTAGGCCTGGGAATGCTGAATATATCTCTCGAGGAACGTGGAAAAACTTGAAGGCCGACCCGGCAAACTGCAGGCCCGAAGTGATTCCGGTTGGGCCTCGAAAGATTGCTTCTGCAGGTGGTCTGTAGATCTCACGTGAAGACAAATTGTAGGCCCTGAAGAAAGTAGCGGCCGTGGCCCCTCGGCCAGGAGGCCGGAAAGCGGTTGGTGGACGTTCGATGGTGAGCGTACGGGTGAGTGAGAGTGAGTATAAAGTGGAAGCTCCTTTTATACCGTAGGCCTATGACGTAGACTTCATTCTTAAGACGCTTTGTCCACGCGTCTTTTAGTTGTTAACGGTTTTGGTTCGCTCCCATTGGGGAAAAATAGACGCTCCATTGTTTGACTCTTGCCCACGTGTGTTCCAAACTGTTTTATGGTAGCGTGGAAAGAAAGTATGTCTGTCGATATGTTGGTCTATTTCTTGTCGATACGCTACATATATATATATATATATATATATATTATATATATATATATATATATTATATAATAGTAAGTATAGAAAAAAGTTGTGGGAGGAGCACACACATTTGTATGGAAAAATGACATTTATAGCACTTTGCCCGAAATTCAACATAAATTCAAATGGTAAACAGGTCACAAAAGAATAAAGAAATAAAAATAAATATAAATTGGAAAAATTACAAAATAATGCCTTAGTGATATATACGTCACAGCCGAAATAACCATAAAGAAATAAACCAACAGATAAAATTAAACAAAAATTATAAAAATTGTAAGTGGAGTCTACAAATTCAAGCTCAAAAGGAAAATTTTACAATCAATTTAATAGATGATGCCAAATTGATATATATGTCACAAAGAAATAAAGAAATATACCAAAAAAAAAAAAAAAATTGTAAGAGGCACACAAATTTATGAGGGGAAAAAAAAAAAATAATAATTACCAAACGTTTTTTAGTTATTATCTGAATCATACATACTATGGTCACAAACGAATAAAAATACAAGTAAATATAAATTGGAAAACAAAATGCCTAGATGATATATAAAGAACTATAAAAATATATACAACATATATAAGGTATATATACGAAATATAAACCCAATATATAAGGAATATATATATATATATATATATATATATATACAGGGTGTCCCGTAAGTCTGGACCCATAGGGAAAAATAATAAAAATTACAAAATAGTCCAAAAATTTATTACATAATCTGTTCAAAGTGTCCGCCGTTGTGTCGCACACATAGTTGAAGACGCAATCTCCACTGCGACAGCACTTTCTGAATTACAGTCGCAGAAATTTCTTGACACGCCTCCACAATGCGTGCTTTAAGGTGGAAAATGTTCTGAAGTTTGACCTCGTACACTTTGGCTTTCAAGTGGCCCCACAAATAAAAATCATAATAAAAAATAATAAAAAAATAATAATAATAAAATAATAATAATAACATAATAAAAAAATATATTATAAATCCCTATGGGTCCAGACTTACGGGACACCCTGTATATATATATATATATATGCATAAGGAACAAATTACCAACGGTTTTTATAATTAATGTCTGAAAGATCCGTTGGTCACAAAAGAATAAATAGAAATAGAAATAAATATAAATTGGAAAAATTAGAAATAATACAACTACAACTACACATGTACACCCGCATAACCAAATATATATACATATACATACATATATCAAAATACATATACAAATATATACCTACATACACATACATACATACATACATACATATACATAAGAAATACGCATACCACAATAAATTGAAAAATAAAATTGTAAGAGAAACATACGGATTTATAAGGAAAAAAGAGAAAAACAAATTTTTACCAAAGGTTTAGCAAATTTCTTTATTCTTTTGCTAAACCTTTGGTAAAAATTTGTTTCTCTCTCTTTTTCCTTATAAATCCGTATGTTTCTCTTACAATTTTATTTTTCAATTTATTGTGGTATGCGTATTTCTTATATATATGTAGCCTAATGTAGGTATATATATATGTATATGTATTTTTATATATGTATGTATATGTATTTTTATATATGTATGTATATGTATGTATATGTATTTTGATATATGTATTTATGTATGTATATGTATTTTGATATATGTATGTATATGTATATATATTTGGTTATGCGGGTGTACATATGTGTAGTTGTATTATTTGTAATTTTTCCAATTTATATTTATTTCTTTCTTTATTCTTTTGTGACCAACGGATCTTTCAGACATTAATTATAAAAACCGTTGGTAATTTGTCCCTTATGCATATATATATATATTCCTTATATATTAGGTTTATATTTCGTATATATACCTTATATATGTTGTATATATTTTTATAGTTCTTCATATATCATCTAGGCATCATTTTGTTTTCCAATTTATATTTACTTGTACTGTTTTATTCGTTTTTGACCATAGTATGTATGATTCAGACAATAACTAAAAAATGTTTGATAATTAATTTTTATTTTTTTCCCTTATAAATTTGTGTGCCTCTTACAATTTTTTTTTTTTTGGCCTATTTCTTTATGACATATATATCAATTTGGCATCATCTATTAAATTGATTGTAAAATTTTCCTTTTGAGCTTGAATTTGTGGACTCCTTATAATTCTTATAATTTTTATAATTTTTGTTTTTTTAATCTGTTGGTTTATTTCTTTATGGTTATTTCGGCTGTGACGTATATATCACTAAGGCATTATTTTGTAATTTTGCCAATTTATATTAATTTATTTTTATTTCTTTATTCTTTTGTGATCTGTTTACCATTTGAATTTATGTTGAATTTCGGGCAAAGTGCTATAAGTGTCATTTTTCCATACAAATGTGTTTGCTCCTCCCACAATTTTTTTTCTATACTTACTATATATATATATATATGTTTATTTTTGTAACCTATATATTGTCTTTCACTCTTCTTTCACTCCAGTGTTCCTGAGGATGTCATTAGACGAAAGCGCTTGAGCACCACTTTGTGTTTCTTTTCCTTTCGTGGTTTTATTCATATATATATATATATATATATATATATATATATATATATATATTATATATATATATATATCGATTACTAACTCGATCAATTACTTATGATATTCATAATGTTCCGGTTTTTCTACATGATCTTAGAGGGTTTTTAATGTTCTCAATTATTTATAGTATTGATAACTTTTTGGTCTCAAGATTTCAGTCAATGTGAAGTTTGGGGAACGCTTCCACTTAATTCAGGGTAATAGCCCTATTCATACATCTCGCGTGGTCCGCCAATGGATGGTTGGTAACGGAAACAATGTAGTACCAATAACACTAACAACCAAATTTTCCTGACCTTAACCCAGTCCATAATGTATGAGGAATAATGGTGGAAGAATGGGGCGATCGAGTATTAAGAAGTGAAAAAGGCCTTCTAATACACGTCAATGATGTTTAGGAGATCCTATGAAGACTCCCATTGTTTGCAATAACCTTACAGTATCCATGAACAGACATCTCCAAGATGTAATTAAAGCAGATGGAGGCTACACGAAATACTAAAAATGTAATTAATTTTTAATCCAACCTCTCTTTATGCAGGAAGGAAAAGCCAAGGGCAAATGTCCGCAAAAATGCGGAGCCCAAATCAACATCCAAAGTTTTCGAGATGCCTGGATACTATGCGTTTGAAAAATTGGAGGTGACACATGGGAAAAGATGGATTGAGGAAGGTTGTTCCTGAGCTGACCGATTGAGCAGATGAAAGATTGAAAATATAGATTAACCCTTGCCTTAGACAGTTGGATAGAAAAGGAATGAGATGTCAGTAGTCTGGTACTGCATGCTCTCCTTTTGAGGCACCACTGCTGCGAAGGCAGTCAGTAAGAGGCGGGAAATTGATGGGACGAAAAGCCTTTGATTGGGATGAGCCACTTGATACGGGGACGGACAAGACTCCTGTACAAAGACAGTAACAGAATAGGTATGAAGAAACAACGGAGCAGGTACACCACACCTAACCTCTTGGAAGCGGTTTTAGAAAAAAGGTATACGTAATCTTTCCTGGAAAGATCACGAGAAAAGGAAACAGGAATGTCAAAAGAAGGGCGGAGTTGTGCATTGTTGAAGAATAAGGGGATAGTCTTGTGGAAGAATGTAACGAGTAGACAGATGAAGGAATCTAGTTTTGAGGCATTGAAAGCCACAAGATTTTTTCTGCCCCAATCAGAAATAGAAAGATCAGGTCAGGTGCACCATCACCGTCTCACATCTTCTGGAAATAAAGAGTTATGTTCTGGAAGATCGGGTGTGCGCTTGAAGTGAAGATGAAATAGAATTAGTTATTAAAACAACATTCAACATTTACGTCAACACCACACTAATCAACATTTACATCCCACCAGATAGTTCACCTTAGGTGCCAGCCATTTACAATCCACAGTTACACAATCTGGCCTCTCTCACTAATGTCATCTTAGGAGGAGACTTCAACGCTAAAGACACTAGTTGGGACCTGCAGAACCATAGCAACACCAGAGGCACCAACATAGCCACACAACTAAACAGCCTCTTCATTCCTAACAATACAGAAGAACATACACACATACCACATCAAGCACGATACTCAAACTCCTCCCCAGACATAACGTTCTGTTCCCCCTCACTAGCAACACACACACACACACACACACTGGAGAACAGAAAAACAACTCATCAGACCACCTGCCCATCATCATTACAACACGTTCTACACTGCCCCAACAGCCTTAGGCACACTTACAGAAATTACAAGAAAGCTGATTGGGAACAGCTCAAAATACAGACTGAAGAACAATTCACCACATTAAACAGCACACCCATCATAAACATCAATACAACACTCAAGACATTTAATCAGATCATCAATAATGCAAACAAATACATACCCAACGGCAACATTAGGAAATACAACCCAAATTACACTAGAGAAATAGTCCACCTCATAAGGCAACGTAACAACCTCAAACATAACACAAACACCACACACAGAAGCCATAAACAGCAGATACAACAGCTCAACACAGAAATAAACAACAAACTCAAAGAAAAACAAACATTAAGGGAATTCATAACACCAAACCACTCCACAGATACATCCAGGCTATACAAGACTATAAGCAGCATTACCCACTCTAACAACGGCATTCACACCTCACACGCGGCTATCTGTCGCAGCCAAAATAATATTCCAACATATACACACCATATACACAACAAGCTAACATTCTAGTTAATCACTACGCAAAGAGAAGTCACTTAAACAGAAACAACAACCAGAAACACGCAGACAGACAAACAGCCAGACACAAGAAAACCTACAGACTCGACCCGACCATTACACCCTTCAATACAGACCAGACCACCAAGATCATCAAAAACATTAAGAATTCGAAGGCTACTGGACCAGACAACATATCTAACATACACCTTAAACACTTGGGCCTACAGGGAATACTAGCTCTCACAAATATCAGCACATATTCATACCAACACTATTATTCCTGACATATGGAAACAAAGTAAAATTATTACACGACTCAAACCAAACAAAAATCCAACAAAACCAGCTTCCTATAGACCCATTACTTTACTATGCACACCTTCCAAAGTAACAGAAAGACTAATCTTACAAATCACCAACCCACACGTACCACAATCACCTACTCAACATAGATTCAGACCTCACCACTCAACCACGACATTACTCACTAACCTCACGCAGCACATCATGGATGGCATCAACTTCAGACGACCAGCTCAACGTACACTATTAGCAACAATAGACTTAGTAAAGCATTTGATGCTATCCCACGCTTCCCTCTCAAACAAAATACTCAACACAAACATGCACAATAACACCAAAAGGTGGCTTAGCAAATATCTTTCAGGAAGATACTCACATGTCACATTTAATGGCAAGTCATCCAAAACAGGCTTTTTCCGAACGGGGTCCCTCAAGGCTCTGTTCTCTCACCAACACTGTTCAACTTATACATGCATGACATTCCAACACCCATAGATAAACTCGCCTTATCATCATATGCAGATGACATCACTAACATCCACCCACAACAACATTGACATCGCTACAAATAACCTACAAACATACATAAACAGTATACAAGACTAGCTCACACACAATAGACTCAAAATAGCGCCCACAAAATCAACCATCACCTTGCTTACAAGCAACACAAAAGAACACCAGGTAACTCCACAGCTTACACTAAACACCACCAACATTCCACACGCACTCAGAGGACCAAAATATTTGGGGTCACATACAATACATTATCTTTTGCAAACCACATTCAGGACATTAAAAACAAATGTACGGCAAGATTTAACACGTTTAGGGTACTAACGGGCACAAACTTTGGACACCAACAGGAAACAACATCACTCATATACAAACAATATATTCGCTCAGTTATGGACTATGCTAGCCCATGCTAGGCACCCATTATCTCAAACACACAAACACCTTACAGACAATACAAAACAACGCACTTCGTATCATTACAGGATGCACTCAAACAACACCAATAGAACAACTGCACACAGAAACAAAAATACTGAAAGTTAGAGAACATTTAGACATGAGGGTAACACAATTCATGGCAGCAGCGACAACTAATCCACAACACCCTTGCCACTACATGTACAATCATGCACCGACACCTCGCACCATTAAGGTAACACCAGAGAGACGACATAACCAAATACTCCATTCCATACCACGCCCCACAGACATCACACAGTACAGAAAACAAACACACACACACACACACACACACACCTAACCCACAAAGCACTGACACGACTCGGTCCGACTCCGAATGCGGTCCTAGGTGTGAAGCCGCCACCCATTAACAGATCAGAGATCAGCCTGAGCAGATCGGATTGAGTTAACTTAGCACGATTCCGATGTGAACATCAACCAAACTTACAGATATATAAACAGAGACTAGACAACTGCACATACGACACCTGCCACCTGTGCTAGGACACACCACAAACAATTGAACACATTATGACAGACTGTACCACTCTAGCACAACATAGAACACAACACAACATCAGTAGTGCGCTGAACCTCTGGTCCACTCCTGAAAGGGTGATCGGTTACCTGCGTGCCGCCGGCTTGCTCGATCAGGGTGAGCTGATCGGCTTAAACAACAACAACGTCATCACCTCTTATCATTCGAGTGATTTCGTGAGCATTAAAATAATTTGTCTTGTAGTATACTGTAAAGAGGAATTTCAGCAGAGGATTCACTTGTCAGAATATTTACGCTTCTGACGTACATTCTACTTTATTATGCATTCTATACAATGTACTATATACAGTTATGTCGTTTAACATTTTCGAGGTCACTCACTGATGGCGTGACATGTTCGCCGTCATTTGGAATATGGTAAAGCATTTGCATTTTAGAAAACCTACACAACAGTTTCATGTGTACGATTTCTTTAGTTCTGAAACAACATTTCAAGCTCGGACCTAACTAAAATGTCAAATAGGTATAATAATAATAAGTTACCCGCAAATATCCACGATTGCTATGAGCAATACAGTAGGCCCTCGTTATTCACGGGGGATAGGTTCCTGAAAACTACCGTGAATCGTGAAACCATGGGCCTGTAGGAAAAAGGGAGATACGTGTACCGAGTTCAGAAATTGTATCCTCTATAGTATTGAGCTAAAATGTGTGTGTGTGTGTGTGTGTGTGCGCGCGCGCGCGCGTGCGTGCGTGCGCGCGCGCGCTTTCTTTGGAACCGTGCACAGGCTAAACGGCACATCGGAAAATTCTGCAACCACCACCAACTGATAGCCCATGAGCTGCCGATGTGCTCTGTCAAGTTTCCCAGTCCTAGGTCACAATTACTGGGTCTGAAGGCCCCAGCACCGCGATAAAACTACAGAAAAGAACGCAGCCATGAAAATCTTGAGCTTCACATTGTGTGACATAACTATACTGCTACCCGCCCGGGGGTAGTGGGAGAGGGGGTAGTGGGAGAGGGGGTGGGGTAATGGCGTTTTTTACTTTGGGTGGGGTTAATGGGAGAGATGGTGAGGGTAATAGGTGATGGTTATTTTAAATTTTGTAGCTGGATCACAGTGCTACCCGCCCGGAGGGCCAAGTTGTACAACGGTCGCGAGCGATAGCGAGCTACCGCTTGTACATACTATATTATTACATTATGTACCATTCAATAAAATTAAATAACAAATGTACCTGTAAAGAAAATTACTCAATAAAAACAATATATTAAATATATAATGTAAATAAATACTGCAAAATAAATGCATATACTTAAATAAATGCCTTTCATTAACTTACTTTAATGTTTATGATGACGATGATAGTGATGATGATTGTTTTGGAGGGGGGATTAGAATGATGATTCCTGTGGAGGATCATCACTGGAGAACCCCACAGAGGCTGTAGGTGAGGGAGAACTTGTAGTAATGGAGTGCGGACAAAGTGTCGAACGGACAAGACAAAGTGTCGAACGGACAAGACAAAGTGTCGAACGGACAAGACAAAGTGTCGAACGGACAAGACAAAGTGTCGAACGGACAAGACAAAGTGTCGAACGGCATACAAGGAAACAAAAAAAAAGAAATAGAGAGAAAGACAAGGGGGAAAGTGAGGATATAGTTTAAAGTTTATAGTTTACCAGTGTCGAAAGACATATAAAGAAACGAAAAAAAAAAGAAATACGAGAAGATAAAGGAGAAAGTTAGGATATAGTTTAAAGTTTATAGTTCACCAGCACTCATTATCCCCCACTTCCTTTTCAGAATCTAGATATAAGATAATACTTTTCAGACGGAGGGTTAAACACGAGTAGTCTGAAAACCGATTCATTACCGTGTCTGAGAAGTGCAGATCAAGTTAGTGTCCAAAATCTGTGAATTTTTGAGAAAGTATTACCCTTTCATAATGAAAATCATTAAGACAAACATGGGAGAAAAGAAACTCATACATGAAGGATATGTTTATGTAGTGGACAAAAAGAATGAAGATAGAATATTTTGGAGATGTGAAAAACGTGGTTATTGCAGCGGTAGAGTTACAACGATTGAAAGAAAATCTCTTCTTCTAAAAATCATTGCCATCCGCCTGAGATGGTCCACATTGATGATCTTAAAGTAAAAGAAACAATGAAAGAAAGTGCAAAACGTTCTGAAGAAATAACATCCACTTTAATTAATAAGTGCACAAATGACATTCCTGTCGATGTATGTGGAACATTACCCAAAAAAAGAATCTCTTGCACGCACAATAAGAAGAGCGCGCAATTCAATATATGCAGATGAAGATTTGACTAACAACAAGAGGGGAACAATTTTTATTATTTAAGAATTAAGAAATTAGCATTTACTCTACCACAAAAAATCTCCGTATTCTGGAAACAAAGATGATGGTTTAGTGATGGTACATTTGATTGTGCCCCTATTAGTAAGCAGCTTTACACCATTCACGCTATTGTTGCAGAAAATAAGACTTTACCTCTTGTATATTGTGTGACAACCAAAAAGGATGAGAACACTTATGATACAATATTTAATTTCTTACATGGATATAAATTAAACCCCATTTCAATTACTGTTGATTTTGAACGCTCTGCTATTAACAGCATTAAGAAGATCTTTCCAGATACCGCGATTTATGGATGTTATTTCCATTTCGGGCAATGTTTGTGGAGAAAAATACAATCTTTAGGGCTGCAAAATTGGTACAATGAGCCAGCAAATGCATTGATAATAAAAAAAATCCAAGCACTTGCATTTGTTTCATCGGATGATGTACATACTCTTTTTAACGATCTAATGGGATCTCTTGATGAAGAAACTGACGATACATTAGGAGAATTCTTGCAGTATTTTGAGACTACATGGCTTGGTGTTGTTCAGCGAGGAAGGAGAAAACCTATGTTTGAAGTTGATTTATGGTCAGTTTATGAGACTTGCCAACGATCTGCCCAGAACAAATAACGCTCTTGAAGGCTGGCATAATGCCTTCAAGAGAAGGGTCATGATTAGCCACCTACCGAAGCGAAGCTAATTAATAAAATTCGACTGGAGCAGGCAAGCACAGAAATAGCTTTAGAGCAAACATTCCAGGGAAGGAATATTGAAAGAAAAAATAAGAAATATACTTCAATAAATCAGCGTTTAAAAACAATATTTGAAAGTTATGACGTTCAAAATGGATTAGATTATCTAAAAGCAATAGCTCATAATTTATAATAGTTTGAAATTGATTGATAAACACGTTGCCTTCTATTACTACTACTATTATTTCCTTTGAAAAATGATTTTTATTAAGCACAATAAATTTGTATCTCATTTTTAATTTGTATTTCATTCATGTATTTATTCTGCAACCTTGAATTTTTTAAATAAATTGTCCGTTCGACACTCTGTCCGTTCGACACTCTGTCCGTTCGACACTCTGTCCGTTCGACACTCTGTCCGTTCGACACTCTGTCCGTTCGACACTCTGTCCGTTCGACACTCTGTCCGTTCGACACTCTGTCCGTTCGACACTCTGTCCGTTCGACACTCTGTCCGTTCGACACTCTGTCCGTTCGACACTCTGTCCGTTCGACACTCTGTCCGTTCGACACTCTGTCCGTTCGACACTCTGTCCGTTCGACACTCTGTCCGTTCGACACTCTGTCCTACATCCGTAGTAATAGATTGAACTGGACGAAAGGAACTGGTAATGGTTGCCCGTTTTGAATTTTCTGTAGGTCTTTATAGAGTTCTTTATAAGACGTCATCGCACCATCCACTTCTCTTCTGAACTTGCTTCTTCTTTCCATGGAGTGGGTTGTCTCAAACACTTCAACAAAGTCTTGGCCATTTGTAAAATTTTTGATAGCCTCTTCATGTTCAGCTGCGGCTTCACCACCACCACTCATCATTATAATCTTTATCACTTTCACTTGACCTAATCAGCTCTTCTAGGTCTTCGGTCAATTCCTCGGTGTGTGCGACTCGATGATTGTTGAAATTCTGTGGGCACCAGATCCTCAAATCCCTCCGCTGTATAGATGTGGTTGGCATGAACCGTGAATAGGCAAAACTTGATACCGTGAACAGTGATTCGATATACATAAATTTAATCGTGAATAACGAGGGTTTACTGTATACATATGTAACGTTTCTATGGAAGCTAATTTAGATGTTAATGTCATGTTTCATATATTGTATTTACTTATTTTGGACATGCACAATTCTTGTGTGTGTGTGTGTGTGTGTGTGTGTGTGTGTGTGTGTATATATCTATCGGACAACTGAGACATTTGCAATCATCTTTGCAACTTTCAGCAACATGCCATCAACAATGCGATACAACTCACAAACCAAATTCAACAAAGATGACGTCATACCAAGCGAGCAAAAGATGACGTCACAGCGCGGGAACCTCAAGATGAGCGTCGCAGCGCTTTCGCTCTTCGAAGCAGTGTTGCCAGATCTACAGATATATCTGTAGATCTACAGATTTTATGAAGCAATTCAGATTTTCAGATTTTTTCAATAATTTATGCATAATCTACAGATTTTTAATCCAGCAAGCAATCATTATTATTTACTTCCAAAATTTACAACAAGGAAATATTAGGCCTACAGTCTCAATCAATAGGACACAAATGTTCTCGGTATTCAGTTTCAGAAGTCGAGTCGACTCGCTTCTGACTACGATATACAGTACATGCCGATTAAATCATTTAATCGGCGCTGATTGGTTGATATTCCCTCTACATCACCAGTCGCTTTCCTTATATGTCTGCTCGCGCCTCGCAGCAGTGGTCGTCTGATATGACTTAGTTATTAGTTTAATTTTGTAACGGTTGGTTGTGTCACTTCGCTTACCGGTTTTATTTGTGCAAGAAAAACTTACTCGGCCATTTCAGTTTTTTTAAACATTATCTTGTTGTAAAGGGTTATGCAAGCTATGGATGATGATGAAAATTATTATGATTCACAGGAGGAGAGGAGGAGTGGTTCAAAAGCAAATAAAAAAATGAGATATGCACAAAAATATTCTGCCCAATATGAAATAGACCCATTATTTAAAGGCTGGGTTAGGAAAAGTGCGAAAGGTGAATTTTATGCTTACTGTAGCGCATGTGATTGCCATCTCAAACTAACAGCGGGAAAGATAGATTTAAAACGACATGCAGAAAATCAAAAGCATACATCTAACTGTAAAACTTTACAAAGCCAAAGCACTTTAACCAATTTCATAAGCTCTAAACTAAATGAAAATGTGAATGAAGGGGAAATTAGGCTTGCTGCTTTCATAGCTGAGCATGATTTACCTATGACTGCTGCAGATCATCTTCCAGAACTTTTTAAATCAGTTTGCTCAGATTCAAAAATTGTCAAAAATTTAAAATGTGGCCATACAAAAATGACATCATTAATTAATAATGTAATTGGACAAGAGCACAGTGAAAACTTAATCCAGTGTCTGAGAAATAACAAATTTTCATTAATTGTTGATGAAAGCACTGACAAAGGTTGTGTTAAACATTTGTGCATGGTAGCAAGAGTTCTGATTGATGATTCGGTAACTGATGCTTTTCTTGGCTTGATTCTTTTAACAGATGGTACTGCTGACACACTATATAAGCATGTTGTCGGATTTTTCAATATGAATAAAATTCCTTATAGAGAAAATATGATAGGCTTTGCGGCAGATGGTGCTAATTCTATGATGGGAGTAAATCATTCCCTTTCGGCTCTACTAAAAAATGATATTCCTCATTTATTTATCATGAAATGTATTTGTCATTCTTTTGCTTTATGTGCTTCACATGCATGTCTGAAACTACCTAGATCAGTTGAAGATTTAACTAGATATATTTACAGCTACTTTCACTGCAGCCCTAAGCGAGTAGGGGGAATTTAAAGAATTCCAGAATTTCACTAATGTTAAGCCACATAAATTACTGCATCCTTCACAAACTAGGTGGTTATCATTGCATATGGTGGTATCCAGAGTGCTTGAACAATATAATGCATTAAAATTGTACTTTACTTCTGCTGTACTTGAAGATAGGCTTATAGCTCCTGAAACTATTCTTCAAAGGTTATCAGATCCTGTAACCAAGTTATATCTCTTGTTTCTTGATTTTGTGTTACCAATTTTCAACAATCTGAACAAACAAATGCAATCTGAGTCTACTCAGATATATGTTTTACACAGTGCTGTTTTTGGAGCTATGAAAACTATTTTAGGGTGCTATATGAAAGATAGTTATCTCAGTGAAACTGCATTAGAAGATATAAGGTTTAAAGATTCTGACAACTTTAAACCACTGAAAGAAATGTATTTGGGTGTAAACGTGGAAATTGAGCTAACATCTTCCACTCTGTATCAAAGTGACGACATAAATAGTTTCAGGTTGAAGTGTTTGGAATTTTTAATTGAAGCTGCATTTCAAGTTAGCAAGAGATTCCCCTTTCAATCTAAACATTTGGAATCAGTAAAGGCATTGAGTCCCAAAGTAGTGATCAACAAAGAAGTAAATTCATTAATCGAATTGTTTAAATGCTTTCCAAATATCGCTAGTGATATTCAAGCAGTTGATACTGAATGGAGGTCGTTAGGCAATTCCCTGGAACATATGGAAGTTAGCCCCAATATGTCTCCAGAAGAATTTTGGAGTAAAATAGGCAGGATGAAACAATTGGATAATACTTCTCCATTTGCGAATCTACATAAATTTATGCAAAGTCTTCTATGTCTACCCCATTCAAGCGCCACAGTAGAAAGAGTCTTTTCATCTATTAACAGAATGAAGACAAAAACAAGAAACAAAATGTCAACAGAAACTATTGTAGGATTACTTCACACAAAGCAATACATGAAAGACAAATCATGCTATGATTTTGAAATAAAAAAGTCAATGATTCTGAAAGCTAGATCTTCAGAAAAATATACCAAAGATAAATAAATGGAATGATAATTAGTATACACAATATATTATACATATATCCCCGCAAGGGTATACAGAATTATATTACTGTTAGGGTCCCATCTCGATCTCGTTTTCTTTTTTATAGGTAGCATGGAATGTTTTTGTTTTTGTTGAAAAAAATGATATTTATCTGTTTAAATCTAAAAAGGATTTTTTTTTTGTTTCATTTATGTGTATGAATTAAAGTAGTATTCCGGTGTTCTTATAGTTATTACAGCAATAACCAAAAGGTATTTTCTTTGTCATAAAGTAACGGAATTCAATTTGTTTACTTTCATTTACTTTACTTTTTTTTTATGTTAAAGTGCCATATTTATATAAGTTTATAAAAATAAAGAAAATATTATACAAGATTTTATCATTGATAATACCTTAAGACAGTAAATTAAATAAAAATATGTCAAAATTATTATTTAGATAAATATTATAAATCTACAGATTTCTACAGATTTTTTAATCAGATTTATCAGATTTTTAAAAATTCCATCTGGCAACACTGCTTCGAAGTTCGAAGGCAACTCAGTCAGGGCTGCCAATGCTGGGGTTTTCCCCCCAGATCTGGGGTTTTCACCCGTCATCTGGGTTTTTATTTTACAAATAGCTTGAAAACTGGTTTTTTTTACTAATTTTGTTAATAAATTATCTAAAATAACTTTTCTATATTTATGAATACCAAAGCTTGCCCAAACACGATGGCTTTCTCGAGAAACCGTAATCACAGAAATATTAGAACAATTTGATGCTCTACTTCTTTATTTTCAAGCAGAATCAGAAGTTGACAAAGTTGATGGAGCCAAGAAAATTTATGATGTATTAAACAACCGCGGAACGAAACACATGTTGTTCTTTCTTCAATATGTGCTGCAAAAGATAAATCTCATGAATGTTGAATTTCAATCGGAGCACTTCCGATTGCATATTTTATATTCAATGGTATCTTCAGAGTATAAAAACATATTGAGTTTCTTCATTAAAAATGAAGTATTAAATAACACTAAATTATCAGAAATTGACCCTAACAAAGAGAGTAACTTCAAAAGTGCTAATGATGTATACCTTGGAGGTAAGGCAATGGCACAATTAATTAATGACCCTTTAGTAATGAAAGCAGTGTTAAAAGATTTAAGACTGATTGTTTAAAATTCCTAGTGGAATTATCTAACCAAATAAGGAAGAGGTTTAATTTTAGTGAAGATGGAGTTATTGCAAAGTTAAATGTTCTGGATCCGAAGGTAGCTCATGCTCATAACACTTCTCCAACTTCCATCATTCCACTAGCTATTCATTTTCCGTCCGTTGTACCTGAAAGTAAACTAAATGACCTTGATGACCAGTGGAGGAGTTATAGTCTTATGGCAGACGAACTACTACCTACTATTGACAACATACCAGAATATTGGTACAAATTGAGAAATATTAGAGATGGACTTGATAATCCAAAATATGATGTACTTTCCAATTTCATGACTACCTTAACTGTATTACCACATTCATCAGCATGCGTTGAAAGGATATTTTCACAAGTTAATTGCGTAAAAACAAGAAACACAAACTCGTTAAAAGCAGATACCGTTAGAGATAGATTGCTGGCAAAACAGCTTATCACCAGAAAGAGTTTGGATTGCACTTCCTGGGATCCCGAAAAAACACTAATCAAGAATTTGGAAGAGGGAGCTGTAAGCAGAAGATATTTGGAGAGAATTAAATGGCAAAAAGAAAATAACGAATCGGTCACGATCAGAGGAGCAGCCGAAGAAGAGGAAGAGTTATAATTTGGGATTCACACATAAAGTAAGTAAAGACTTATTTTTTTCTTTTAAATATTGTATTTTTACAATCTGGTTTTTTTTAATCAGTATGGGTTTTTTGCAGAGTTGATCTGGGGTTTTCTCTAAAATTTCATTGGCAGCCCTGAACTCAGTGATTCACGCGTTACCATCATGTAAACATCATACGTGCAAGGGCTCATTGGCCCTTTTAATATCATTAATTAACTTTATATAAAGAATCTATCAATCAGTCGCGCGTTATTAATTGTCATATTGTAAGCATGTATTGTAAACAATTGTAAACAATCAACAATTCAGTCGCATTCTTAAATCATTCGAATCAATCTATATTTGTATTAAAATAAATGGAAGAAAACAATCTATCAATCAATCTAATTATTAACTTAATTAAGAACATTATTTGACCTGCAAAGATCTGGTGACCTCAGCCTAAGCATTTATCATTAACGATCAATCATTATCAATCAATTAACCATTATCATCTTTATTATTATAGTGCTAAAAACATTACACTATATATATATATATATATATATATCTCTCAATTCAGTTGATATGGAAATAGAAAATATGCAACGAGTTCATCTTCTTGTTTTTGGTTTAGTTTTTATTCCGACGTTACATATATAAAATTTGCGTACACAGATAAACTCAACGTACATACTCGCGAACATTAAAATCTCTTATCAGAACTTTAATCTACAGTGAATGATTGTGGGTCATGACCCAAGTTTACTTAATTTGTGATTCGTTCACGTTATAACCCAATTGTACGAATCATGTATCTTAAATAGGATTTCTCCACCCTTTAAATGATCTGATTGAACTTTAATAGAATTAGGTAGTGTATAACTACAAAATCCCACCCATTTTTATTTTCTTCGAGAATATAAAACTAAAAGCATAAACGGCATAAAACCACTGCCAGACTTGTTCCGTTGCGCATCGTAGGTCTACCACCAAACATAGTCCCCGGGGTACTTGGCCTCCTTGGTGCGCAACATATATCCTATATTGTTACCGAGTTGTCAAGAAATAAGCTATTCGGTTGTCCTGACACAGAATTTTATATTGAGTAGCCTACGCAGAGAGTCAAGGCGATTGGTAAGTAATAGACTGTGGCAACTTTTGGAAATTCCCAATGTTCACTATTAACTTCACACTTTAATTCTTCAAGTTTAGCCTTCGAATTATCGAATGTTCACTAATTTTCAGTTATGAATGAAAGCAAAAATCACAAAGTTAATTTAAATGCAATAAAAAATACACATGGTTACAAATAAAGACTAACGTAACAGTCACCCGTAAATACTCAAAAGAAAACCCTAAGCCCCCAAGATAAATAAAATAAGATTGCCCAAAAGAATTATCAAAACTATTACAGGTCAAGCCAAGAAAAATTGTCTGATGTCATAAATGCAAAACGTCACTTTTTTAATTGGAGGTCGAAATGTGGAAATAAACTCAGTCTATTAGTGTGGGTTTTATGGTCACTTGTATGACGTCGAAAGTCCAGTTATCCGCAGAGCAAGGCAAACTGAAGTACCCCTTTTCGCAGTTCGCAAAAATGAATTTTGAAGTAGCTTAATAATTCGAGCAGTGTAGGTATATAGAGTAAAACCTCTCAATAACGACACCTCTCTTTAGCGAACAACTTGGGCATTTCGAAAAACCTCTATCGAAAACACGTTTCGTTATAAGGTATTTTCGTTAACTCAGAAGAGTGCACGTGTTCGTCTCTACCACCATTTCTCCGATCAAGAAAGTAAGCGGCATGCTGATTGCCTGATACCTAAAAGGTGATACGTAATTGGCTAGGATTTTTCTCCCTCCTCCACGGAGAAATACGTACAGGGTGTTCATAAAAGATCTGAACGATTTCAGTCTTCATTAATCTGATAACCCAATAACATGCCAAGAAACAAGGGTGCTACTATAGCGTGCGGTCTACAAAGCTATTTACACTATAGCGTGCGGTCTACAATATACTGTATTTACAAATTCATTTACATTAAAACAAAAAATTTAAAAGGACAAATAAAACAAAATTCATTCTGTGAAATATAATGCCCGGTTAGGTTAAGTTGTGATATTTTCGTTAAAACTAACGAAAATATCAACTTAACCTAATCAGTTATCAAGGACATACAGTTGACCTAACCGGGCATTCAATTAACCTAACCGGGCATTATATCCCATAGAATGATTGTTTGTTTATTATTGTCCTTTAAATTTTTTTTTTTTAATGTAACTGAACTAATATTTGTCATCATGATTCCCCCTTTTATAGTCCGCCTTGACCTCACATTCGTCCCCAAAGATAAAGTCAAGTCATTTCAGGTCAGCACAAATTCAAGTTAGGTCAGGTCACTTCAGCGCAAATTCTTTTGTAGACTAAAGATATCTTTGTAGACAGTACGCTATAGTAGCACTAAAACAAGTTTGTTCATGTGATTCCGCACAGCTAAAAGTTTTACATGCATGTTTAATAAACTTCAAAATGTGCGCCATTGGGTCGCCCGTACAACATTCAATCGATATTCAATTTCTTGCCACGTGCGTTCAAGCATGCCAGCATCGACCATCGCTATTGCATCCCTGATCCTGATTCGTAGTTTTCATGGATGTTGACAACCTTGGTCTTGTACAAAAAAAAATACTTAGTTGCTCTATCGCTTACACATGCTTCGCTTTATATTTTATTTAATATGAAAAATATTAACGAATAAAATTGTTCAGATCTTTTAGGAACGCCCTATACGTCTATGTAATGTATTTATACATACTCTATTTAGTAGTGTATATAACACTACTAAATAGAGTATGTATAAATAATGACGGTCTAAATAGCTCATTAAAATATACACAATAATATCGGCAAAGGAAAGCCTCTTTATAACGAACAACCTCTTTACAAACACCAGTCATTTGGCTTGTATATTTCGTTGTAGAGAGGTTTTAACTATCGTATAACAGTGATGGGCTTCCAGCACTTTCAGCCTGCGCGGAAGTCTGAATCGGCGAGCAAACTCAGTCGCTCAGTGACTCTTCACTCAATTATTCCAAAGTAGAGTCACCGCTTGCCCGTTTACTTTTTACGCCATTGTTGACATATGTTAGGGCTAAGCCTCGCTAAACACTAGACACATGCTTAGCCTAATGGCTTGTAACTAGGCCTAATTATTAAGATATTATGTAAGCTGCTTACGCATAATTTTTTCTAGTAGGATGTAGGCTACATAATTACTTAAATACGCTAGTTATATTCAATATTTGGTCAGACTAACACAAATTTTGTACAGTTGCCCACATATGTAATGTTCTTCGCCTCACAGGCGACTCTGTACATGTGGCAACGCCGCAGTGATAGTCAAGGTACCCCAACTGGGGGAAGGTGAGTTGGAGGGGGGACAACCGAGTCCAATAACAAATAACAAACATATACTGTATATCTAAAGGACAATTGAATGTGCAGTCATTGACATAGACATTACAATAATAATTACCTCTGTGTTCATAAAGATAAACAATTAATATGACCGTATACAGCGTTGAAGTCCATGTAGTTTACTAGTCTTATACAGTAATAAGGTTCCATTATGATTACTGCAAGTCTATATGAACAGGTACCACAATACAACTTTATGGACAACGTAACTTATTATGCTTTGCCATTTTCGTGAATGTAAAATATTTTTATATAATTGCACTTTGAAGTGAATATAAATTATCATAGCGTTTTTGGTGTTCAATTTTCTGTAAATATAGATTTTGTTTTATAATGAAAATTTTAAAATTTCAAATAATCAGTAAGGGAATCCGCTAAATTTGGCCGATGCCATTGCCCAAGAAATGGCCGATTCTGCCAATGCCAATGAATCAGTACACCACTAGTTTTTATGATTTTGCTAATTTTGAGAGCCAGGTTCTTTACTCGTAAATATACTACTTAATTTGATGTAATAACATGTTTTATAGATTTAATGACATGTTTATACTCTCATGTAATGGTAATTTTTTTTAAAAAGATAATCTTATTTGTTAAACTTTAATACAAAAAAATGTCTCGTCTTCCAATTTTTTTTTTACATATAAAATAGTATAATGGCTCCAAATAAAGAAATTTCATACAAGAATAGGTTGAAAATTATTGTTCTCCATAAAGAAGGCAACACTTAAAGACAAATACGGTAGCTGCTAAAGCTGGAGTATCATTGTCTACTGTTTCCAAAACACTTTCTCACCACTCTCAAACTGGGGATGTGAAGAACAAAACAGGTTGAGGATGGAAACGAAAAACCATCTAAAAAGGATGAGTAGTATATGATAATGATGAGTAAGCGTAATAGAAAGAAGACTGGTGGGTGGGGAATGGGAGTGTGGAGTGTATTTTTGGTTCATATTCACTAGTATATAAAAAGTTGTATTGTGGTAGCTGTTCATTAGGGTGGTCCAAAAAATAAAGTTGTAATTTTTAACTCCACATAGCTGCTCCTGTTCCTATCGCAATCAAACATCTCCATGCCAAATTTCAGCCTAATTGAATGATATTTACTGGTCGCTATGAATTTCATTTTACTCCTCATTTTCTAGTAGATTGATCTTCTGGGTTAAAAAATGAAAAAACAAGGGCAAATACTAGTTTATTTGTTTGAAAACAGATTAATTTTTAAAGAACAAAAATGATATGTTTGATAGAAAATTACATTTATCATTCGTTTATAATATACATCATTACTTAGATTAACGCTCCATCACTGACTCCTTTGAAGACGATGAGTAGTCTTGGCGGTGTTTTGCTACTAATCGGAGGATGAATTATTTTTGTTCTTCATCCAAGATGTATTACTGTATATGCCTTGATAAGGGCGATACCGCCGAATCATTGGCAACTTTTAGGTTGATCGCTATGCGTCGAAACTCTTTAAAACAATCATCCTCCGTCCAGGATTTGGGATCAGTCCTCAGGAAGGTATCCTCCGCTGCCTTCCTTCCTTCTTTAACAGATTGAAGATTCCCAGGGTCCTTTTGGTGACCATTTCATACAAATTCAAATCTTCAATGTTTTCTTCAAGCTTCAATCGACGAGTAACATTGGTATTCTCGTTACGTTGGAGGTTTACGACCAGCTTCCGTTTGGTCTCGGCATCGACTCCAGGATCGAAGAATGCAAGGCCGATGAGATGCTCTCCAAGATACCACAGGTGCCGTTGAAGAGCTGTGGATGCTGCTTTGGAAATGGTCTGATTTGGGTATTTTTGCAAGATTTTAAGAAGCAGAATATCGTTGAAAAGAGCGTTGATTCTGACGGGGACCTCGTTGCAAAAACGTGCGTAGACAAAGGCGATCAACAGAGAAAGCTCGGTGATATTCTTCGTCTCACGTGCTGTCATCTGCAGTTGATGCTTGAACAGATAAATTTTGTGGACGAAGATGGCCTTGGCCATCCAGCGTGCATGGTGAGTTGGTTCTGGAGCGCGGACCTTGAATTCATCATCATCACGGCACCCGAGGAAGGTGAGGCAGAGTCGTAACAGTTCCTCGTAGTCATCACGCGATTGTTTAGACTCCAGTGCCTTTGTGAAGTACTGGGTCATTTCCTCTCGAAGCTGGAACATTTTTGGATCTCTGACTAGGTTGTTTGAAGCCTTCACGAAGGAATCCTTCTGAAGGGATGGCCATTTTTTCTGAAAACGTTTAAAGAGAGTCATTTCCGGGTTACCTGTGGGTCCAAGAAGTGCGTTGCAGGTGTTTGACAAGACGACTTCAAGGATATGATGTCGACAAGCGATCCAGACAAGTTCTCTCCCTACTGCTTTTTCAATCATGGTACAGGCTCCCCTGTGAAGGCCAGTATTAGACGCAGTTGTCAAATACGAGACCTTGGATCTCACCGCGAAGATTCAGTCATCAATCGTCGAAATGCAAGCCTTGGCCTGCTCTTCTCCTGTAGCTCGTTGTATTTTTGGCACGGCTAGGAGTTTTTCTATCCCATCTCCCGTAACGATTAGCGCGGTTCGTTCGGCTGTTTCCTTTGCGCCGCCGATGTCGGGAAGTAGTTTCCCATCCCAATGAAAAAGAAGGGGTCCTTCGACAGAGAACGAAGCGTGATCCTCTTTGGCTGCTGCCTGCCTTGCTTGCCTTCTTGAACGACGGATGGAGCTGCGTGAAAGAGTCAATGTAGAAATATCATAGCCCAGGGCTTGAGCGACTGATCCAGCAACCAAGACTGCTCCTCGATCGGGAAGGTTGACGCGATCAAGAGCAGCAACCACATCTGGCGATGTGAAGATATTGTTTCATTTCGGAGGATGAGTGTGTACATCTGCTCTTCCGGTCGCAGTCGACGGACGATAATCATCGTCTTCAGCGTTGAATTCTTCAGAGGATGAAGTGGATGTGCTGGATGATGGAAGATCAGCAGCTCCAGCCTGGAATACAGCCTCTCTTTGTACCTTAGAGCTTTGTCAGCATCTTTCTCCTGTCGACATCTCTTGTGGTATTCCTTGGCAAAATTGAATCTTCTCAGGGCCTGCCATACTGCAGGAAAAGACGTCTTCTCGTTGCATCATCAGGAATTGGCGGTCTTCCTCATTGTCTATCACCTTCAAGGCGTCCTTCGAGGCAATCGAAAAGCTCTGAGTCTCTTGGAACATGCTCTATCTCACTCTGCAGCTTTGTAGCTACGTCTTGCGGTTTTTCTTCAACGCAAGGAACTCTTCGTACAGCTTTGACAGCTTCCTAACGCAGGAATCGACTCGCTGTGTAGGATTCCTTACTCTGTCATACTTGCAGGGCCTCTTTGAGGGCGAAGTTGTAGCTCTCTTTCAAGGTCTTGGCCTGTTCATAGTGGTGAAACAACCAAACGAAGCACATCACCACATGTGGGTAGCCTTTCAGTTGATAACTCTTTGCTGGGCTTTCCTAGAACCCATATTTCTGCAGATGAGCGAGTACTTCTAGCCATAACCTGAAAAATGAGGGAAAATAATGCATTAACCATTTAGCACTAAAGCACAATTATACAAGTGTTAAAGTAAACAATGGCAAAGTCAAAATAAAGTAAAAAAAATTGGTTACAGTGGTTAGTGGGTAGGAAGATATTATTAAATATATTTTTAAAAATTTGGCTAAGTAAATAATAAACTTCAAGAGAAAATATATACCTTACAATTTTAATCATTTAATTTATTAGCAACATCCTTACCGGTTATAAATTTGCATATAAAGAACAATATATATATATATATATATATATATAATTATATATATATAATATATATATATATATATACCGGGTGTCCGAGAATTATCTGTACAATTTTTGGCTGTTATTAAAAGTCAACCATGAAGTGTAGAAATTCCAGTGTTGTCCCATTTTACAGAGAATCTCTAAGTTTTTTCTGATACCACGTTTTGACAAGTTTTTTAGAAATGTACGCGGGTGACAGACATTGATGATTTAAAAGCAAGAATCACAGCTGCTATTGAGCGAATTGATGTGGATATGCTGCAGCGTACATGGCAACATTTGGAGTATCGATTGGATGTTTTGCGAATCACTAATGGTGCACATATCGAATGTTTGTAACAACGTTACTTTAATAAAAGAAACTTTTGAAAATACAGATTCTAAATAATCTTGTTTAAGAATTTGACGTGTGTTATCAAGAATTTTATTAAAAGATGAAATTGTACAGATAATGTTCGGACATACTGAAATTTCTAAAAAACTTGTCAAAACTTGGTATCAGAAAAAACTTAATGAGATTCTCTGTAAAATGGGACAACACTGGAATTTCTACACTTCATGGTTGACTTTTAATAACAGCCAAACATTGTACAGATAATTCTCGGACACCCGGTATATATATATATATATATATATATGAATAGAAACGACATAAGTGTTAAGGAACGTTTCTGCACACGAGGAGGAGAGATAACGAATATACTGCGCGGTCATTGCAGTTATATGCGCATATTCACGATTTGCGAGGGTGCCCTCTCAGGGCATTGGTTTCTGCCCTATGTGGGAGAATTTCGATTTGTGATTGAGTGAGGTCCGTAGCATAATGGTAGAGCGTCCGACCGGCAATTGGAAGGCCCTGGGTTCGATTCCTGGGCGGTTCGCCTCATTTTTCATTATTCGTTATCTCTCCTCCTCGTGTGCAGAAACGTTCCTTAACACTTATGTCGTTTCTATTCATTTATATACTGCGCGGTCATTGCAGTTATATATGCATATATATATATATATATATATATATAGGGTGAACCAAATGTAGGTGGACAGTAAATGATAACGTTTATTTTGAGAATACATATTTAATTTTTTGTATACTATAATACAAAATAAAATTTAAATAAATTTAGTTATAATATTTAATATAATATAACACAAACACCATAGTTATAATGAACACCATAGTTATAATATAATATAACACAAACCGTATTCAACCTACTGTCCACCTACTTTTGGTTCACCGTGTATATATATATATATATATATATATATATACTGAATAAATATAATATATACGAATTAATACTTACACGAGATACTATTCCTAAGCTCTTGAAGTTTGAACGAACTTAAAACCGTCCTCCAACAAGTTTAAACTTGAAATGATGCACGAGTAAATGATTTGTCTGATTCACAAACAGCATTATACAAGAAATCGAACAATTGCATCATCCTCTGGGAGGAGTCAATGTGGCGTGACTGCCGCGTCCTCTAAAAATGAAGCGGGTAGAAAATGATTAGCTAATTAATTGAAAATGTGAAAATCATAGCGACCTCTTATTATGTACCGAATCGACAGATATTTTGCACAAAATCACTTCACATCTAAAGGAATAAGAGCAGCCATGTGGAAAACATTTCCAACTATTTCTGAAATTTTAGCCCAAATTTTGGACCACCCTACTGTTCATATAGACTTGTAGTAATCATAATGGAACCTTATCTATACTAATAATTGTGACTGTCGAACTGCCGGCAAACTTCCTTTGTTTCTTATGGCCGGCCAAACCACTGGCCAGATTTGGATGAGACTTGGGGCATAGGGGTAACTGAGGCCGGGAAAGAACAAAAGCTATGTGGCATCGGCCTCCGAGGTCATCTGAGGCCGCTGGAGGCCTCTGTATTCCGGATTGGTTGAAAGATAGTGACATCAGAGAGACGTCATAAAAGATACTGACAAAATGGGCAGAGCTTTATCATAAATACGTCATAAAATGGGCGGAGCTCTAGCACACACATCTCGAAACCTACGGTAAAATTATTGAATGCCTGGTTAGGTTAATTGAATGTCCGGTTAGGTCAACTGTACGCCCTTGACGATTGGTTAGGTAAAGTCGTAATATTTTCGTTAAAACTAACTAAAATATCACGACTTAACCTACCCAATCGTCAAGGGCGTAACAATTAACCCTCTAACGCCGACTGGATCGAATACGTACCGTTTCAAATACACGCATTTAGACTTAACTCTACAAAAACGTTCGGCGTTAAAGGGTTAACCTAACCGAGCATACATACATACATATACGTTCAACTTCCACCCGGTCAACGCCAGGTCGCTCCGCTAGTTACTGGTCAAAACTAGTAAACTACATGGAGTTCAACGCTGTTCACGATCATATTAATTGTTTATCTTTATGAACACAAACATTACAATATATACCTCTGTCAATTACTGCACATTTAATTGTCCTTTAGATATACAGTATATGTCTGTGCTATATGTTGTTGGATTAGGTTGTCCCCCCCCCCTTCCACCCCCCCTTCCCCCAGTTGGGGTACCTTGACTATCACTGCGGCGTTGCTACATGTACGGAGTCGCCTGTCAGGCGAAGAACATTACATATGCAGGCAACTGTACGTACACGTACGATATGATCTGCAGACAAATACAGTGTGTGTGTGTGTGTGTGTGTGTGTGTGTGTGTGTGTGTGTGTGTGTGTGTGTGTGGTAAATCTTACTTTTTAGACCTCACACCAACCACGTATCCTCACTAATAACACCAATCGAGAGAGCAGAAAAAACTATATATACAATTAGGTAAACTTTTCAAAATATAAAAAAAAATAGATCAATTGAATGCCCGGTTAGGTTAACCACTTTTGGACCACTGGGTCGAATATGTACCGTTTCCAATACACGCATTCTTAACGTAACCCTACAAAAACTTCGGTCGTTAAGAGGCTAACGTTAGTTTAATCGAATGCCCGGTGAGGCTAAGGTTAGTTTAATCGAATGCCCGGTGAGGCTAAGGTTAGTTTAATCGAATGCCCGGTGAGGCTAAGGTTAGTTTAATCGAATGCCCGGTGAGGCTAAGGTTAGTTTAATCGAATGCCCGGTGAGGCTAAGGTTAGTTTAATCGAATGCCCGGTGAGGCTAAGGTTAGTTTAATCGAATGCCCGGTGAGGCTAAGGTTAGTTTAATCGAATGCCCGGTGAGGCTAAGGTTAGTTTAATCGAATGCCCGGTGAGGCTAAGGTTAGTTTAATCGAATGCCCGGTGAGGCTAAGGTTAGTTTAATCGAATGCCCGGTGAGGCTAAGGTTAGTTTAATCGAATGCCCGGTGAGGCTAAGGTTAGTTTAATCGAATGCCCGGTGAGGCTAAGGTTAGTTTAATCGAATGCCCGGTGAGGCTAAGGTTAGTTTAATCGAATGCCCGGTGAGGCTAAGGTTAGTTTAATCGAATGCCCGGTGAGGCTAAGGTTAGTTTAATCGAATGCCCGGTGAGGCTAAGGTTAGTTTAATCGAATGCCCGGTGAGGCTAAGGTTAGTTTAATCGAATGCCCGGTGAGGCTAAGGTTAGTTTAATCGAATGCCCGGTGAGGCTAAGGTTAGTTTAATCGAACGCCCGGTGAGGCTAAGGTTAGTTTAATCGAACGCCCGGTGAGGCTAAGGTTAGTTTAATCGAATGCCCGGTGAGGCTAAGGTTAGTTTAATCGAATGCCCGGTGAGGCTAAGGTTAGTTTAATCGAATGCCCGGTGAGGCTAAGGTTAGTTTAATCGAATGCCCGGTTAGGTTAAGGTTAGGTTAATTGAATGCCCGGTTAGGTTAAGGTTAAGTCAAGTCGTGATATTTTCGTTAAAACTAACGATATCATGACTTAACCTAACGGGGCCGTGGTTGCTGTGCGGCCTTAAAAGTAAGATTTACCCATCTCAAATTCACTGTAATAAAGGTCTACAGTTGGAACCAGTTATCTACAAAACCTTGGCCTATATTAACTCGTTAAAATGTACTCTTTTTATAAAGACAAATTTTAGGTTCACTTCCACAACTATATGCTCAGACATTAAAAGTATTAATTTTTAAGGAAAAACTTACTGTTTTTGGAAGTTTCTCCAGGGTGTTCGAAAAGTCCCGTCACCTCCTACAAAATGTACGGTACTTACGTATTAACAGGGGGCCACCACATATTGATGATTGGTTAGGTTAAGTTGTAATATTTTCGTTAGTTAAAAATTTCTAATAATTTTAAAAAATATTGGTATTTAAAAAATATGATGTATTAGAAATTTTCAACTAACGAAAATATTACAACTTAACCTAACCAATCATCAATATGTGGTGGCCCCCCCCCTTTAATACGTAAATACCAAGTGTACATATTTTAATACAATTTTATTTTTGTGTAATTGAATTTATATACGATTCATTGACTTTTTTCTTTTCCAGGTATTAGAGGTGTTTGAACAATGGCAGACCAGTCGACTTATACTCTAGAGGAAAGGATAGTGATGAGCACATGGGCTCATGAAAGGTCACATACTGGCAAATGCATGATATCCAGAATGATTTCAACACAAGATTCAATAAGGCTGTTCCACCAAACAAAACGGTATTACACTGGGAGAAAAAGCTGGTTGAAACTGGCCCCATCGAAGACAGAACACGGTCGGGAAAACCAACAACGCGAGCAGAACAATGTGAAGGTGTGATTGCATCGGTGGCTCGTTCACCGAAAAAAATCACTTCGGAAATGACCACATGAACTTGCAGTCCCCATGTCCATAATGAGAGATCACATGACAAAAGATCTCGGCATCTTGATTAGTAACTGCAATTAGTAACTATTTACTGTAAGTAAAGTAATTCTTGCTAGTGACTTGTTTCTTAAATTACACCTACCACATATAAATACAATCTATACTATAATAAGAGAGCTGTCCGTCTGTCCGTCACACTTTCAGAAATTGTGAGAAAAAATTGAGAAAAAAATTCAGAAATTGTAAAAAAAATTCAGAAATTGTATTACGGGCGGAAATGTGAAGCTCAAGATTTTCATGACTGTTCTTTTCTGTAGTTTAGCAATGGGGGAAGGGTGGGGGTGGGGGTAATGGGGGATGGGTGGGGTAATGGGGGAGGGGGTTAGCCCCCAAGTTGTATGAATGGGGGTGAGGAGGTTTTGGGAGATACCAGATTCAGAAATGTTGACAATGTGAAGCTCAAAATTTTCACGGCTGGGTTCTTTTTTTGTAGTTTAGCCTGTCTAACCGTCAGCGAAGCGGCGGGAACTGTACTAGTTAATCATAAAAATAAAATTGGTATTACAATATGTACATTTTGTAGGGGTGACAGGACTTTTCGAACACCCTGTACATTGGTATAGAGTAAAGCACAACACACTTCAGAAGCATTTTGCATTTATTTACAAAAACAAACTTTAACATTAAATGCTTCGAATATGATTTCATTAGTTTTTAGTGGAGTCATTACGTTATCAGCCTCCAGCATCTTTAATTGGCTGCAAAATTATTTTCCGTCCAAATTGCATGATTTATAATAACTAGTACAGTTCCCGTCGCTTCGCTGACGGTTAGATAGGCTAAACTACAAAAAAAGAACCCAGCCGTGAAAATTTTGAGCTTCACATTGTGTCAACATTTCTGAATCTGGTATCTCCCAAAACCTCCTCACCCCCATTCATGCAACTTGGGGGCTAACCCCCTCCCCCATTACCCCCACCCCTCCCCATTACCCCACCCATCCCCCATTGCTAAACTACAGAAAAGAAACAGTCATGAAAATTTGAGCTTCACATTTCCGCCCGTAATACAATTTCTGAATTTTTTTTACAATTTTTTCTCACAATTTCTGAAAGACGGACGGACGGACGGCTCTCTTATTATAATATAGATTAATATTCTTAAAAATTATAAATTATAAATTAAATACATTATAGAAATAAATTGTTACGTTGAAATTACTTAATAAAAATTGCCTGATTCAAACCTTATTATAAAAAAGTATATGGCGACTCACTGGGCGTTAGAAGCGCAGACAATTTTGGTAAATAACGCTAAATGTAAACTATATCTAGCACCACTTTAATCTTCTTATAATTCATCGAATGGCTGTCCGTCTGTCTGCAGAAAAAAACTTACGTTTCTGAACCGATTTCGACCAAACTTTGTATGGTAGATGGGGGGGGGGGGGGGGAGTAATGGACGAAAATATGCGCGTAACCAGCGCCCCACCACCATCACCAATTACTGGGCCCGAAGACCCCAGCACCCCAATAAAACTATAGAAAAGAACGCAGCCATGAAAATTTTAAGCTTCACATTGCCGCCCATAATAAAAATACTTGGTTCATGTTCAAAATAAAAATCTACTATTAAGCAACTTATATCTGTGTTCCAGCCCCCGACCCCAAATTACTGGGACCAAAGGCCTCGGCACCTCAGGTGTAGCTAAATGGGACAGTAGGGCCCTGTTTAGCTAGTATACACAATACACCGTACAGGACATTGCACGTACATAAAGCTAAACCAACTCTCCTGAACTTAAATTTTGTTAATGGAATCCAATTATAAACAATTCTCAAAACCTTTAAGATAAAACGAAAATCACATTGAAATGAACAATTATCTTACCTTTTCACGAGACAACTATGGCGAGAAACGACGTCACGTTCAGCAGAACCAACAGACACTTGTGAAATTTTTATATATGCTAAGAAAAGTTTTAATTATGATTCTATAAATAATTACGTTAATTTCGTGAAAACCATTATACAGTATTCAATCACATTTGACCAGTTATTTATTATGAAACTCACTTTACACCAAATGACATGATTAATAAAACCGGCAAAATAACCTACACGATAATTACTTAATCACGCAAGGAGATTAAATTTCAATTTCACAATGGCACAAAATATTTCACTAAACAATTTTAAATTACAAACGCACTTTCACTCAGAAATTTTAACACTTGGGCACAAACAATGAAATCCAGACGTTCGCTAATCGTTTTAAAAAATCTGAATAGAGTTTCCACTTCGAATTACCATTACTTACTGACATTTATGTCTCTAAATTTACCCATTCGAAAAATTATTGGAACAATAGTTTACAAGAAGCTTTCCCAGTGACGTCATCAAACCATTCGCTTACAATCTATACTATGAAAAGGCAGTCCTGTCTGTGCGTCTGCTTAATATTTACTATTAAGCGGTTTGAACATAAAAATAAATGCGCTTTGCTTTGTTTCATCTTTTTACTCCAGCGTGTTAAGATTTTCATTGCTTGATACAACTACAGAAAAGAACGCAGCAATGAAAATTTTAAGCTTCACATTCGAACCCATTGTATAAAGATTTGTGAAGCTTAAGATTTTCATGGCTGCGTTCTTTTCTACAGTTTTATTGACCAAATAATAGGGCCCACTTTTGCTAGTATATATAAATGCTCAGACATAATATGTATAAAGCCATTCCTTCTGAAAATAAAGCGTAAAAATAGAGTGCAACACAAAAGTTTAGGCACCGTTCAGATCAGTAACAACTTTTTTCTCTTTTCAGATTGATTTTAAGTCCTCAAAGAAACAATTTGTCGCCCGAAAACATTGACAATATTTTAATTGTTCGCTCTAATTTTAACATGTGAGTTTACAAGGTATTTGTATCTTGTATATAATAAACAGAGGTGCATTTAATTCCCCTTTCTAATACATGTCGTGTGCTTTAAAATTTAAAAAGTGTACGAATTAATAAAACATTTCGAATTGAAAGTTTTTTGTTAAATGAAACTTTATGTGAAAGAAATGAAGCGAATAAGTAAAAAAAAAAAAGATGAGCGTTTCGTGCTAATTCAGTTGGCTATAGATGCTTACATGTTTAATCATACAAAAGTAAAGATAGTTACTAAAGCAAATTCTCTCTTTGAAAAACAGAAATCGAATGCAAATACAAATATAAAATTAAATCTGAATTTGTCAGTATGGTACCCCCCAAAAATAATGTAAATAGTAGAGAGAAATTCTTAAAGAACTCTGAAAAAAAACTGGAATCGAAATTTAAATTGAATCGAACCGAAAAATCTAAAACTTGAATCGAAAAATAAATTCAAATCGAAGAAAAAAATAAAAACTAAAATCGAAACTGAAATCGATATTTTTGTAAACTTAAAATGAAATCGAAAACTGGACTTAAAAATTTATCAGTTTCCCATCTCTGATATATATATATATATATATATATATATATAAGCAAAAGTTTGGGGTTCCTACTGAATTATTGAAAACGTTTGAATTATAATGCATCCAGAGGAAAATATATATATATATATATATATATATATATATATATATATATATGTTAAACACAGACCGTGCATGGAACAAGGAACTCTTCTGGGAAAATTACATATAAGTTTCTCAGGGGACCATTCTGAGTTTGTATATATATATATATATATATATATATATATATATATACAGTGTTGGGCACTAAAGCGTTAATCCGATAACAGTTAATTAACGAAGTTAACTTTTTTAACGGACTATTAACGAAAGTTAATTTCCATTTATCGTTATCGGACCAGTTAACTTCCGATAACTCGATATTTAGTCTGTTAAAGTCCGTTAACACGTTAACTGCGAGGAGTCATTCACGGAAAATCACCGCTCCGCGAATGAATTCAAACCGCCATAACTTCAGTCTGCCAATTCCATCCTCTGCCGCAGTGGAACGGCTCTTCTCTCTCGGCAAGGACATCCTGAGGCCCAAGAGGTCAAGACTGGCAGTTGGGCCTAACTTTGAGAAGTTGGTCTTTCAGGGCAACCAGCACATTGTGTCATAGTCTTTAATAAATGTGCCTAAAATTTAATTTTACCTTTCAGTTCCCGCCATAATAATTCTCTGGTAAATTAAAATTTAGTTAATGGTTAGTGGTTACAAGGGTTTCTAAACATGTAATCAGTACATTTTTTATTAAAATAAAAATAAAAGTTATTAAGCAAAAAGTTGCAAAACTTGATAAAAATACAGTTAAATACCTATTTATTGTTGGATTTTGCATAAATAAACATTTTCTATGGGTTTTAAAGCTTTTTTCCTTGATTTTTTTAAATGTTAGTAAAGAAATAGTTATCGTTAACGGATTATCGTTAACTTCCGTTAACTTTGTAGTAAAATTATCGGATTATCGTTATCGGAGTTAAAAATTGGGGTTAACGGATTATCGTTATCGAAGTTAACTTTTTGGTTAACGGTGCCCACCACTATATATATATATATATATATATATATATATATATAGATGCTCAGACATAACAGATATAAAGCATAATAAAAAGAAATCGACGTTATATAAAAACAGAAAATGATGTTCATTTGTGAAAAGTGTAACACAAAAGTTTATGCACTGTTCAGTCCTTCAGATCAGTAACTTGTTGAAGCACCTTTTTATGCGATTACTTCAGGCAGAAGCTTCCTAGACCATTGTACCTCCTCCTATATTCCGTTTATTTTGTACCCATGACCATTGTTCTTGGCAAATCATCTTTGCAGCTCTTGGTGAGGATAAAACAATGCCAAGATCGTAATGACAAGTATAGGTCGAGACGCTCTGAAATTTATTTATAGGCTTCTCAAGATTTTGTACATATCGACAATCTTCCGTTTCATGATTTTCGAAAGCTCTCTTTAAGAACCCATGTCCCATCGTTGGTTTGACAATGAATTAGAAAATCTATGCCTATTGAATTATCTTCTTCTTCTGCAGCCTTATTAGCCGACTTCAATGTGAGGTCGCTGTTGCAGATCTTTCTTCTCCATTCACTTCTGTCTTGAGCCACCTCTTCCTCCAGTCCCTTTTCACTCATATCTTTCTTCAATCTATCCCACCACCTCATCTTCGGTCTACCTCTTCTCCTCGTGCCTGGAATTTCCATCCTCAGCATCCGTCGTCCCACATACTCCTCCTCCCTCCTCTGGACATGCCCATACCATCTCAATCTCCTTTCCTGTGCGATTATGCCTATTAAATTATATGTAGTACATATTCTTAAGTCTAAACTTTGCATAGAAGTGTATAAGAGTAAATTATGATTGACTGCATCCTACTATGATGTACTTACTCATTCATAATGTAAGTTCTAAGTAAGTTTTTAATTTTTTTTTTATTTGAGTTTATTTTTCGAGTCAAGTTTTATATTTTTCGGTTCGATTCAATTTAAATTTCGATTCCAGTTTTTTTTCAGAGTTCTTTAAGAATTTCTCTGTACTATTTATATTATTTTTTGGGGGGTACCATACTGACAAATTCAGATTTAATTTTATATTTGTATTCGATTTCTGTTTTTGAGAGAGAGAATTTGCTTTAGTAACTATCTTTACTTTTGTATGATTAAACATGTAAGCATCTATAGCCAACTGAATTAGCACGAAACGCTCATCTTTTTTTTTTTTTTTTACTTATTCGCTTCATTTCTTTTACATAAAGTTTCATTAAACAAAAAACTTTCAATTCGAAATGTTTTATTAATTCGTAACACTTTTTAAATTTTAAAGCACACGACATGTATTAAATATATAAATAATAGTATTAGAAAGGGGAATTAAATGCACCTCTGTTTATTATATACAAAATACAAATACCTTGTAAATTCGCATGTTAACCCTTTAAGCCCTGAATTTTTTGTAGGGTTAAGGTATGAATGCTTGCATTTGAAACGTTAGCAATTTGTACCTTCAGTCCTTAAAGGGTTAAAATTAGAGCGAACAATTAAAATATTGTCAATATTTTCGGGCAACAAATTGTTTCTTTGAGGACTTTAGCCCTGAATTTTTTGTAGGGTTAAGTTATGAATGCTTGCATTTGAAACGTTAGCAATTTGTACCTTCAGTCCTTAAAGGGTTAAAATTAGAGCGAACAATTAAAATATTGTCAATGTTTTCGGGCAACAAATTGTTTCTTTGAGGACTTAAAATCACTCTGAAAAGAGAAAAAAGCCGTTCCCACTAACGGAACTATGATAAAAGCCATTCCACATCGAATTAAAGGATAAATGGATATTTTAAATCCATACAAATGTTAAGTCGCTAAAAACAAAGGGAAATAATTCACATTATTTATATTTTTTTGCAATCCAAATGCTGCTCAAAACTGAAACGCAAAACTGTTATTTTTAATTTATTCTAATTAAGATTTCAGTTTTTTATTGTTTTTCAATTTCAGTTCGAATTTCGATTTTAGTGTCAGAATTTTTTTCAGTTCGAGTTTTTTCGATTTCAGTTCATAAAATAATATCGGTTTTATCAGTTTATCGATTCAAGTTCGATTCAGTTTCCCATCCCTGATTATATATATATATATATATATATATATATATATATACGCCCAAGTTTGTCGAACATTTGTGTAAATTTTTCGGTTGTGACCATTTTTATCGAGGAGGTTGACCAGATTATATATTTTATAGCTTCAAATTTATAACACTTTCGTTTGTGTTAAAGTAAGGAGAGAAGGGGTTCTATAAGAAAGTTTAGAGAAAGCGCTTTTTTACCGTGTACAATGATTATTTTTTGTACCTGCGTTAGGAATTTTAATTCAAAAAACTCGAAGACAAATAAGTCGTCTTTTATGCTTCCTCAGAATTTAATACCCCTGATTTGTTCCAGGTTAGGTTAGGTTAGGTTAACCTAACTTAGTGCAACCTAACCTCAAAAAAGTAGGTCGTACAAAAAATCTGACTTATTTGCAAAGTTCGATCTAACTGATAAAAAAGGTGGCTTACTATTGGCCTACTTGGGGATTTCCATAATTTCTGTAATATAGTCTTAAATGCCCAAGTTGGTCGAACATTTGTGTAAATTTTCGTCCGTGACCATTTTTACCCAGTAGGTTAGGTTATATATACGAGGAGCAATCAAAAAGTATCGATAATTTTATTGCTACGGACAAATGAATGCAAATAAGAAATAACCGTTTACATATGTGAGTCTTCCTGCCCTCTGGCGTCTGTAGTTTGAAGCAAAATCTGCTACCATGAGTCAGTAGTTGGTTGGAGCGCTTAAAGGGAGGGTATGTTTTTGCAGTACGTCTAAATCTCAAAATGGAGCAACGCGCTTTCCGAGACGAACGAAATGATTAAAACAACTTTCGGAAATGATGCTCTCAGTGTAGTTAATGTTTACAAATAGCACAAAAAGTTTACAAATGGAGAAACATTTGCTCGTACTAGAAATCGAATCTGTTGGACATTTTCATCCGTAATGAGAAGTGGAAGGGCGGCCACTGCGTTCCTTGTCTTCAAGCGATGTTTCTCCATTTTTAAACTTTTTGTGTCATTTGTAAACGTTAGCTACACTAAGAGCATCATTTCCAAAAGCTGTTTTAATTATTTCGTTCGTCTCCGACGCAGATTTTCCAAGTTTGGCACGCGCGTTGCTCCATTTCCGAGATTTAAACGTAGGGGAAGGTGGGGTAAGACGGACCCATGGGGTGAGATGGAAACCCCCCTCTAAACCCAAGCAGAAAGGGCGAGGTTCAGATATTGGTTGTTAGATGTCCTTCACGTCACCAGTCACGTCATTGCCGGCGGCAGTCAAGCTCAGTTGCCCATGTGCTTTCGAGAGAGCAAGTTGTCTTTTTGTGTGGTGCTGATGTAATATGCACAAGGTAAGAAACTGGATTTTTTGTATTGAAATATTAGTTATAATGACTTACTACTTACGTTGGATATGCCCATGTGTGTGTACATGATAGATATGTGCCATAAATTGGTATACAATACTTGGATGTTTTGGTAAACGTTTTGAGATTGAAGTTTTATTTTTGGGGTAAGATGGAACCCATGGGGTTCCGTCTTACCCCTCACACTAAATATTTCACAAACCCTTAACATTTTCTTCTCTTTTTCTCTATAGATGCCCCGGAAATATGTGCGAGTCAGTAGCAGAGGGGAATGGAATGAGGCTGCTATGGAAAGTGCAATAGCTGCAGTTAGAGCAAAAAAGATCCATTTTACCCCGTGATTTTGTTTTTGGTACAATAAAAATATTGATTTGGTAAAATCTCGTGTTTCAGTCTTTTCCTCTAAAAACCGTGACCAGGGTGTGGACTTTAAATATAACACCCCAAAGCACCACCACAACCCCTAAAAACCCCCAAAATTATATAAATGTGGTTTTTAGACTCATTTTTGTGTTAAGTAGTCCGTCTTACCCCACCTTCCCCTACTGCAAAAACACACCCTTCCTTTAAGCGCTCCAACCAACTACTGACTCATGGTAGCAGATTTTGCTTCAGACTGCAGACGCCAGAGGGCAGGAAGACTCACATATGTAAACGGTTATTTCTTATTTGCATTCATTTGTCCGTAGCAATAAAATTATCGATACTTTTTGATCACTCCTCGTATGTATGTACAGTATATATATATATATATATATATTTAACTGTATATATATATATGTGTGTGTGTGTGTGTGTGTGTGTGTGTGTGTGTGTGTAGGAATACATAAACATTTCCTCCCTCGGATTATATTTTTAAGTATTTTCTCAAGTCCCTATCAAAGGTCACCACAAAAGGTCAACCTTGTGACAGGTTCATGCGCTCGTAAAAACGCCTTAAGTGCCGCGGAACGCCTATAGTTTATCATAGAGAACTTACCCATACTCAACCAATACCTCGGCAGCAGAAACTTGCACCTAGTTAGAAATCATTCTTGCCCTCAGAGTTTGATTTTCTGTTTACTCTTACAAGATAACAACTGCTCGAAGTATTTTTCTTACACCTGCATCAGTTTTGACATTGAGAAGACGTTACATATTAACGGTTTCATTCCTCGAGCCGTTAAGGAGTGAAATAAAAACCGGTCCGTCTTCAAGCACCATCGCATAAACATCTTTGCTTATAGGCTCTCGCGTCTTACAGCCTATACCAGGGGTGTTTAGGACGTCGATTGCGGTGGACCGGTGGACCGGTGCACTGTTAACTCGTTTCAAGTAGACCGCGGAAGTTTTTAAAACTTACCATACGGTTAGCCTAGGGTTGGCACCTTTCTAGGTAACGACAGAGAGAAAGATCCCATTGCTTGCACTTGTAATCTCTTTGTATTCCTATTCCTGAAGCCGTTCTTTTTTTTTATTGCCCATGCACTCTACACATATTTTTACTCGTTCATTTATTTTTTTAATTATGCACGGATTTTATTGAGACTATAGAGTTGGCAATGCTCAATTTCTTCTAACACGTTTCGCGAAGAGTATTGTTTAACAAATTGCGTCACAAATTCTTACGGTACACGCGTTCTCGGTTTTACGCGCTGTGAGTGACGGACATGTCAAACTTGGCAACACAGCAGTCATTCCACGAACCGACAGCCGTTATTACAGAATAGTCAGTAGTCTGAAGGTTGTGGCAAAGAAAACTAGCGCATATGAGTGTACTAAATTTCTAAAATTCTAAACTTTTATAGAAAAAATTACTCCGAATGTAGGTTTCCAGTGAATTTTTCAATTAAAATTTTAGTGGAGAACTAATCATGAGTACCGGACCAAGCAACAACAAAAAAAAAAAAGCCGATCACCTGAAGATCAGGGCCCCCAGCCTTCTTTAGTTAGCCTTATAAGGCTAACTAACGTAAATATCACGACCTAACCTAACCAATCGTTAGGTCAACTGTACGCCCTTGACAATTGGTTAGGTTAGGTCGTGATATTTTCGTTAGTTAGCCTTATAAATCTAACTAAAGAAGGCTGGGGGCCCTGATCTTCAGGTGACCCAAAAAATCTTATAATTTTCACGGTGAGTGGGAGGAAGATTATTTTTTTCACAGTGGTGAATTCAAAGTGCGTGTGTTTGATTTACCGTAGCTCTTGGTAAGGAGGGAAATGTTGAGAACCACTTCAAAACTGTTCACAAGAAATATGAGAGCGACTTTCCTGCCAAAAGTGAACTGCGCAAGACGAAGAAGGAACTGAAGTCTCAACTTGCTGTCCAACAATCTATATTTACTAAGCCCATTGAGAAATCAAAGGTAGCTACAATTGCATCCTTCCGGGTGAGTCATGTGTTAGCTAAACGCAAGAAACCATTCGAGGAAGGAGACATAGTAAAAGATGCATTTTTGGGGGCAGCAGACTCATTGTTTGGTCATTTAAAAATAAATCGGAAATAAGTTTAGCTATTAAGGTTAATTCAGCTATCCAGACACACTATTACGCGACGTTCAGAAGTAATGGGTGAAGATCTGAGAGTGCAACTAAATAAAGATATATATGAGTGCGTTTCCTTTTCACTTCAATTTGATGAGTCGACAGATGCAATTGACACATCCCAGCTGTGCATTTTCGTAAGATTGGTATTTAAAAATATGACTGCTGAAGAAGAATTGCTGAAGATCATACCGATGAAGGGAAAACCTCGAGAAGAGGACATTTTCCAGGCATTTAAAGACATTTTAACACTCAGTTACCCATTAACAAATTTATGTCTATTACCACCGATGAAGCTCCGGCCATGACTGGTCATACCTGTGGTTTCGTTGCTCTCTGCAAAACATTAGTGATTTTCCTAACTTCCATAGTTATCATTGTATAATTTATCAACAGGTTCTCTGTTTGGACTCATGATTGTATGTTCTATTTCGGCAAGAAGTCCGCAGAGGCACCTCTTTAAATCTCAACTGGAAAAAAGTGAAGCTGAACACAGACCTTTTGCTACACACTGGTGTAAGATGGCTTAGTTAGGGAAAATTTCTTGAGAGATTTAGAGATTTGTTGGCCGAAATAAAGGAGTTTCTGGCCTCAAGAGGTGATGAATATAAGCAGTTGGAAGATGAAGTGTAGTTATTTGATTTAGTTTTTTGACTGATGTCACTGCTAAGCTGAACGAACTCAATTTACAGCTTCAAGGAAAAGATAAAAATATTATTCAAATGATTAATTCTGTGAATGCCTTTAAACAAAAATTAAAACTGTTCTTCTCACAACTGCAGCGACACAAAATGAGGCAGTTTCCAATTATGACGTCAGTGCTAAAAAGCCAGGAAAAACCCTACAAATTTCGACAATGATCGATACATGGAGCAGGTGACCAGCCTCATCACGAAGTTTGAGAGACACTTCCAAGACTTCGCAATGCTAGAACCTGTAGTAAGATTTATGTGCTTTTCGTTTGATGCGGACGTAGATGTTGAAGAAATTGCATTAAAAATGGCAATATTGTTTCACATGGACACAACTTACATCGAAAGTGAAATTTTAACACTGCAAAGCGACTTTGGAATTAAATCGAAGACATCCGATAAAAATTTTTGGAATCTTCTCGTGAAGGAAAAATATCCAAATCTGAGAAAAAGTGCCATGTATTTGACACTTTTTTTGGATGCACATACCTCTGTGAATCAGTATTCTCAAACATGAAAATCATCAAGTCTAAGTGCTGGTCCACTCTTGCATAATGATCTGAACGACTGTTTGAGGGTAGCAGTCAGTAACTATAATCCAAACTTTGCACAGCTTGCTGACGCCATGCAGTCACCTACACCTATTTGGTAATGTAAGAACAAATGAATATCATATTTTTCCATAATTATTATTATTATCAGTAGTATAGCCGCAAAAAGGGAGACAGAAAATGGATCGATTTGAAAATTCCCCCCCCCCTTGGAGATGCTCTACACCGTCTATGATGCACTCTCCCCTTTTGCGGTCATTACTACTCAGTCACATGCAGCTCTCATTGTAGCCGCAAAAGAGGGGACAGAAAATGGATCGATTTGAAAATTCCCACCCCTGGAGATGCTCTACACCGTCTATGATGCAATCTACCCTTTTGCGGCTACAATGAGAGCTGCATGTGACTGAGTAGTAATGACCGACAAAAGGGGAGAGTGCATCATAGACGGTGTAGAGCATCTCCAGGGGGGGGGGGGAATTTTCAAATCGATCCATTTTCTGTCTCCCTTTTTGCGGCTATACTACTGAGCAAGTAGTATAGCCGCGTTTAGGGAGATGCTCTACACCGTCTATGATGCACTCTCCCCTTTTGTCGGTCATTACTACTCAGTCACATGCAGCTCTCATTGTAGCCGCAAAAGGGTAGATTGCATCATAGACCGTGTAGAGCATCTCCCTAAACGCGGCTATACTACTTGCTCAATAGTATAGCCGCAAAAAGGGGGACAGAAAATGGATCGATTTGAAAATTCCCCCCCTGGAAATGCTCTACACCGTCTATGATGCAATCTACCCTTTTGCGGCTACAATGAGAGCTGCATGTGACTGAGTAGTAATGACCGACAAAAGGGGAGAGTGCAACATAGACGGTGTAGAGCATCTCCAGGGGGGGGGGGGAATTTTCAAATCGATCCATTTTCTGTCCCCCTTTTTGCGGCTATACTACTGAGCAAGTAGTATAGCCGCGTTTAGGGAGATGCTCTACACCGTCTATGATGCACTCTCCCCTTTTGTCGGTCATTACTACTAAGTGACATGCAGCTTCTTGTAGCCGCAAAAGGGTAGATTGCATCATAGACGGTGTAGAGCATCTCCCTAAACGCGGCTATACTACTTGCTCAGTAGTATAGCCGCAAAAAGGGGGACAGAAAATGGATCGATTTGAAAATTTCCCCCCCTGGAGATGCTCTACACCGTCTATGATGCAATCTACCCTTTTGCGGCTACAATGAGAGCTGCATGTGACTGAGTAGTAATGACCGACAAAAGGGGAGAGTGCATCATAGACGGTGTAGAGCATCTCCTAAACGCGGCTATACTACTTGCTCAGTAGGTAGTAGTATAGCCGCAAAAAGGGAGACAGAAAATGGATCGATTTGAAAATCCCCCCCCCCCTGGAGATGCTCTACACCGTCTATGATGCACTCTCCCCTTTTGTCGGTCATTACTACTCAGTAACATGCAGCTCTCATTGTAGCAGCAAAAAGGGGGACAGAAAATGGATCGATTTGAAAATTTCCCCCCTGGAGATGCTCTACACCGTCCATCTATGATGCAATTAACCCTTTTGCGGCTACAATGAGAGCTGCATGTGACTGAGTAGTAATGACCGACAAAAGGGGAGAGTGCATCATAGACGGTGTAGAGCATCTACTTGCTCAGTAGTATAGCCGCAAAAAGGGGGACAGAAAATGGATCGATTTGAAAATTTCCCCCCCTGGAGATGCTCTACACCGTCTAGGATGCAATCTACCCTTTTGCGGCTACAATGAGAGCTGCATGTGACTGAGTAGTAATGACCGACAAAAGGGAGAGTGCATCATAGACGGTGTAGAGCATCTCCAGGGGGGGGGGAATTTTCAAATCGATCCATTTTCTGTCCCCCTTTTTGCGGCTATACTACTGAGCAAGTAGTATAGCCGCGTTTAGGGAGATGCTCTACACCGTCTATGATGCAATCTACCCTTTTGCGGCTACAATGAGAGCTGCATGTGACTGAGTAGTAATGACCGACAAAAGGGGAGAGTGCATCATAGACGGTGTAGAGCATCTCCCTAAACGCGGCTATACTACTTGCTCAGTATTATAGCCGCAAAAAGGGAGACAGAAAATGGATCGATTTGAAAATCCCCCCCCCCTGGAGATGCTCTACACCGTCTATGATGCACTCTCCCCTTTTGTCGGTCATTACTACTCAGTCACATGCAGCTCTCATTGTAGCCGCAAAAAGGGGGACAGAAAATGGATCGATTTGAAAATTTCCCCCCCTGGAGATGCTCTACACCGTCTATGATGCAATCTACCCTTTTGCGGCTAAAATAAGAGCTGCATGTGACTGAGTAGTAATGACCGACAAAAGGGGAGAGTTCATCATAGACGGTGTAGAGCATCTCCAGGGGGCGTGGGAATTTTCAAATCGATCCATTTTCTGTCTCCTTTTTGCGGCTATATTACTGAGCAAGTAGTATAGCCGCGTTTAGGGAGATGCTCCACACCGTATATGATGCACTCTCCCCTTTTGTCGGTCATTACTACTCAGTCACATGCAGCTCTCATTGTAGCCGCAAAAGGGTAGATTGCATCATAGACGGTGTAGAGCGTCTCCCTAAACGCGGCTATACTACTTGCTCAGTAGTATAGCCCTAAAAAGGGGGACAGAAAATGGATCGATTTGAAAATTTCCCCCCCTGGAGATGCTCTACACCGTCTATGATGCAATCTACCCTTTTGCGGCTACAATGAGAGCTGCATGTGACTGAGTAGTAATGACCGACAAAAGGGGAGAGTGCATCATAGACGGTGTAGAGCATCTCCCTAAACGCAGCTATACTACTTGCTCAGTAGTATAGCCGCAAAAAGGGAGACAGAAAATGGATCGATTTGAAAATCCCCCCCCCCCCTGGAGATGCTCTACACCGTCTATGATGCACTCTCCCCTTTTGTCGGTCATTACTACTCAGTCACATGCAGCTCTCATTGTAGCCGCAAAAAGGGGGACAGAAAATGGATCGATTTGAAAATTTCCCCCTTGGAGATGCTCTACACCGTCTATCATGCAATCTACCCTTTTGCCGCTACAATGAGAGCTGCAGGTGACTGAGTAGTAATGACCGACAAAAGGGGAGAGTGCATCATAGACGGTGTAGAGCATCTCCAGGGGGGGGGGGGGGAATTTTCAAATCGATCCATTTTCTGTCTCCCTTTTTGCGGCTATACTACTACTACTACTGAGCAAGTAGTATAGCCGCGTTTAGGGAGATGCTCTACACCGTCTATGATGCACTCTCCCCTTTTTTCGGTCATTACTACTCAGTCACATGCAGCTCTCATTGTAGCCGCAAAAGGGGAGAGTGCATCATAGACGGTGTAGAGCATCTCCCTAAACGCAGCTATACTACTTGCTCAGTAGTATAGCCCGCAAAAAGGGAGACAGAAAATGGATCGATTTGAAAATCCCCCCCCCCCCTGGAGATGCTCTACACCGTCTATGATGCACTCTCCCCTTTTGTCGGTCATTACTACTCAGTCACATGCAGCTCTCATTGTAGCCGCAAAAAGGGGACAGAAAATGGATCGATTTGAAAATTTCCCCCCCCTGGAGATGCTCTACACCGTCTATCATGCAATCTACCCTTTTGCGGCTACAATGAGAGCTGCATGTGACTGAGTAGTAATGACCGACAAAAGGGGAGAGTGAATCATAGACGGTGTAGAGCATCTCCAGGGGGGGAAATTTTCAAATCGATCCATTTTCTGTCCCCCTTTTTGCGGCTACAATGAGAGCTGCATGTGACTGAGTAGTAATGACCGACAAAAGGGGAGAGTGCATCATAGACGGTGTAGAGCATCTCCAGGGGGGGCGGAATTTTCAAATCGATCCATTTTCTGTCCCCCTTTTTGCGGCTATACTACTGAGCAAGTAGTATAGCCGCGTTTAGGGAGATGCTCTACACCGTCTATGATGCAATCTACCCTTTTGCGGCTACAATGAGAGCTGCATTTAGTAGTATAGCCGCAAAAAGGGAGACAGAAAATGGATCGATTTGAAAATTCCCCCCCCCCCCCCCTGGAGATGCTCTACACCGTCTATGATGCACTCTCCCTTTTGTCGGTCATTACTACTCAGTCACATGCAGCTCTCATTGTAGCCGCAAAAAGGGGGACAGAAAATGGATCGATTTTGAAAATTTCCCCCCCTGGAGATGCTCTACACCGTCTATGATGCAATCTACCCTTTTGCGGCTACAATGAGAGCTGTATGTGACTGAGTAGTAATGACCGACAAAAGGGGAGAGTGCATCATAGACGGTGTAGAGCATCTCCAGGGGGGGGGGGGGGATTTTCAAATCGATCCATTTTCTGTCTCCCTTTTTGCGGCTATACTACTATTATCATTTAAATAAATGTATTTTGTATGAATAAAGAAAATATATCGGTATGCAAATTTTTTTGTTTTTGGTCATTTTCATTGCTGGTAGATCGCGTTAGGATGAGGCTGGCAAAATTAATCTTAGGTACTTAAAGTCTGTGTACCCCTGGCCTACACCTTTTGCATAAACTGAGTGTTTGTAACCCTTTGGCATAGACCCAACTCACTTGGCCTACAGTATTTACAGTGTTTTGTTAGGCTATTTTGTTATACAGTCTATAAATTCAGGCAAACTCTCAGCTTAACCCTATAAGCTCTCTGAAGTGTTTTCCAAATACCACCAATCGGACTCGCATAGATTATGTTAATGTAATACCGCAAGTAATCTTATTGCTCTTTATTGAGTATTGTATTTTGTCATCCTAATTATTGGTCTTAAGACCATTGCATTATTTAACTTTTGTCCTGTATAAAATCATTCCTCTACTGTCAACAATCATTAATCATTATATTGCACATTTCATTATAAACTAACTATTACTCACTGTAAATAATTATTCCTTCATTTTTGCTAATTAAATAAAAAAAAGTACGGAGCCTTTCCATCTCCTTTATTAACGACATAATTTATTTGGTCGCAAGACCAAATTGGTGAGCCATTAAATATTATTAATTAACTGAATTACTTTATTATAGCGGGCCTACTGTCTACAGCTCTCTCTCTCTCTCTCTCTCCATATATATATATATTATGCAGGAAGCACTTTTTTGCTTTTCGCGATATTCCAAGTGGCCGGTTTTTCTGCCGCTCAGTGTATTTATAAATTTATAAAATAAATATTAGAATATTACAATTATATATATATATATATATATATATATATATATATATATATATAGAGAGAGAGAGAGAGAGAGAGAGAGAGAGAGAGAGAGAGAGAGAGAGATGGAGAGGATATTAGGCAAGAGACAGGGAGTGCTGGAACTCCCGTTTCTCCTGTCACTGTCCTCCTTTGCTGATCTTTTTCCGTGTCTCATCTACCCTGTGAGCAGTCCAGCATGCTCTCAAACACACCGTTGTCCCTCTATTCCTCATTACATACAGGGATGGGGTCAAATAATCTTGTATTTGTATTTGAAGATATTTTAAATACCTTTGGGAGGTATTTGTATCAGTATATGTATTTGTATTTTGAGATTTTCAATCAAAAGTATTTGTATTTGTATTTGAAATATTTTGAAACGTATTTAAAATTTCCAAATACTTTTGAAATACTTTAAAAATACTTTTGCAAATAGTTATACAAATTCCTATAACATTTTGTCCTAGCTTTCATTGTTGAACGTTTAAAAATAAAAATATTGATAGGTATTATAGCTTTGTAGGTTATCTACAAGACCCTTACCTTTGGCAATATATTATACAGTACATAATTGTGTGTTGGACTGTTGGTTACCCTGGAACAGAGTTTACATTTAGGTTGCTTTGTGAAATTTAGTCAGTTCTTACTTGAACAGTGACTGGTATTTGTATTTGTAAAAGTATTTGTATTTGTATTTGTATTTCGCAAAATTTAAAGTAGTTGTACTGGTAAAAGTATTTGTATTTGTATTTCGTAAAATTTCGCAAAAGTATTTGTATTTGTAAATACTTTTAAATGTATTTGACCCCATGCCTGATTACATATACATGCATCTTACACACTATTGTTCACGGACGAACTGTTCTTCTCCACACTCTTTCCCGTCCATCGGATGTTCGAGGATTAAATCTTGAATCGTCCGTGAACAATGCTCGTCCCCAATGGACCATAGTCGAATTGACATGCTCACGAGCGAAAGCAAGACGAGCATTGCGGTGGTGTGGGAGCAATTCCGGGCCCGTTGCTGGACGTCTAGCATGTAAGCCACTTTCCATAAGTCTCTTTTTAACGGTTTGCTCCGATACACTGATGTCTCGAGACCTTTCCAGCTCATTGCGGACGTTTGTAGCAGTCAAGCGACGATCTCGCAAAACACTCAAGACGATGAAACGATTGTCACGGGCAGATGTGCAGCGCGATCTCCCAGATCCTGGTTTTCTGGTGTACTCTCCTGTCTCCACATAACGTTCGTAGACACGTCGAACCGTTGTTCTTGGAATTCCTAGCGCATCGGCGACGTAACGCTGGCTCCGACCATCTTCAATTAGGACGACGACTCTTGCGACGTCCACGGCACTCAAATTCATTGTAAATGTCCAATTCTGAAACCCAAAAGAATTAGAAGTCTATCTGTTACGAAAAGCAAATGCCTACTCCCACTAGTGGAAGAAAAAAGTGGCACTAGCAGTCTAAAGCAACTGAATGTTAGACTGTTGAATTCTTAAAAGAAGTAAAAAATTCGTTACAGCTAGTTTGTTCGCAGCTGACGTTGTTTTGTCTCGTTATTTGGTTGCCTCATAGACTATACAAGCGGTAGCTCGCTATCGCCCGCTATCGCCCTCCGGGCAGGTAGCAGTATATGTCACAGTATATGTAGCAGTATATGTCACAGCTAGCTGTATATCCGCACTACCAAACTATTATCGGGACTACCAAACTGCTCTCCCCCATTACCCCCACCCCTCTCCCCCATTACCCCCACCCCTACCTTTCCCCCATTACCCCCAGGGGGGAAGGGGGCTGGCACCTTGCAACAATTGATCAACATTGCAATTGCATATATGCACTCGAACATTTTGCGGTCATATTACTACCTTGGAAGATTGTGTAATTATACAGTGCTCTTCAACCTGGGTATCGTTTTCGAAGCACTTACATTCACTTGTAATAGATATTAAATAGCTCGTGCTCGGCCGCGGAGTGACCTAGGACCGGGAAACTTGACAGAGCACATCGGAAGCTCATGGGCTATCAGTTGGTGGTGGTTGCAGCATTTTCCGATGTGCCGTTTAGTCTGTGCACGGTTCCGAAGAAAGCGGACAGACACAGACACACAGACACATTTTAGCTCAATAGTACAGTGTATAGGATTTTCGAATTTTAAAACGTTTATAAACAGAAGCTTTCCCACTTTTTTGCTTTTTGCGATATTCCAAGTGGGCCGATTTTTCTGCCGCTCAGTGGATATAAAAAATAGATAATATATATTTTCACAATGACTTTAACTTTAGTATTGGGTTTAAGTAACCCCATAATGAAAATTACATTTATAAGTTGAATTAAAGAATTTATTGTTCCTAAACAAATAAAAATTAACTTGCATACAATAAAAGACCATTCACATAAAAACAACTAATTTTATTGTAATAGTCTACGCTGGTTTTCTACGGTTAATGATTTCACAGTGATTTAAATTAGTTGTTTAATTTTCAATTTTTAGCTTGTTTATGCATTTTAAATTAATTAACAATTCTTATTCATGATTCATAAATTAAATTATTAATCATAACGACCTATGACACTTTAATTTATCCGAGAGCCCAGTAAAGCCTAAGTAAAACTTAAGGGCCAAATTAAATAAAATAAATAGTTCAACTGACACTTATTTTATGTTAAAATTACTGTAAAACAAAAATTATAGAAATGTAATATTTATTTTATAAACAAAGAATTATATATACAGTATATAATAATATATATATATATATACATATATATATATAAACTTTGTTAATAAAAGTAAAAAATAATTTTAAAATTATTATTTGGTACCGTGTTTTCTTACTGGGAAACTTCCTTTTCCGATCCTTAGACAAGATTGCCTTAATTAGAAAACTTTGGCGCTTTATTTCGTCGTGTTTGAGAGGATCTCAAACTCCCATTCGGGTAAAATTGAATTTATTTTTTGAAATAACATTTCACAACTAAATAATTAATAATTTGTGTACTCAGGATCCATCCGTCTATCTATTTATCTGTCTACCTATCTATCTATCTATGTATTTATCTACCTATCTATTTACCTATTTGATTATCTATCGCTTTGCTCCTATCAACAAGTTTGGAGGGAAAGTTTACTTGCGAGAAAATTTATAAAATATGCAAGTGAATTTCAACATAATCTTTGTTTATTCAAAATGGATAATGAAAAAGTTGAAGATCTTGTCACTAAGGAGTTCCTTTGCTTTATAAATAAAGTGCAGACAAGAATGTTTTCGCTAGTGATGATGATATCAAGGTATGTCATTCGTCCTACAATGCGAATAAGATGAAAGGAAGAAGTAGTTATTCCTGCAAAACTAGTCGAAGGGAATCCTGTGAAAATACTGAATGATGATAGAATCACAAGATAGTTCTGATTTGGTTAAAAATAAAAAAACTGTGATTCATGTATTAAATTACCTAAGTTTGCTCGTGATTCCTTGATGCGTTCCAGTTTGTCGAGAATACTACTGGGGAATTCCATACACAAATTGCTGTTCGAAAAAGTGAAATATTTGAACTCGAATGAAGAAGAATGAGTGTATAAACTTTTTCCTTATTTTATTATCTATTTCTCTGGACAATGCGTCGCAAGTCCGTAAACACTTTCCTTTTAAGTATTATAATAAATGGGAATCCTATTACTTATCGTTAGTAAATAAAAATTCACGAATGAAATGTCACCAGTAAAAAAAATATACTGTACATATGTATATAATAATAATATAACTGTACGAGTATACTGTATATTAGAACGTCCGCTGCGCCTTGCTTGTTCGTATAGAGAATCTTATCTAAGAATGAAAATGATAACTCATGTTGTTATGGGGATCTTTTATTTCTTTTATCCTCAAAACGTTTTGAAAAATCAGTTTCCATCTTCAGTGGATATATACACAATTAACGAAAAAATAAAAATCAATAAATTCGTGGAATTATGAAGTTAAAAAATAAATTATAAACTTTGAAGTTAAAATGGAACAAATGAAATATTTCACAACAGCTCTACAAGAGACTAACCTTTACATAGCACGGTTTCAATCAGACTATAGATGAATGCAAAGAAAACTAGGAATGTGTAACGGTTAGGCTGTTGTTGGTTGTTGATTGTTGTGTATTAGATATGGAGGTTTTGGTGGAGGAAATTAAGTCATTAAGAGGTGGTTTTAGGATATACGAGGGCCGCTCAATATATTTTGCCCCACTTTTTTTTTCTTTCCAAGTTTCTTTGTAAGTTCCAAAAATTTTGTACACAAGTAGTTACATACCTTTTTTACAAGTTTTTATTTTTCCACATAGTCTCCATTCTTTTCTACGGCTTTCCTCCACCTCGAAACAAGGGTCTTTATTCCTTGCTGGTAAAAAGTCCGCTAGCTTCCGTGGAGCCACCTCTTAACCTCCTCAACAACCTCATCGTCACTCTGAAACTTTCTTCCACGAATACCATCCTTCATTGGCCCAAACAAATGGAAGTCTGAAGGTGCCAGATCCGGGCTGTATGGAGGGTGGGGTAACACAGTCAAGCGCATTTTTGTGATGGCCTCTCTTGTTTGCAAATTGTTGTGTGGTGTTGCGTTATCGTGCAAAAGAAGGACGTCTTCCAGTTTTCTCTCCGGTCGAACTCGCTTTATACGTCTCTGGAGTCTCTGTAGGGTAGCAATATATGCCTGAGTTGATTGTTTGTCCTTTCTTCATAATGTCCACCAGAATCACCCATTTCATGTCCCAGAAGATGGCGGCCATAACCTTTCCTGTAGAGGGAGCCATTTTGAACTTTTTCTTGCGTGGGGAGTCTGCGTGATGGCACTCCATGGATTGGCGTTTTGTTTCAGGTTCAAAGTGGTGTACCCAAGTCTCATCCCCAGTCACAATTCGTGAAAGGAAGTCATCCCCTTCTGTCTCGTATCGAACCAACGACTCAGAAGCAATTTCTTTTCTTTGAGCTTTGTGATCTTAAGTCAGTTGGCGAGGAGCAAACCGTGAACACACTTTTGAGTATTCCAGTTGCTGAATTATCGTATTCACACTTCCTTCACTAATTCCTAGCTCCAGTGATAGCTCCTTGTATGCGACGCGCCAGTTTGATCGAATGATGCTGTTAGCACGTTGCACAGTGTGAGATGTGATAGCTTTCTCCGATGATCTCACACGTTTAGACCAGCGTCCAACTGTGCTTCGATCAACAACAGCATCTCCGTAAACATTTTGTAGACGTTTGTGAATATTTCCAACTGTTTCCTTCTCTGCGGTTAAGAACTCGATAACCTTGTGACCAAGCACATGTATAGAGTCAGTTCCAAACCGACTACAAGAAGTTATAAAAGCAGGAGAAATTGATAAAATACTAATTACACAATACTTTCAATACATTCTTATATTTATACACACATATTTTGACAAGTTTACTACAAAATAGAGTTTACTCTTGTTAGATTATCGTTTCCATTCCGATTATTATAAGGTGATGTGAAATATCATACAAGGCGACACATTTCTGACTGATGATTTATTTCACTCGTCCAATAATTTGATTTTCCAGAAATATAAAGGGATTGACATAATTGTTTTAAGTTTGATAGATGTGATATAGATTGGCTTTACTAATCTATTTAGGACTTCACTGTACCGAAATATTGGTCTATCAAGCCCTAATTCCGAGTCCAGACTTAATAGTGGTTGTATAATCGGTTTTCAGACTCTCTCAGACGTAAATGTTCTTTCTAGAAGTAGAATCTACTTATCTTCTACACTGTAGTCATTCTGATGAATTTTTTTATTTCTTTAAATGAAGTCTTAATGTCCTTAAAATGTCCTTATATATACACCGGGTGCCCCATTCGAAATGAAACAACTTTGAAACCTTATAATTTTTTAATGAATGATGCAAACAATGTAATATTCACTCAGTAAATAGTCAATGTCATAAAGTTTCATATGATATATGCGAATTATAACATTTAGATATATTATATACATTGTGCATAGCATAATGTTTCCTTTTGTTAAGATCTTCACATGTTATATGCTTAACAATTTGAAGCTTATATGGATAGAGCTACAGCCGCTTGCGCACGACTCTATGCACAGTTGAACGAGGAATCTGCAGTTCGACACTGGCACGACAGATGGACTTTCTCGGGCTACTACCAAAGGCGCCGCGTATTCGTTCAACATCATCTTCCGAGCTTGTTCGCCCTCCAGAGTGTTCCTTTAGAACACTGCTAGTCTCCTCAAATTTCTTGGTCCATGCATATAGGTCTCTTCTGGTGGGTGGTTCCTTGTGAAAGGTTGTACAGAATCGCCGTTGCACCAGAGTAGGGGACTTCAACTCAGCCATCCATAACACACAGAGTTTCAAAGTTGTTTCATTTCGAATGGGACACCCCGTATATAACCACACATGAATGACATGATGTGTAGTAGTGCGAGAATTTGGGGTGTACTGACCAGCTAGAGGTACCTTTGGATCATTGCTTCCGTGTCTAAGAAATTTCAGTGTGAAAGACGGCAATATAAATAATTAGTTTTAAGTAGTTAAGCTCTCAATAGAGTGGCCTTTGGCAGTCATCGAAGAAGTGATGCGACAATGAAATAATGACTTCTTTTATTTAGTATGTAAATAAAAAAATTCTTTAAAAATATGCAAGGTGTAAATTAGATTAAATAGTCTGGTATTTCATACTATCCTTTATTTTCTACTATACACTCATGCGTAACTGGGTACACAAGATAAGTGTGCATATGGTGTAAATAAATTTAACTCTCAAAGCTATCTTTTCATTATTTTTCTTTCCTGTAAATCTTCTTTCATCACTCTTTTCTGTCAGCAGTATCTGTTCTATACGTTGTTACTACTACTACTACTACTACTACTACTATTCCCGTGTGAACCTTTAAACATTCGTAAATGTAAGCATTGTATGAGAGTTTTCAGCATCTTTAAAAGCCCGTGTTGGGTATTCAAACAATTCCACCATAAGTCAAGAGATTATGTATGCATACATTTTCCTGTTACGTGAAAATCTCCAGTTACATATTTACGTATTCCAACCATTAAAGCAACGTTTCTATAAACTAAAAATGAACGACGCAACAAAGAAAAAAATAGGAGTATGAATGATCGCCTGAGCCATCTACTGACATTCACAAAAAACCACCGAGTATGCGCTATGTACGCCCATGCGGGGTAGTTTTAGTATGCCATGTTGTAAAATTTGAACTACATGAAATATCTAAAACTAGTGATGGTGAAATTTATATATTATGCTCATTAACACGTTTTTAAGGATTTTACAGAAGAAAACATGCGAGAAAAAAGTTAAGCCAAAATATCATCGAAAAATATTGCTCAAGTACAATAATTAATTACCCACACGAGCACAGAAAGGTTTAACATCCTTTAACGTATAGTACATTAGAGTACATTTGTGATACAAGAATTCTATACTTTGATGAGGTATAGTTTGTATTAAAGATCTGAGTTGTCTGTGGTGTAGTGGTGTATACAAATTATATATATAATATATATATATATATATATATATATATATATATATATAATATATATATATATATTATAATATATATATATATATATATATAATATATATATTATATATATATATATATTATATATATATATATTATATATATATAATATATATATAATATATATATATATATATTATAATATATTATATATATATATATATATATATATATATATATAATTTATATATATATATATATTTATATATTATATATATTATAATATATATATATATATATATTATATATATATATATAAAGGAAATATATATAATGGTGACGTAATATGGTGTACCTAAATGTACTATTTCATTCATGAAATTCAATTTATGTCTATTTGCAAGCAGTATGTAATGAGTTGCCATTTATCATAATACTAAAAAAAAAAAGGGTTCACGAGCTCTTTGGGAGAACTGTACATTCATGTAGGGAATTATTAATCCAGTTCTTAAAACTAAACATGGTAACGTTAATTGTTCCACTAATTAATTAATTAGCCAGCTATGCTGCTGGTCTATACTCTCGGAATACCACATTTTGCTTTAAACAAACTAAAGTTCGGGCAAATACAAAGGAAAGTTGGTTTCAGGAACTGTACAGTTTCGGAAGAAACTTCACCTAGAAACAATTTCTAAAAAGCATAAAAAAATTACCAATTAAAAATAATATTTTTTTTATATTTTATTATTTTTCGGTGACTAATAAAATTTAAAGATCAAAATCCAGTCATTAGTCGTTTCTTTATACATTTTAGGAATTATATTTTTCTAGGCGAACTTTTTTCCGAAACTGTATGCGTTCACTTTGATTATGAAAATAATAATCTGATACTTTTTCTCCGCTTTATGCTTTATTTTTAGATTTAAGCAAATCATTTGATAAGATAAATCACTCGGTACTAAAATGTTACAAGTATAAATATGAATCCTTTGATTGTAATCACATTAAACAATATGTACAGAAGTCAGTTTGAAACAAGTTATGACAACGAAGCGTCTCAAAAGTGGCAAACAAAAAATGGTGTTAGGCAGAGAGGCATTTTGTCTCCTTGCTTATTCAAAATTCATGCATATGAAATATTAAACTGAAAAATGAAATAAGTACAATAAAAAAAAAAAAAATTAAATGTTAAGTACAAATGTACAAGCTTATGTTAATGATTTTGTGGTTATAACTTATGTCCGACTAGAAAACTTGTTCAGAATTTAGCAAACATTATTTCTAATAAAATGTCATATTTTTCATTAAAATTAAATGTATAAAAATGAAGATTTATAATTTTTGATTGCACAGTAATTCTCACTTATGGTGTTCCAAAGCAGGGGGCCAAGAAGGAACTCACCCAAATTATATCGGGAAATATAGGAGGGCGAAGTAACCCAGAGGTTCATATTGTATACGAATCATTTCACGTATCACTATTTTACGTACAATATTTTTTTAATCAGTGTCATTTCTTAGTTTTTTATAACGTTAATTTATGGTTTCTGTCTATCTGTCGTCTCTCTATGTTTATCATGTATTTTAACCCTGGTACTTACGTATTAACGGGGGGCCACCACATATTGATGATTGGTTAGGTTAAGTTGTAATATTTTCATTAGTTGAAAATTTCTAATACATCATATTTTTTAAATAGAAATATTTTTAAAAATATTTACAATGATTTATATTTCAAATATTTACAATGATTAATACATGTTACACATTAGAAACATTTGTTTCTGGAGGCCAAAAATTGTTAATAGCATTAAGAATGGAAATATAAATCACTGTAAATATTTAAAAAAATATTGCTATTTAAAAAATATGATGTATTAGAAATTTTCAACTAACGAAAATATTACAACTTAACCTAACCAATCACCACTATGTGGTGGCCCCCCGTTCAATGTTCCCTCTAATTTTTTTAGTCCGTGTGCGCAAGAAATTTTCGTTGTGCATACATTTAGATTCATGGTGAAAAATTGTGCAAACTTTTCTAAGCGCTATTATCTTCAAAATTAAATATATATTAAATACTTAATAAATATTATTTCCATAAGGTGATAGCTTGATCATTACAGTACTATTAAATGGATATTAAAAAACTGTTTACAATATTATATATTCTTAAAAAAGAAAACATTTTATCCTTTCTAAAAATATGAATAAAATAAAAAATAGTAAAATAAAATTCAACAAAATAAAGAAATAAAATAAAAATAACATTAAATGAAAATTACTATTTTAGTTATCATTTCTCAAAACAATTTTTAGCATTTAGCAATTTAAAATAGACTATCAAGATTAATACATGATTTTATCCATTCACAAAATAGGAATAATAAAAAATAATAAAATTCAATAAAATAAAATATAATCAAAATAACATTAAATGAAAGTGTCTTTCATTTAAGTATGATTATGATTTCTCCCTACGATCTTTAGCATTTGCCCATTCCAAATAAACTCTATGAAGAGCCTGTGCGCATTTTATTTTGCTGTGTGCGCGGGTTTCACAACGCGTTTGCGCGCGCACATGCGCACACCTTAGAGGGAACATTGCCCCCGTTAATACGTAAGTACCTTAACCCTTCAACGACGATTCCCGCAGCACATGCGGTCACTCTGTCACCACAAAGAATAAGTTTTATTGTTATTCCAAACTAAATATTTAGTAGCTAGTCTGAAATTATTCACATTCTAGGTTCCTTTCCCCGACAACTAAATGCCACCTATATAAACATGAATGAAGAAACATTTATATAAACGAGGCATTGTAGTACAATTTATATTATCATTTCTGGTGGGACTCTAAAGTACCATCCATCGTGAAAGGGTTAAATGAACAAAAAAGCAAAAGATGAATTACTTCTACAAAGCGATGAAATTCCGCCAATGTGTACAAAACTCGGGTGGAAAATTGTACTTCAATAAAACTGCTGTGGCTCACGGAATGATTTTCTACGAAATGATGAAAATACGACTCTCTGAGTAGTAAATAACAAAGTATTTGTAAATATAGATAATTATAAAATTAAATAGTTTTAATAGTAAATAATTTAGGAGTATAGGTGGAGGGGAATTTAATTAACGAGGTGGAACTTATTCGTAGTGAAAACAGCGCAGTTAAAGAATTTCAATGAATCTACAGAAGTTTCTAATGTACGCAAGTCCATTCTTATTAAGTCGTGTCAGACACATTGCATCAATTTATATGGTTTGAATTTGTGATGTAAAATACTAAGAATGTTCAAAAGAATTTATAAATCATGGAAAATCATGAAAGCATTGAAAGGGTTATGGGTTAAACACCTACAACAAACATTCCGGAAATTATAACACTAAATTAGCAAACATTTTTTTTTACTCATCTTCTTTAAACTGTAGGAAAGCTATGTCTCTTTGGAAAATATACCTAGTAAAAACTTACGCATATTTCCACTAAAAACTTACCTAACTGAAAAATAGTATTCTCATAAAAATATAAAAGGCTTTTTTAATAATGATCATGAAATAATGTCTGTTTTTGGTAAGGACAAATTAAAGAGAGTTTTGTTAGCATTGAATTTTGTTCAGACTAGATTTGTTAGCAAGGTACACGCACACCCACCCACACACACACACACACACTCGGCATAAGCGAGGTACCAACTTTAAATCCATACAGTATATCTAAATATAATTAACCAAACTTAATATAACCAACCCTAACCTTAGTCATTAAAAAGTGAAGTACACTACTCGCTAATTTAGCCTAGCTTAGCCTAGCCTAGTCAAACCTTAACTAATCTAATCTAGTCAGGACGAACGTATTTCCTTTCCGACGGGAAAAATGTTTCTAGATTTTTTATATACATTTTTTTAATGTTCTGGGGTACCAAAAGTGTTCTCACAAAAATTAACCTCACTACATCTGTGAATTATCACACACTCGACCTCACTTATGCCCAGTTGCCTACGTGCGCGCGTGGGCACGCACACACACACACACACACACACACACACACATTTTATATATATATATTTTACACAGTATATTGCTTTATTTTCGAGAAAAAAAGGTTCCGGAACTCTGCTATAAATTTTCTACAACTTTTGCCATTTGTTGCCAAAAAATAGGAATAAAAACAAAAACATTAAATTTTCTTTTGCATGTTGAAAATAAAATGTACCGGAAGGTCGGTCCGGCGCATTCCGCCAGAAAAATGCCCTATATACCAGGTGTTCCCCCCAAAATGTCTCCCATTTCTAAATAAATGTACTAAGCTAAAAAAAGGAATTAGACACAAATACGAACGTAATAGGTACGTAAAACGTAAAAGTTTATTAACCTTAATTAAAAACCATGTTCAGCGTAATCGCCATTTTTCCTAACCCAGTATTCAACTTTACACAAATGTTTCACATAATTTCTGGAAATAGCTCAGCTGGGATGTTCTTGATTACCTCATACACTTTCGTCATTAGGTCTTCAAGTGTCTTGGGCTTGGTAGAATAGACCTTCTCTTTTATGTAATCCCACAAAAAAAAACAAGGTGTGTCTGTGTGCGCGCGTGTGGGGTCAGGTGAGTATGGGGACAATTCCACTGGCTCATAAAGGGAGATCAGTCGCCAGAAAAATACTTCCTCAAAACGTTGCGAGTTTCACAAGCAGTGTGTGGAGGTGCTCCCTCCATCCTGCTGAAACCACTGTGAATCCGGGATTATGCAGTTATTTTTTTTTCTGGACAAACTAATTAGTTGTGGTAAGTGGAAATCTTGCAGCATCTGACGATATGAATTTTTGCGTTACCGTTATTGCTTTTCCAGTTTTATTTTCAAAGAAGGAACCTACCACACCAGTGGTTTTGGAACTTTTTAGGCTGCAACCCAAATTCTGGTCGCGTGGCTAGCTCGGTGACCCATGCCTTCAAATAGTTCACTTGTAATACAGTAGGTAATAAAATAAATAAGTAATGGTAAAATGATTAGGGATAAATAAATGATAAATGACAATTTAATGACCCAATCAATATGGCTTGGCGACCCAATTTGGGTCTCGACCCAGGGGTTAAGAACCATTGTACTATACCATACCACCTATGGGCGACCCAAATGTTGAGTCTAGCAACACTACGTGGAAGGTCTATTGGAGAGCCGGCATGACTTCCCTAGTAGTAACGAAAATTTTGCTCATTAGTCTCCCTAGACTACTGGTTCCCAACCGGTGGGCCATGTCTCACTTTTTTGTCTCTTAGCATCATGTTAATAAATGTTAAAAAAATTTGCTTATTAAGCCTTCTGTAAACATGATACCAGCTTAGCAACATGGGAGGTGGGCCATCGCTTCAAAAAGGTTGGGAACCACTGCTCTATACAAATGTACAGTCCCCTGCAATAGTCGCGCTCCACCACTGTAGTGTATAGCCCTCTCCGAGATGTGGGAGCAACGCATGAGGAGGAGGGGGGACAGGGGTAGCATACAGTCAGTGAGAGAGGTGGATATCTCGTGTGTGTGTGTGTGTGTGTGTGTGTGTGTGTGTGTAAATACTCCCACACTTTATTTTCTATCCTTGAAACACTGCTCTATATACTGCTATCACATATGCTTTCCATCAGTTTCCAATGCAGTAATATGATTAACGATTGTTATACAAAGTATGTAATAGTAATATTGTTGCAATCAATTATAATTTATACAGAAAAGGAAAAGGACACTTCTTGCATCAAAAAAAAAAAAATAAATAAAAAAGCACGATTATCTTGGTTATTATGGTAGACCTAAATATAAGAAATGGGTTAAAGTAGGGTAAAAGGGAAATGACTTACAGGTCGTATATGATAGTGACGTAACTTGGACGGTCCAACACAGACAATACGAGATATGCCGCCAGCACATATATGAGGTGGCAAAGAGTGGACACGTGACCTGCAACGTGTGGGGATGGGTGCACCTGTACGGCATTGGAGAGCTGGCAGGAATTAATGGGAGGTTTACAGCCGACCAGTATTTAGATCCTGGAGGAGGTGATGCTGCCAACCGTAAGGACATAACGCTTTGCCCCGTCCTGAGCGGATTATATTTATGCAGGTAATATAACTAAATTATTTTCATTACACAGAATATGCTTTTGAGAAAATGACTTAATTAAGGTCAAGCAGTGTATATTTTAGGTAATATGATTAGAGAACATTAGTAAATGCAGTTTTAAATGTAATTTTAAATGTATCTTTATTTTTATTTATGTATTTATTTATTTTCGCGTCCTCTTAAGGCAACTTCTAAAGAGTATGGATGAAATGTGAACTCTCACGTTTTGCTAATTTCTTTTTACAGGATAACTGCCCTATTTATATTGCTAGGATCATCAGACGTAGTTTCAAGAACAACGAGATGTCGAGCTGATGAACTGACCCACCAAGGAGTGTGACCTAAACCCCATTGAAGATGTGTGGGCAAATGTGGTTAACGCTTGGAAGCCTGGGCAGGAGCGGACATCTCGGAACCTGCTTGAACACACCATGGGAGAGTGGGAACTTTTCCGCAGGAACCAACAAGTCATCTATAATCACCTGACATCTGTTACAAATAGTCTACGAGAGGTCATTAATAATAATGGAGGATGGACCAAGTATTGAGTAATTGTGTATAATAATGTTATGGTTGTGATGTAGTAAATATATATTTATTTACTTGAACAATTGTCCGTTCCTTAGAATGTGAACATTATGTTTTGTATGTTCAGAAAATCCCTAAATTTACTTGATTCATGTTTATTTTTGTAATAAAAAATTGAACTATGTTATCATTACCTCTCCATGAATAAACATTTTTCTGGATAGTTATTTTTTGTCGATGCATGGACTTTAAACAAAAATGTTATTGCCTGGAGGAAAAGTCGATACTACAACTTATCTTACACTTTAACTATAACATGGCCACATCAAAATCCTATGACTGAAAGTTTTTAAAGTATTCCACGTTTGTGAAATAACCTAACTACTCTATTCCCTAAATTTAGGAATAATGCATGAATAAAATACGTAGTCGTCCTAGCATTACCACCAAAACTACAGTGAACAATATATTTATTCTGTCATTGGGTTTCAAAAAATAAAAGTATTACTATGACAACACCCGAGAAGGGTAAAAGGAGAGGAAGGGGGTGAGGGTGGGGGAGAAAGAGGAACTGCTAAACAGGGGTGGAGCGCGACTATTGAGGGGACTGTACATAACACTCGTCAGTGAAGTGGGTGCATTTCAAAAACTCAGGATCTTTTAGCTTTGCTGACATCCATGTTGCGAATTCCATTCGGGTTTTCTTTTTAACATTATTCAATAAAGCTTGCGAATGAATTTTGTAGGGAAAAAATCTTAATTCGGTATAAAGTATAGAATGCACAGATGTTCGTGAAATACCTACTTCTGCTGACTGCGCGCAGTAATTTCATGAACCATATTTAACGTGTTGCACAGTTTTTGTGGATCGTCGCTTATCACTATTACCCTTATGTTGATTGCTTACTTACCTTTCCTTTTGTTTGAAATTTCCTAACAATTCGTGATATTGTTTTTCTATCGGGTGGATCTGTGCATTCATATTCTCCACAAAAGTTCCTCCGCACCTGCGTTACAGAATCACACGAAACCGCTCAACTATCTTGATTTTCTGTTTCAGCGGCATACGCATCATCATTTCATCACCATTTGAGGGTTCAGCCATTAGAAATGTATAGGTATATGCGAAATAAAAACCCCAATCTGTTACCTTTTTCAAGAAGAAACCCCAATAATAAAATACAACATCCATTATAAAATAACGAACAAATAAAAATGAAATATTTTTTTTGGGGGGGGGGGGGGGGGAGCTCCCTATATACATATATTAAAAAAAAGAGCTTCTTGCGTAAATGAAATATTAATACTCCATTACATATGAAATTTTATGCTTCCTACGAAATAAAAATACTTCTCTTCCTATCTATCGGCCTATATCAATTTTAATAAAATTGTTATACAAAAATATACGAGCACGCATGTTTTAATATTATATTAAATTATATAGATTTCTTCCTAATGTCACGCAAAATTGAAATAAACCCTACGACATTTGTTAAATGATAAACAAAACATTGCTGAAAATAAGAAAAAAACATACGTGCATTTATATCTCGTACAGGGTGATCAAGAAAGGACTGACTATTTTAATTTTTTAATAACTTACTTTATGCAAGTTACAATAACTATTTATGTCAATAATGTATACATTTTGTATTTCTTTTATTGAAATTTTTTTTCGATATGATCAACACTGGTCTTAATAATTGACCTAACCGTGATGAAGTAAATTCGGTGCTACTATAGCGTGTTTCCTACCGGTGACTTCGATACTATAGGGTGATTCCTACCCGTTTCGGTTCGAAACTACAGTACTGTAGAGTGAGATTCCTATCCAAGGTATAAATGAAAATATAATAAATATAAAATGCTATTTATTATTCAATTTTATTTATTTAAAAAATAGTTTCGGTGCTACTATAGTATGTGGTCTACCTACGATTGGTTAGGTTTAGTCACGATATTTTCGTTAAAACTAACGAAAATAGCATGACTAAACCTAACCAATCGTCAAGGGCGATGGACATTGGAATGTAACCAAGCAATTAGTAAACAAGGTAAGAAGCTATAATTAAAAGGTAGACCGCCGAATCGAGGTAGGAATCACGCCATAGTAGCACCGTAAATTCTTACCGTTACCCAGGAAGATTTGGTTACGACTGACCTTGCCCCCATACTCTCCCGACTTTAATTCTTGCAACTATTTTTTCTGGAGTTATTTAAAGGACAAAGTCTACAAGAATAAGCCAGTTAATCAGCTACAAAATGAAATCACAGACGATATTTTAGCATAAACTGATCAAAATTTCAGAGCACGTTTAAATCAAATTATTGAGGTGAATGGTGATGATACTAAAAATTTTTTACTAAAAAATCAGAAGTGTACACTTTATTTGCATAAAAAATGGTTAGTGTAACACTTATACAGAAGTAGTCATTAAAAAATAAAAATAATCAATCCTTTATTGAAATTCTATTACATATCACAAGGGCATATATTGCGTATAGTAACTGCACAGTTGTTGGGCTTCTACTTAATAAAATTGAGTCGTTAATAGATTTGTCCCCAGTAAGTATTCTTAACCGAAACCCCAATCCCAAGAATTGCTTTAGTCTTCAGGTTTTATACCTAAGTTGGTTTAATCTCCGAACACAGAGTTTTAAACAAACTCTGTTTAATGATAAAACTTAGGTAATTGAAATTAATAGACTTAACCAATTATTTCTTAAATGTATTTAAACCATTACGCACAAAATACCATTAAATAAATACAATACAGTAATATTTAATAGCCAAACCGTAACACTCGATAAATTTTACTGCCAAACTTAATGAAAAATGATATAAAGGAGAAGGGAAAACAAAAATTATTCTGGTTTCGATATCCTGCGATCGGTGCCTGTAAGACAAAGAACAAGATCTTAAGTGCACTGTAATCTAAAACTAATACTAATGTAAGGTAATATGAAAGAACAACAAATATTAAATTAAATTAAAAAATTACAATAAACAACAAATAAAAGTAGAGTATTTTAAAATTCAGAAGTTAAGTGATTAAACCTTTTAACCTACCTCAAATATGAGGCAACGATCACTTCCCTGTTTAACCTTTTGCTAAAGTTTTCGCAGTTTTGTACGAAGGAACTCTTAAACTGAACATTTCACCATTACAAATTAACATCACTTCAACTGAAATATACTTCAACGTATTCCATACATATAATCATTACAATAATACATTAAAATTGGGACAAACGGTTACCCTAAATTACTGTACAAAATGCGGATGAAGAATTTACCAATACAGACCGAACTTCTCAATACGAAAGGCAGTTTTCAACAGAAAAAGATTCTTAACGGATCAATCATTTTCATATCCATAGTTCACTCAAATATGATAAAACAAAAAATGCCTTAGGGTGGGAGTTGGAGTCTTTCACTTAACTCCAGAGAGCAGCGAGAAAAGCTGTCTTCTGGAGGAACCTCCGACTGAAACTCGCCTTAAAGTTTTTAAAATACAATGGAAGCAGACACATCATTCAGTATTGCCAACTTCAGCATATTTTTTCTTCATCAAATATGACGTAAATTTTGACAATACTTTCTTACAAACTTATATGCTAAGACCATCTTTAAAGCATATTAATAATAATTCGCGGTTGTTTATCATCCTTCGTAACATCTAAGGTCACATTACGGATAACACCTAAAGTTTTCGTGAGATTCGAACTACTACCTCATCAATCATCAATCTAGTGACCAACAAATTAACAGTCCCGCGATCTACCAAAATCAGCGACATTGGCGAGTTCTTATGAAGAAAAAATAACTGCAGGAATAAAAGAAAACCTAATTATTAAACTTTTCTACAGAGAAATCGTAGAGGAGGAAACGGCTGATGACAGCCTCCATGGTTCTTTCGGCGATCCAAACCATGGCAGGAGACCATGAGGGAGCCCACACCGAGTAAAATGTAATGTTGGCGTTGTTTAACCTCCTTAGCAACATCTAAGACCATATGATGGAAGGGATCTACAGCTTTACGTGGGATCCGAACCACGGGTTGCTACATAATCTGAACGCGGAGGACGATTTCCCATCCAACTACTACCCAGACCCAATGTCGCTTAACTTCACTGATCGAAAAGAAGCAGTGTTACGACATCTTCCGAGACGTATCCCGCCCACTCGGAGTATAAGGATATAAGAGCTGGATAACGTAATGTGATATTATGTAATATATCCGAAAAAATAATGTACTTTATTGTAAAAAAGGAACATATTTTTGTGTGTATCATTTTTTATTCTTTCATCATGAAATTAATAATTTATTCAGATGGATTTTCGGAAATACTGATGAATTCCAATTATTAGAGTTGATCCACCTTATCCCGCCAGGCCTGCATCGGATTATCGTCATATTTATTGATAAGCGATAATTGTTGCATGTTGCGTGAAATGGCAAGAATATTTTCCGCACGACACAACAAACATATATTGAACCTCTCCTTGATTAGGTGCCCATATACACTCATATGTGGGTAAGTAAAAGGCTTGAAGAAGACATACAGATTAGGTATGAAACGTCGTTATACTGCTGCATGTTATTTAAATATCCTGTGTGTTTTAATTATATATATATATATATATACACACACACACACACACACACACACACGAGGTGTGTTCAAGAAGAATCCGGACAGGGGTGTTTATTTTTAGAACAAGGTCACGCTTGGGGTTGTGACTGTGGTAAACATGTCTCTGTATGTCGAGATAAGTTGACTGATAGGGTTGCACTTCATTGTGTAGCGTCAGTCCACTGTGGTGAGCCGATAAAGTTAAACGTGTTTTGCTTCGCGGCGATTTCTTACGATGTTGGAGAGTACCGACTGTGGAGGTGTTGTGCACCATGAATATGTTCCACAAAGACAAACAATCAACAGGGAATTTTACATTGAAGTTTTGAGACGTCTACATGAAGCAGTTCGGAGAAAACGGCCGCAGAAGTGGAGTCCGGAGACTAGATGCTTCATCACGATAACGCGCCATCTCACTCGTCGCAACTTGTCCAGCAATTTTTGACCAAAAACGCTACCCTCTAAGTTCAGCAACGTCCATATTCATCGGATTTGGCATCATGCTGCTTTTTTTTTTGTTTCCGAAGCTCAAACAAACCCTGAAAGGACACCAATTCGATGATATTGAGACCATTAAAAGAAATTCGACGGAGCCATTCCGAAAAATGCTTTCGAAAAATGTTTTCAACAGTGGCAGGATCGTTGAGCAAAGTGTGTGGATTCAGAAGGAGCGTACTTTGAGGGAGATTAAGTCCCAAACCCTGTAAGTACCATATTCTGTCTATAATCCCATCAGTCCGGATACTTTTTAAACAAACCTCGTGTGTGTGTGTGTACACACACACACAACACACACACAACACACACACACACACACACACAAACACGAATTATATATACATATACACACACAGTGGTGGACATAAGTTACGCATCACCCCATCATTTAAAAAAAAAAATGTTTTAACGTAAAATACCAAAATTACTGTAAATTACAGGAACTAATCGAGAAGCATACAGAAAAAGAAGAAGATGACGCTGTAGAAGCGATAAAGGCTAACTCAAAGTACTTCTATAATTTCTCAAAAAGAAAGTCGAAAAACCATGCGACTATCGGACCTTTAAAAAATGAGAACAGTGATTTATCTGATGATCTAACAGAAGTATCTGAAATATTAAGAGCTCAGTACAAATCATCTTTCAGTATCCCAAAAACTGACAAATTGATATGCGATAGAAACGCGTTCTTTGAAGAAGAACCACAAGGGGAAAGTATAATGGATTTCGACTTTACGACGGATGATATTCTACAAGCCATAGGGAAACTAAAAACACACTCAGCGGCAGGACCGGATAAGTGGAATGCTACACTGATCAAGAACTGCAAGAATACAATCGCTGAGCCCCTATACTGGATATGGAGACAATCATTAGACACGGGAGAAATACCGGATATCCTGAAGAGCGCGAACATAGTCCCAATATATAAAGGAGATCGATCCGAGGCCAAAAACTATAGGCCAGTATCGCTTACATCTCATCTCACTAAAATATTTGAAAGAATAGTTAGACAGAAAATCTATGACTTTTTGGAAACAGAAAAAATTCAATGATAACCAACACGAGTTCCGGTCAGGCAGATCATACCTATCACAACTAATGGAACACAACAACAGCATTATTGATGAACTTGAAAGTAATAAAAACTATGATGTACTATACACAGACTTTGCTAAAGCGTTCGACAAGTGTGACCACGGAATCATAATACATAAACTGAAATATATGGGAATAACAGGAAAAGTAGGGAAATGGATATAATTTCCTTAGAGAGCGGCGGCAAGTCGTTACAGTACAAGGAGTATCTTCATCAGAATCAGAGGTCCTCAGCTCAGTACCACAAGGAACAGTATTAGCTCCACTACTCTTCATAATCATGCTAACTGACATAGATGAGGACGTTACCAGAGACAGCACAGCAACATCCTTTGCTGATGACACAAAGATCAGTAGAAAAATAAGAAACCCAGAAGACATAGGATCACTACAAACCGACATAAACAGAATCTACAAGTGGACGGAAGACAACAATATGAAGTTTAACACCGAGAAATTTCAGCTATTACGGTACGGAAAAAGAGAAGACCTAAAATCCATGGAATATTATACCCCAAATGGACAGGAAATTCAGAGAAATTCCAGAGCAAAAGATTTAGGGGTTGTAATGACAGATGATGCGAAATTTGAAACACAAAATAAGATAGCAGTAAACAGAGCAAAGAGAATAACGGGTCAGATATTGAGAACCTTTAAACGAAGGGATAGGAATGTAATGATCCCTCAACTGAAAACCCTGATAATACCCAAATTGGAATACTGCTCAGTCCTAACATGCCCAATGCCCATATAAAAAAGAAGACATTAGACAGCTCGAGGGGATCCAAAGAAGCTTCACAGCCAAGATCAATGGGTGCAAAGAATTAAATTGCTGGGAAAGGTTACGAGAACTAGACCTATATTCACTGGAAAGGAGAAGAGAGAGATACACCATTATTTACACTTGGAAAATAATGGAGAAACTAGTCCCTAATCTTACTCTGAATCCCATAACTCCCCAAACGACGATGGAAAGTAGAAGCGGTAGACTGTGTCGTATTCCCAAATTGAAGGCGAGACAGGGAACATCCTTAACCCTGAAAGAAAATAGTTTTGTAGCGAGAGGACCAAAACTGTTTAATCGGTTGCTCAAAGACCTAAGAGACACGAAGGGAGTTGCAGTGGAAATCTTCAAAAGAAGACTAGACGCCTGGCTCAGAACAATCCTCGATGATCCGGGCGTACCTGGCTATGTGAGGCGGAGAGTGCAAGAACCCAACTCACTACTTCACCAGGCCAACTCGAGAGGAGGGGCGACAAGCTTGATCTTCGCGAAATGAGAAATCATTGCGCGGAACCTTTGTAAGGTTGTAAGGTAAGGTAAGGTGAATGGTAGAAAAGATGTATGATATTTAGAAACTACTCAAGCGTACAAAACATACTAATGAATTGCGGTCAGTATTTCGTACATTTACCCTTTTTTTTCAGCACTTCGGCGATACGTCGTGGCATGGAATTTACCAGTATTTCGCAATACTCCGGCGTAATTTCCTGCGCCCACACCTTCTTTATAGCTTCAAGGAAATCATTCAATGATGTAGGATTGTGACAGTAACTTTTTCTTTGACGGTTCGCCAGCAGTTCTCTATCGGGTTTAAATCGGTCGAGTTTCCGGGCCAAGGACTGATTAGCTGAAAACCCGAATTTCGGAGCCAATCAGACACGGCTTTGGTGCGGTGACATGGCACTCTGTCTTGTTGGAAAAACGTTGTGTGGCGCATCTCCATAAACAGCGGCAACTTCTCCTGCAAGATATTTAGTTTTTTCCAACAAGACGGAGCACCATGAAATCGCACCAAAGCCGTGTCTGATTGGCTCCAAAATTCGGGTTTTCAGCTGATCGGGCCTCGGCCGGGAAACTCGCCCGATTTAAACCCGATAGAGAACTGCTGGTGAACCGTCAAACAAAAAGTTACTGTCACAATCCTACGTCATTGAATGATTTGCTTGAAGCCATAAAGAAGGCGTGGGCGCAGGAAATTACGCCGGAGTATTGCGAAATACTGGTAAATTCTGATAATAAAAACCCACTCTAATAGACAGAGTTTATTTCCACAAGTTTCGATGCCCACTGGCATTCTCTCGGAGGATGCCAGTGGGCATCGAAACTGTTATGGAAATAAACTCTGTCTATTAGAGTGGGTTTTTATTATCATAATGTGACCTTCACGTGGAAAAGTGAAGTTTTTTGCATTTATTACTGGTAAATTCCATGCTACGACGTATCGCTGAAGTGCTGAAAAAAAAAGGATAATAGTACGAAATACTGACCGCAATTCATTAGTATGTTTTGTATGCTTGAGTAGTTTCTATGTAAATACATTTTTTCTACCATTTACAGTAAGTTTGGTATTTTACTTTTACGTTAAAACAATTTTTTTTTAAATTGACGGGGTGATGCGTGACTTATGGCCACAACTATATATATATATATATATAATTTAGGCCGGGTCGAAAATGGGAAAAAAATTTATTTCTTAAAAAGTACACTATGTGAGAAGTTTCATTTTATCATCTTGAAATATTAAAATATCAAGCATGTCCTACCCCTGCTACCCCTATCACATACCCCCCTTTTTTACCCTCATATTTGCATATATTTAAATGGAAAAAAATGTTATTTCTTAAAAAGTACACTCTGTGAGAAGGTTTTTTTTTATCACTTTAACAAAGTATTAAAAAAATCAAGCGTGTGCTAACCTACTACCCCTATCACATGCCCCTCCTCCCTTTTTTACCCTCATATTTGCATATATTTAAGTGTGGAAAAACTGTTATTTCTTAAAAAGTACACTATGTGAGAAGGTTTTTTTTATTACTTTAACAAAATATTAAAAAATCAAGCATGTGCTACCCTACTACCCCTATCACATGCGCCTCCTCCCTTTTTTACCTTCATATTTGCATATGTTTAATGTTGTTATATGTTACATGATAAGTTGTTTGTCTAATGCTTGATATTTTTGTTTCCGATAAATAGAAATAATTTTTCGGAAAAATAGAAATAATTTGCATTTGCTTTAATTATAATTTGAATTATCATAAATTATAAATTACATATAATTTGATTTTACTTCTGAATATAAACTATGACTACTAGAAGCAAGTCCTCAAATGCAGCCTTTGGATATCCTACAGAATTCCCAGCAGCCATGACTCCTTTAAAAGCAGATGTTGCGAGACACTACCTTTTTGTGCGCCGTCGTGAAGAAGCTAAATCAAAAGGATCAGCAACTGCTAATGATTGTTACAGGGTTGTTGTAAAAGATATTGAAGACATTTGGATGAGATTTTCTTTTCCTACGATTAACACCAAAGGTATCTATCTTACAGTCATTCGACTAATAGAAGAAACCTCAAAATTGAACAAGATGCCGTTACATCGAAGAAATGAAAGTTTTGCCTTAAAAGTAGGTCAGTATGATGAAATGTTTGATATATCTTCTTGTGAATGCTATGATAAGGGAATTGATAGTAAATCTTGCAGGTGTAAGGATAAAATATCAATGGCAGAATGGGAGTCTTTTGTGGGTCAAAAACAAATAAAAAATCAGTTAGGACCAATTGATCGCATAGCTAGTTCAACAAAGAAGAGATCTTTAGCAAGAGCCCAAGAAGCACAAAACCGTCAACTAAAAGCACAAAAAGAAATGACTGAAGCCACCAATGTTTTACCATCGGAATTTATAGAAAATACGGAAGAAGACATGGATGTAGATTCAGAGAGTCAGGATGTAGATTATGAGGCCGATTTAGAATTGACTGAGAATATTCAGAACAAGCACTCCTATGAAAACCTAGCATTAACAGCAGATCGTTATCGTGTAAGTTGTAGAGCTGCAGCTGCAATAGACAATGCAGCTTTAAAAGATATGGGGATCCTTAACCACACCAACATGCTTGACAGAAAGAAATTAGAAAGAGAAAGAAATCGCATGGGTGAAACAAATACCTTTAGGTCTAAATCCGAAAATCTGAAGATGAAGTGCTTTGGATTTGATGGAAGGAAAGATAACACATTAACTAAAAGTGGAAAGATAAAAGAAGAACAATATGTTATTGTGAAAGAACCTGGAAGCATCTACGTAGACCATGTCACACCAGATAATGGAACTGCTCGCTGCATAGCAGAAGAGTTGATAACTATTATTACGGACTCGAACAGCACAGATACTATCAAAGCTTTACTGTGTGATGGTACTCTTGTAAATACAGGAAAAATTGGTGGAGCCATAAAACTGGTTGAAATTCATCTTAACAGACCAGTGCAGTGGTTGGTGTGCCTCTTGCATTTGAGTGAGCTGCCTTTTATGCACGTCTACAAACCCATTGATGGTAAAACAACAGATCCAAATACTTTTGTGAGTTCAATTGGGAATAAACTGAAAACAAATTTAACAAAATTGGAGGTAGTCAAATATTCTCGCGTAAAGGGAAAAACTAAAGAAATTCCAGCAAATGTTGTGAAGGAGCTAAGCAGTGATCAAAGATATCTCTATGATATGTGTCTGGCAGCGCAAACTGGAGATACTTCTCAAAATCTGTCCACTCGATCCCCAGGTACCCTTCACTATGCTCGCTGGCTAACTCTAGCCAACAGGGTCCTTCGATTATATATCTCAACGCCAAATCCCGATAAAAACCTTTAAGATATAGTCAAGATTATTATGCAGTTCCATGCTCCAGGGTGGTTTTGGATAAAATCTCATCCTATTGCAACTGATGGTGCATATAACTTTTGACATTTAATGTGCTTGCTTCGAAATTTAGATGAACAACATAGCTCAATCATAGAACCATTATTAAAGAATAACGCCTACTTTGCCCACCCAGAAAATATACTCATATCAATGGTAACTGACAAGAGACTAGAAATTAGGGATCAAACTATTCGGAAAATCATCCTTTCAAGAACAGGATTTTCAGGTACCAGAAATTTTGAGTTGCCTCGAGCCCTCAATTTCCAATCTACTGACTACACCGAGATGATCGATTGGCAAAATAGAATATGACAACCGTTAAAAGTTTATCTTAAACTCATTAGAATCAAGGCGAAAACTGCCCAAGTTTGATGGAAGGCCCAATGGAATGAGTAAGAAACATATGAAATAAAATTTCCTAATGATATTGAAAATGTCTTCCCTTTTGATGTGATAAGGAACAATGAAAAAATGAATTGAATTTTAGCACATTTATTATGCCTCTAATTTTTTCTTCTGAATATATTGTATTTAATTAATTTTCCTAATACTGTACATTATTAAATAAAATATTATACATGTACGTTAATAAAGATTTATGTCATCAAAAAACCTGAATGTAGAGTAAGTCTCGTATACTGTAAATGGAATATTCCTCAATATACAGTAGGTTAAAAAGTGAAAAATTGTGCCAGGGGTAGGAGGCTTTAAACACCGAAAATAATTTATGAGGGGGTTCCTGTGTTCCATTCAAACCCCTCACAGTATGTACCTTTTCACTATAAAATTTCGACCCGGCATATATATATAATGTATATATAACGGTTGTGCCATAAAAAAACGGTACATTTTAAAAAGGCTATAAAATCAACATTTGTCATTTAATTTTAATAAAACTTCTACACAGTAAAACATATGTATTTATCTATAAGCAAACAAGTTTTCAGACAAAAATATCAAATAATTCAAATTCTATCAACACTTAACGAAAGAGTATGATTTTTCTACTTAACATGCAAAAATTATTAGACCTTTTTAATATTTTTTTATAAAAATAATTTTTAACCTAAAATTTACCTGAAATTATTTAAAAAATTGTTCGAAATGCTTTCCTTCCATTTCAATAACTTTTTTATTCTTGGCCGGAATATGGGAGAACTTAGCAGAGCGAGTCTACAGGACTAGGATAAAAGATGTCGCTCATTTACAAGAGATCATCATTCAAAAATGGGAAGAGCTCCACAGGAACAACTAAATCGAACCATAGATGAATTCCGGCCAAGAATAAAAAAAGTTATTGAAATGGAAGGAAAGGTTATGGCTGCCATCTTCTGGAACATGAAAGGGGTGATTCTGGTGGACATTATGAAGAAAGGATAAACAATCAACTCAGAGGCATATACCCTACAGAACCTTCAGAGACGTATAAAGCGAGTTCGACCGGAAAGAAAATTGGAAGACGTCCTTCTTTTGCACGATAACGCAAGACCCCACAACAGTTTGAAAACAAGAGAGACCATCACAAAAATGCGCTTGACTGTGTTATCCCACCCTCCATACAGCCCGGATCTGGCACTTCAGACCTCCAGTTGTTTGGGCCAATGCTATTCGTGGGAGAAAGTTTCAGGTGGAGGAAAGCCGTAGAAAAGGATGGAGACTATGTGCAAAAATAAGAACTTGTGAAAAAGGTGTATTCCAACTTGTGTACAAAATTTCTGGAACTTACAAGAAAATTTGGAAAAAAAAAAGGTGGGGCAAAATATATTGGGTGGCTCTCGTGTGTATATATATATATATATATTATATATATATATATATAAATTATTTCACGAAAGTAACACGTGAAAAATATTTATGATGAATAAAACCACGAAGGAAAAGAAACAGAGTGGTGCTCAAGCGCTTTCGTCTAATGACATCCTCAGGAACAGTGTTCCTGAGGATGTTATTAGACGAAAGCGCTTGAGCACCATTCTGTCTGTGTTTCCTTTCCTTCGTGGTTTTATTCATCATATATATATATATATATATATATATATATATATATATTATATATAATAGAGAGAGAGAGAGTTTAATTCCTTCCAAAACTGCTCTTATCTAATGCTTCTCCACTCACCTACCTCTTCTGCATATATATACAGGGTGGGCCGAAAGTCTGGATCCATAGGAAAATATTTATTTTAATACATAAATTACAACAAATGGTAAATACTTAAAATGAATATCAACTTTAACTCGTAAATGCGTATCCGTGATACTGTACAGTAGTTCGTACTCCAGTATAAATACTCAAATACTTTTTTTATTTCAGTCCAGAAATGGCTTCGAATCTAACAACAGAAGACCGGGTAGAACTTGTGCTCATGTACGCAAGACAGGGCGCTACACACAGAGAAGTTGCTACCGAATTCAATAGAAATCATCCTGATAAGCATCCAGTAACACATGCGACTGTTGGCAAGTTGTTTAAACGTTTCAAAGAAACAGGAAGTGTACATGATCGACGGCGTTCTGGTCGTCCAAAAACTGCAACTGATGAAAATACCTCTGCAATGGTATGTGAAACTTTAACGAATAGTGCAGTAAAGTCAACAAGAAGATTATCAAATGAAACACGCATCTCGAGAACGTCAATTCGAAGAATTATTAAAAATCATAAATTCCATCCCTAAGTGTCTCGATGTCAGAGGCCGCCAATTTGAGCATTTGTTATAATTTGTTGTTTATACTGCAGTACGAACCACTGTACACAGTGTACAGTATCACGGATACGCATTTACGAGTTAAAGTTGATATTCATTTTAAGTATTTACCATTTGTTGTAATTTATGTATTAAAATAAATATTTTCCTATGGATCCAGACTTTCGGCCCACCCTGTAATATATATATACATATATATTATATATACACAGATGTTATACAGTATATATTGCCTTATCAGGAAAATCGAAGCATAACATTGATTTATTATTTTGGGTTTTCCCGGGTAATACCTTTGTTATTGAAGATTTAGTTTATTCCCCCAAATATTGTCGTTCCCCATTTAACCTCACTCTTCCACATACTCCTTTGTGAACCAGTGCGGAGCGAGAGATGAGTTAGAAGAGACTTACTCATTCAAACGATTTGTAGCTTATCATTTTTTTGGAGTGTGAAACATTCTTATAACGTCTCTGTCTCCGCCGACATCGCTTTCGAAAAACTTAACTTCTACTAAATTTGATTTTATTTAACTAACTTCATCGATGATTTATCTCGTAAATAAATCTCTCCTGTGTATATATAATCAACTCCGATAATTTAACCCCTTCCTTCCTTAATGATTTAAATGAATTTAATAACTAACGAGGAATTTGTGGAGTGAGGAACGAGCGACAGCGATACGATTGTGTTTATGCCTGAAAAACTGAAGAAGAAAGGACTGTGATTTAAAATCTGAACGTCGACCGCCGAATGTCATCCTAAACCTTACGTTAAACCCTAACGTTAAACAATTGAACATCTCGAAGAAAAACCAAACACTACAAAAGCATAAAAATAGAAAATTTCCATTTTTTTAATACAGGAATTGGACAGAATAATGGAAATGCTCGCATTTTCGATGCTGTATTTTTTTATATTATTAATAATGGTGTTATATACTTTCTAAGTTTATAGTATAGCATCCAAAGGGTGATCGAGGTCGCCTATCCACCGCTGAAACACATCAACACGAACTAGATTCACCAAAGGTTAACGTTTGGAGCGAATTTTCTCTATATAATGCGGACTTTTTTTTCTCCATTTAGCTAAGGCCTACTGGAGTTGACACGAGAAGTGTAATCTTTCAACAAGATGGGAAGACTCCCCACTATGCTGTTGCTGTTCGCATCTTTCTACACGCAACCTTTCCTGAGTGCTGGATAAGTCGTGGTGGACCGATAGTATGGTCACCCCCATCATGATTTTTATCTATAGGAGTGTGTTAAAACATTTGTGTATTGCGACAAACCCTGTAGTCTGACAGAACTCTGTCATAGAAACAGAGGTTAATGGATCCATTCCACAAGAGCCCCTTGCTAATGCCCTACTGGAACTCCAGCGTCGAATACGCATAATAACGACAAATAATGGTCACCTTGTGAAAATGTTCTAAACATGGAGAGTTGGAAATGTAAACAACCATTTCTATTGAATACATATTGATTAATAAAAAATAACCAATTATTTTTGCACCATTATTTCTTGCACATATGATCCTACGATATGACAAAAGAATGTTTTTACATTATTTAATCACGTTTAAGTTTATATTTTAAATAAAATTAATTTTTCATTAAAAATTTTTGGGAAAAAAAAATTAATAGAGTTTGATGGTTTTTTTTAAAAAAAAAAGTAAAAAAAAAACATGAAAACAGACATTTTATGATTATATATATATATATATATATATATATATATATATATATAATATTTAGGCGAAATCCAATGACAAGGAGGAATGTAAATGCCATGAAAAGTCTTCTTTAATGCGCAACGTTTCGAGCAATACGCTCATCATCAGGCTAGATAATAACAATATGAAATTAGAATCAATAAATAAATGTGAACAAGACAAAATAATTTCTGAAAAACCTATTCATTAAAAGCAAATTTTAAAAAGACTAAAAGAAGAGGGTTAAATTCAAAGTTATAAAAATTTACATATAAAATTACAAGAAATTTAAAAGCTATTTTTAAATTACATATCACGATAAAGTTTGAAGTAAACGAATTTCGGGAAAACCCTGCAGGTACGACACATTTCAAGAAAATAACAATCGAGTTTTGACTTGAGAAGCTTTCGTGAAGTCTTCCAAACATGGCGATAAGCCCTAACTGCAAAGAACACGCAGTATAAATAACGTAAAGAACGATGCTTGTATAGGAGAACATTTCGCGCAAGATGAGAAGAGAGAACGAACAAATGAAAAAATGAGGTAACCACCCGGGAATCGAACCCGGGATCTTCCGATTGCCGGTCAGATATGATAACCACTACACCATATATATATATATATATATATATATATATATAATATATAATATATATACACACACGAATATATTCATAAAATGTCTGTTTTCATATTATGTATGATGCCACCTGAGACCAAAGAGAGTATAAAGAAGATTTATTTCTTTCGTTCTCTCTTCTAATCCCATTTTGTAGACGGTAAGTATTTCAAACACTTTGGTCGAACGCAATGAGAAACTTGTAAGATTAGTTTTACTGTTCTTTTTATTGTTAAAACTTTCTTATTTGGAAGGACAACGAAAAAGTTTTAAGTAAAATCAATTTTACTTCGAACTCTTGTATGGAAGTTGTTGAAAGTCGAAGGGAGGAGCATAATTTATACAAATTGCCTGGTTCAGTCGATAATAATTTAGCAATTTATAGTTGTATTGCATGCGCATGCGTATATTAAAGATCCACGTACTGCTGATGGTACCTCACTTTGATACAAGTAGTTGTCTTTGTAGTTATGATTCTTTTGTAAGGTTGCAGAATTTCCAATTTTGCTGCTGCAGTATTGATCTTTTGTCTTGTGCACTTAAAATCATTTTTTAAGGCTGCATGGTGGATAAGAGCCTCTTTTCAACTCTTCAAAGGCTTCAAGCGAAGATCTATCTTCACAGGAACGTCGAATGCATGGCCTTTCTGCTAGAATTGACTTGATGAGTAGATAGCTCCTGTTCTCACTTCCCCATTTCATTAGCTAGGCAGAGCCGGCTCATCTGAAACTGTTTTGAGCCAGGTTGTCTCGCTTCTACCTTCTGGAGGTATTCAAGTCGACTCCAGTAACTTGCTCAGAACGATTTCAGATGGCCCGGCTAAGTGAAATGAAGAGCTCTTTTAGTCCATTCATATTAATTTAATTTTTGTATATTGCTTCTAAGTGGCTTATTTCTTATTCTCTATATGGGAACATAATAACTAGATAGGAAGTCTAGAAACTGGCACAACGCTCAGGCCAAACTAAACCGGCTCATTGTGCTAACTCCAGGTTATTATTACCAGCACCATCGGGAGTTGAACCCCAGACGTTAGTTCCTCCAGTTCGCTTATAGGGAAACCATGTTTGTTACCCACTGAGGTATGAGCGGTGGCCATGAGTTGGTATAGGAACCGAGCAATATTCCAACATTAGTATAACCAGTTTTCAGCAGAGAAATCCTTACTTTCATGTCTCTTCTTTCAAAAGCTCTCATTGCCTGTCCCGTATTTATTTCCGTTTTATCTATTACTAGCATGCTGTGTGTCAAATTTTAACATCTTAGGTCAACCCTTTTCCTTGAATGTTATGTTCATTTGGTACATATTCGTAGTAGTCTGCTGTTTTAGTGCATAACTTCTTACTATATGTTCGGAAGACTATCCTCCGAATTATTCTCTTCTGGCCATCTATCTTTTTCTTGCAAAGACTGTTTTTTTTATTTTCCAATCTTTTTGCTGATATTTACATCATTAGTAAAAGGTGCAACTGTGCTACTTATTACTTCAGTATTTTTATCGGTTAGTATACATTAATGGACACTAATGGTGTGAGGATTGCTCCTTGTGGTACTGAGTTAAGTAATTCTTCTTTATGATGATGTTCCTCAGAGTTGAACAACGACAGGGCCTTTTCACTTCTCTACGAAAAATGTTTCTTCATTTTAAAATAACTACAGGGTATTTCCCCTGTGCCATTTTTTTATTCAAAACGAGTATACAGGTGTTGCTATTTTATTCCTATTAATTTTTTAATAAGGGTACAACACTCCAAACTTTCAGCTAAATGTAATTTCAGTTGTCTGATAGTGGGTCCGTTTGAAGTTGTTCCAACGAAAGGTCATACGACAGGAATATACAATTAAATATTTTCTATGTAAATGTAAACTTAGTTACTCAAAGTTCCAAACTTATAAGAAATAAAAAACCTATAGAGCGAATCTAAAAAAAAGTTCAGTAAAACTAAAAGGTAATGAAGTAGACTATATACTCTATATGTATGTATTATTAATATTTGCCTCTTGCGGGGTAAGGCAAGGCTCCTTGCTCTTTCCTCTGCTGTTTAATGTGTATATTGATGGATTAATTGCTTCACTTAATGAGACAACAGTTGGATGTTATACAGATAACATAAGGATAAATAACTTAGTTTAAGCCGATGATATGGTATTAATAAGTCCCTCTGTTAAAGGTCTGGATCGGCTACTAAAAGTCTGCGAAGAGTATTCGCAGAAACATGATATTCTTTTTAATGTTACAAAAACTAAGGTTATGCAATTCCATCCTAAAAGCTGTAATCAGCTAGCTGATATAAGGTTTAAAATAAGAGGTGAAGTAATTGAGGAAGTGCAAGCATTTAAGTATTTGGATCAAACTATCACCAGCTCCTTGAGTGATAACTCGGATATAAGAAAACAGTCTCGAAGCCTTTGTACTAAAGCGAATATGACTAAGGAACTTCCGGTTCTGTACAAGTGAAGCGAAAGACACTCTCTTTCGTACTTTCTGCAGTAATATATACCGACAGCAACTCTGGGTGAATTATATAAAAGGTTCTGCCAGAACCTTAATTTGCTGTACAACAGAGCTTTTAGACTCCTACATAAATTACCCCCGAGATGCTCAGCTTCGCAAATGTTTGCTACCCGCAATGTCCCGAGCTTCCCAGAGGTAACAAGACGTGTTCAATACGGTCAAATGGAAAGAATTAAAAAAAATCAACCAACCCAATTATCCAAGCTATTCATCAGTCCTGCCGTATGTCTTCTAAGCTATGGAATTCATAGTCTAAAAACGTCTGTCTGTAGCTCCACTTAACTCCGACATTACTGTATTATTTCTTATTAATTGTATATATTTCTATCCTAAGTATGTGAATTGTCATTGTATTATTAGTATTTATTATATAGACTGTGGTCTGCCAATAAACTTTTTCATTTTCATTTCATATAATTTTGGGTTATATATTTACTTCTTTATTATATTAGTTCGTAATAAAGTTTTCACCACAAAAGATTTCTGTGAATTTCTTTGAGTGAATCCTGAAACACTCAAAAGGAATCAAATGGATTCAGGGAAAGACCCCACCAATCATAAATTTTCTAATGAAGAAAGTTCTATCATTTGATTAAATTAAATCTCTGTTCTGGATTCCAAATGGAAATGCAAATGGGTTTCTTCTCAAGCCCTTGTGTGTATATATATATATATATATATATATGTGTGTGTGTGGTGTGTGTGTGTGTGTGTGTGTTTGCATTTAAATGTCGACAAATTCGATCTTTCGTTAAAAGTTTGGGTTTATTTGTTGCATATACGTATGTAGTATATTGATCAAATTAATTTTAATGAGATTTTTGATGATATTAATTTCATTCTAATCTTTTAGTAAAAGTTAATGGTAATAGTAACATGTATTAAAAAAAATTACTGAACTGAGATATGATAGTGTGAATGAATACGAAAGCCAGAAACATAAACGCACTAAATAATTCTGTACAATTGAGGTGCATGTGAAGAGAAAGTTTGTTTTTGCACATGCGCTCTTCAAACAAGAATGGATTCATGCCGCTAATTCATTTTAATGAAAGTGTGTCTTTTATATACGTGTAATTACACTCCTCAAACAAAAGGGAAAAATTTCACTGGCGAGATCTTTTTTGGAGGGGGAGGGGGGAGTGGAAGAGTAAAATTTTTTTTGTTGGTTTAAAGGAAAAATTATAGTTGAACATTTCGAAATATATTATTGTTTTTAGCTTAAATAATTTTTTCTTAATATGTGACTTAAAATGCTTTCAAATTAAATTTTAAATTGTTCTTTACATACAGATAATTTAATTAACATTAATTTTTTTTATTAAAATAAATTTTTATTTATTCACAATATATGTATATAAAAAAGTGAAATACTACATAATAATAAAATGGAAGCAACAATAGTTTGTAATTTTTAAGAATACGAAAAATGACCGTTAAATAATTATTAACAAGAATGCAAGTTTTAAAAATTAAGTTAATGAGATACTTGACAATGTGTGCGTTGTCGACAAATTCACCGTAGGCTGGTATATAATTAGTAAGGCAAGTTAAATGCAATCATCTAAATGAGCATCCGTTAATTGTAACCTACACTTGAGACCTCATTAATTTCATGTCTGAAAAAAGCAGATTCGCATGAATAAGTGGATCCGAAACAAGAGGATATGTTTCAAAACTGACGAGAAATTTCCTTCATTTTGTTCAACTTTCAGTGTTAGGTTATACTACATTTCATTGGTTTGATTTTGTAATTCTGTTTCATCCAAGCCGAAACAGTCTGTCGTCTTTCCAACTATTAGCTCAGTGTCAACATCATAGAAAGAAGAGTGTAAAAAAACTGCAATAGGTTCAATACCGTTAAAATCTGAAAATCTCCTTCTGAATTCTACTCGTATGTTTATTTCTTCCAAAGCAGATATATAATTTTCAACATGACTTAATTTTGTTGCATCGTTATTAATTTCTTCTTTCAGTTTAGGAAAATCTTTGAAGTCTCCGTTTTTAACTTGATTTAGCCACAATTCTAATTAATTTTTGAAAGATTTTGCAGAAGTAATCATGTCTGAAATAATTTTTTTTCTTGAAGGTTGAAATCAAGTTCACTTAACTTTGCAGTAATGTCTATCATGAATGTTAACTCTAAAAGCCAGGTTTTGTCATTTAATTATGATGCGTAGCCGTCTTCTTCACCTTCCGTGAATTCCTTTATTTAATGTAGCAACTCTCGAAAATGTTGGAGTACTCTCTGCTTCTGCTGTGCCACCTAACCTGTGTATGTAGAAGTAGGTCTCCATACTGTGCAATCCATTTCTTCAAGGAGAGCGTTGAACAATCTCCTTCCTCTAATTGAGTTTATTATCTTCCTTACCACTCCCATCACACTTTAAAATTCAAGATTTTACCGCTGAATGCTTGATGATGTATCGTACAATGATATGAAATGAAAGGTGTAAAATCCGGATCTCTCCCACGCATTGCAAGAAAAACCTTTTCACGACCGACCATAGTAGATGCTCCATCATTCGTCATACATATAAGTTTTTTCAAAGGCAGGTTCTCAGAAATTGCAAAATTTTTAAACACTATAAATATCTACACGTCTGATTTTCTCTTTTAATGGAATCATCTTCATTAGCTCTTCTTTAACGCTACAATCTTGAAAAACTACACGACAAAACATACTAACTTGAGTAGTATCATTTATGTCACTCGGTTCCATATCAAGTTTGTGTTGTGAAACAACAGTTACCATGATTTCTAATAGTCTAGTTGCGGAATTTTTCGATAACTGCAAGTCTTTGATGGCATTCATAATTTCAGATTTGTTTTTAAAATTTTCAAACAGTGAATTAGTCGTCTCAATAAATGCCTTTTTTTATGATTTCTCCATCTGTAGAAGGTTTCTTTTTCTCAACTAGAATACAACTAACACGAAATGAAGCTGCAGTAGTAGATCAGATTTGCTGAAAACTTTTCAAACAGAGATTGTTAAATTTGTAGTTTTGATTGAAGTTCTTTACCTTTAACTTTGCTCAAGTCAAAATTCAAAAGAAAATCTTGCTCATAATTCTTATGAAAACTTTTCAAATGCCTTTCTAAATCACTTCCCTTAGGTATGGATATGTTTGCATCGCAAATAAGGCAAATGTATAGACTTAAATTTTTTCAGCCTGCGATGTTTGCTAAATGTTATGAAAACAGAAAAAATATTCAACATCCGAGCAAAAATTATAAACGATTTTATACTAATTAATGTTTGATCTAAGACTTAGAGTGTGGTTAGCAACTCCCTTCTCTAAATGATGATGCAGCATACATGAACTACAAAAATAGCTCCCCAACTATATCTCACGTGATGTAGGAAAGCTTGATAAAAGGTGGATACTTAATCCGTTCAATGGAAGGGTGGTAGAGTCCACTGAACATTCAGGAAATCTACACGATAAATTGACTGAAATTTTTCCTGACAAGACCTTATAGTTGTCACTCCCGTCAGAAGGCTTACGTACATTTCAGATAGCAGGAAAGGTGAGTACCCGGAACTGGTGTCTGAAGCATTGAAAGTTTTAATTCCATTTGCAACCTCATACTTATGCGAATTGGATTTCTCATTCGTGGTTCCACTTAAAGCAAATCAATAAAAGTGACTATGTGTTACTTTGTGTTTAGTCTATTCAACCGAGTATAATGAGATTAACAAATGCAACACAGGAAAAAATATCTCGCTGAAAGACGACTAACAGAAAATAATTTCAACTGTAAAACTGTAACATACACGAAGTTTTTACTTTAAAAAAAATATTTTTTCTGATTTTACATATCTCTAACTTTTACTGGAAAAATAAACTTCGATTTTCCATGTAGGCTAGTTTCTTTGCTTAGTGCTAAGCAATGCGAACCCCATGTTGAGAAACACTACCCTTGAGGATATCCAATACAGTATTTTCAACGCTTCTTTTTTATGGCTAGGAGCAATTAGGAAGAGGAAATATGACAATTATTATGACATATTCAAAATCCCAAGCAGACCTTGATAGGTTATATTAAAGTATCATACTTATTGGTATGCAATTAATAAATGTAGGAAGTGAAATTAATTGTACATTGCACTGTACATACACTCAATATGCAAAAGTAGTACGCAACAGTAATTTTACTATTAGCAAAGTACCAATTCGCTTCAGTAGTATAAAATAATTCAAGGTGTCTGAGAAATAATGCTTAAAAAAATAATTAGTCTTTTTTACTAATAAATATATACACACTATATTATATGACTGTTTACATTTCGAAACTTCAAATTTAAAATACTTCCACAGGATGACCATAATTCATCGCTACATTATGTATTCGACTCAAACTTTGGAGCATTAGCAAGATGCTCTTGTGAAATGGATCCAATAAGCTCCGATTCTTTGATGGAGTTCTGCCAGATACATGGGTTTGTCATGACATGATACACAAGTGTTTTAACATAATCCTATAGCTAAAAATTCCAAAGGGGTTAAGTCGGATGATCGAAGTGGCCTGTCTACTGCTGAAACGTACGAGCATGAATGGGATTAACAAAAAGCTAACGTTTGGTGTGCTATGTCAAGTAACTACATAATCAACTCATTTTTCTTTGACGACTGTACCGTGACTGAAGCAAATTATCTTAATATACTGCAAACATTTTTTTTCTTCCCAATTAGGGGCTACTGGAGTTGACATGAAGAGTCATTTTTCAACAAGAGGGGCCAGTGCTACAGTAGACGCAACCTTTCCTCAGCGGTGGATAGGTTGTGGTGGACCGATAGCATGGCCACCTCCATCACCTGACTTAATTAACTCCTCTGTATTTTTGTCTATGGGGGTATATTAAAACACTTGTGCATTTTGACAAACCCAGTATCCTGCCAGAACTCCGTCCAAGGAACAAAGGTTACTGAACCCATTCCACAAAAGGATCTTGCTAATACTCAATGGAGTTCGAGAAAACTAAATAAAAAGTAACTATTTCAGAGATGCAGGAAACTTTGTGATAGGAGAAACTATAACAGTAGTAGTCAAAACACGTCATAACAAGTGTTGGAAGTGTTCCCTGCTACGTTCAATGCACAAGCTTGCAAAGCGAAGCATGTTGCTGGACACACTGAACACCTCTGGCTGAATGTTGGCAATAATGTTGGTAATGTTTTGTTGCAACTCTTCCCGAGTGTGGGGATTGTTCGCATATGCCTGGTCTTAATGTAGCTCCACAAGAAGTAGTAATCTGTCGGTGATAAATCAGATGAGCGTGGAGGTCATAATCGCTTAGAAATTATACACTCACCAAAAATTAATTCCAACTCTGTCATTGCCTGACGAGACGCATGTTTTGTTGCACCGTCTTGTTGGAACCAGCCAGTGTGGATTTTATTCCATGACAGGCACCCCAAGAACTCGTGTATGATATCAGTATAACTCTACGAGGTAATTATATTGTGGAAGAAGAAGGGTCCCACAATCCGACATCTCGAAATGGCACACGACACTTCCATCTTTTTGAGATGAAGGAGGGTTCCATGAATGGTGTGTGGGTTATCTGTGAACCGTATACGCGTGTTTTGTGCTTTCACACAGCGGTAAGGTGAAACCATGCCTCATTCGAAAAAACACGCAACATTTGAGATGTTAGGCTAGGTTGCTGAAGAAACCACTGACAATATAATACGCGTGCCGCCTTTCACTGTCTGGTGTGACCAGTTCCTGCATCACATGCACCTTATATGGGTACAACTTCAATTGTTTCACTCTGTCATATGACCTAAGAGGTTGCGGAGGTAAAAGAAATACATACATACATACATACATACACACGTACATTATCTAAAAACTCATTTCCTATGGAGTGAACATGATGCTTGCATTCGGAACCAAAAACATTGAAACCAATTAATTACACACGAATATATATATATATATATATATATATATATATATATATATATACACACACACACAGGGTGATTCAAAAGTCAGGTTACATAGGAAATATTGTATTATGTAATGATACAGGGGAATAGTCACATCACATGTTCGATATGGCCACCGTTAACGGCAATGCACTTGTGCAGCCAGCTAGGAATATCACATCAATGCGCGCTCCTCCTTCGATAACATCTCATAACTCATTTACCTGCAAAGAAACAGAAAAGCCCTATGTAACCTGACTTTTGAATCACTCTGTGTGTGTGTGTATATATATATATATAATATACAGGGCTATTCAAAATGATTCACCTGATTTCAAATGAGAATATTTTTTAATGTTACAAATACAGAGTGATTTGTGATACATCAACCAAAAAAAAACTGTCCAAATTTTGTCTCTCACCTCATAAATGCTCTATGTGACTTTCCCTAGTTACACGAGCAACGTCGACACGATAGTCGAATTCCTCCCATACTCGCTCCAGCATGTCCGTTGTCACTGACTCTACGGCAGTAACAATGCGAGTTCGGAGCTCATCCAAAGATGTGGGCAACGGTGGCACGTACACAGTATCCTTAACGTACCCCCAAAGGAAGAAGTCGCACGGTGTAAGATCCGGCGACCGATTTACAGCTCGAAAATTGCAACACACAAAACGCCTTCTGCTGTGCGGACGCCATTTTCACACTGACTGTTTGTTGCTAGGCTAGGCCACGGCGTGACTTTGGAGCCCTCTCGCGGTGATCTTGTAAAACTCGGAGATTTCCTCTTTCATGTGGTGTATGCCCAGTTGATGCACGGTTGATAGGTACGGAAGTATTCTCAGTTGAAATTGGATGAATCAGTTTGAATAGCCCTGTGTATATATATATACTAGGGGTTAAAACCGGTATTGAAATACCGGTATTAATACCGGTATTGAAGAAATACAATAATACGATACCGATATTACAGGTTTTCGGTATTGACAAAAATTGCTATTGTAAAATTTAGGCAATTTAGTCCTCCGATAAGACTGAAGTGGAAGCAGATTCATTACTGAGTGAATACATGCAAGAAATGGACAAACTAGGAAAAGTGCCATCTAAAAAAAATTCCATTGATTTTGATGTTACTAATGAATTTAAAAGCTTGGAAGTTACTTTACAGAGAAGTGAGAATTTAGAGAAGCTGTACAAGGCACTGCTTTCAATTAAACCTACAAGTGCAGAATCAGAAGAGCCTTTTCTGCTGCAGGCCTATTTCTGACGAAACTGAGATCAAGTCTATCTGAACAATCCCTAGATGCTCTTTGTTTCCTCAAAGCATACTTTCAAAATCAAACTAAGAATAAATATTTAGATACTAATAATTTCTATCTACCCCAGTAGTTGATAATAATATGCTAAAAAAAAATTCAAATAATATTTTTATTACAATTTAGTAATTTACTGTATAAACTTTTTCGAATAGAATGCCATCTATTTGGAGTTGGGTCATTAATTTATAGTAAATATGGTGAGTACTGCAAGTCCCTCAGACTTGTGGAGGGTTGGTAGGGTGGCACCATAATAAATCAAAATAAATTATTTTTTCATAATACCGGTATCAATACCGGGATTAGCATAATTGCCTCCAAATACCGGTATTGAAAATTTTCGGTATTATGCAAGCACTAATATATACACACAATTATATGGAATAAGAAATCAGTCAATAAGGTATCAATTCTCAGCAAAGGTTAAGGTGGTACTGATTCACTTACTATTACTGCTATACATAATCTAGAATCTAGAGTATGTATAGAACTACAACCTCGCACGCACTAGACAGATTGATTCATCTCGTGGCTTGTCAACCACTTATATACTCGTGGTGCGTTTCTCGAATGTTCTAGAAGACGCTATGACGGCACTTCTGATCTGGAAACATTTATAGGCAGTAGTTTTTAATAAATTTTAATTGAGTCAATTTTAATGAAAATTACTTACATATGTAATATGAAATATGACATTTTATGAAAAATCTGTACGTGATGGCGAACAGTGAATATTATTTTTGGAATCAGAGTGCAAAAATTACTATATAAGTGATAAATATAAGTGCTTTGGTTTATCCTCTTCCAGTGAATAGTCCAATTCATTCTCCTTTCACTTAACGCTCATCCTTAGTTTGTTTTATAGGTAGGAAATAAAAACCACTTTAAACTGTTATTTTCTGATACTTCAACCTTATTACAGACTTCTTTCGTTTACGCCAGTGTTTTCCACTAAGTTTTTTAAGGGGAGCCACTTCTTCAGAACATACACACTGAGAGAGCCGCACACACACACACACACACACACACACACACATATGCTGTTCTTTTGTGATGACGATCCTATATAAATTGAATCTATCCAAATTTCTCTCTCTCTCATTCCATGCATCAAGAACCACGTAATGAGTACCACTGGTCTACGCAAACAGTATGTACGAGTATAATGCTGCACCGCAAATTTTAGCCAATCCGGAAACTTTATTACACTTACCCACCACGCGAAATGAGGCCAGGTATGGTACCAATAAGCCGTCTCGAAAAAGGATTCCTACCCACCACATTACGCTCCAGCATCCTTAACTGATTCGGTAACACAAGTCGGTAAGCAAAGTAAAGTCAGTGAGGTCGGGGTTCGACTCCCGATGGTGCTAGTGGTAATAATCCTGGTGTTACCAAAATGGGACGCATAAGTTGGCCTGAGCGCTGTGCCAACTTATGGCCCTCCTGTCTAATTATTTTATTATTAACACAGTTCATATGGCTTTAAGCATGTAATGAATGTGGTATGAGACCCCTGCGTAGATCAAGTTATAAGGATTTATTACTAACGTTATCGTGTGTTCCATTTCACTAAAACCTAAGGGAGCCCAGTAAAGCCTGAAGCTTAAGGGCCAAATTAACTAAATAGTCCAATTGACAATTACTTATTTTCTATTAAAATTATTTCAACAACAAAATTTGTAAAATTGTAATATTTATTCCAGAAATAAATAACACTGGTATGCAACGTATCTGGTGTTTCAACATACGTAACTGGTTTTTATCAATTCAGGTATGGGTGGTATATAGACATACACCCAATTATGCAATATATGTGTACAATATATATATAAAAAATGATTTAGTCATTATATTTACATGCAGGTGCAGATACCATATATATATATATATATATATCAGAGCTGGGCACCGCAAACTCAAAATCACTTCCGCAATCGCAAATCCGCAAACTCAAACCTTACCTTCCGCAACCGCAAATCCGCAAACTGCTTGCCATTTTTTGTGCCGCAAACGCAAATCCGCAAACGCAAACCATATTTCCAATTTTTACAGTGCTGGGCACTGCACTTCCGCAAACACTTCCGCAAACCGCAAATTCCGCAATCGCAATTTTAACTATAAAAAGTATCCAAAACATTAAAGAGGTATAAAAAGTTTTTATATCTTTTTAATGTTTAATGTTTTAGCCTTGTTTTTATTAAAAACAAGGCTAAATAATTTATTACAATAAATCACTATTGTAGAAGAAATAAAAATACTACATATATTGATATATTATATTGAACAAAAACACCTCCTGCAAGTAAATAGTAAATAAATTAAATAATAAATTTAATCATTTGAATTTCATAAATTTTGAGACTTAGACACGTTAGAGAAGACTGTACTGTAACTGTAGTAACTGTACACACATTACATTACACAAGTTAAATTAAGTTAACACTGTGACTGTACACAACTTGAACTCACTGTACAACTCAACCCCTCTAGCCTCTACAAGTGTACGCCTCTGGCTTTGTCAACAAGTTCAGTCGTCCTCCTCCAGTAACTGAGCCAAATCCAGTTTTAATAAGTCCATGTTCCCCTTCATAAACACGAGACGTTCGAAGTTGTCAGAGGTCAGGCTGGCCCTTTTGGGAAATTTGCGGAAAGATTTGCGTTTGCGGTCTTAGTTCCGCAACGCAAATTCACTAATTTGCGATGACTTTGCCGCAAACGCAAATCCGCAAACGAAAAACATACTTCCGCAATTGCGGAATTTGCGGTTTGCGGAAGTGTTTGCGGAAGTGCCCAATTTTTAAATAATTCAACACCAAACATCAACAATTCCGGAGTCTCGATCGACACACGTCAATTAATTTCCAGCCAACATTAATCTTCCACTTCTGCTCCCTCTGACGCCCCTCTCTAAACCACCATTATATTGTATTTTTCATACACATGTGTACTAACATATTCACAATAACGCAAACAGAATGCCGCAGTTAACGTATGACACACACATACATCAAAGTGGATCGCCAACTTCAGATAAAGGTGTGCGGACGTGCACGGTACGTGCGGACGAGTCTACTTAATAATGAAAGTTATTTTATATGAACGACAATATTTCATTGTAAGATTTTAAAAAGTTATACAAATTCATTAAAAAAGCGGTTTAAAATCATCACAAAAACAACAAAAACAAATACGGGTCCTTAATAACAAATACATCACAAATTAAACAATGAAACTGATTTTTTTCCTTTAATCTTCTTCTTCCTGCTTCCTTTTTTTTCTTCTTCTTCCTCCTCCTGCTTCCTTTTTTTTCTTCTTCTTCCTCCTCCTGCTTCTTCCTGCTTCCTCCTCCTATGAATTACTCAATCGTTCGCTTTCAGATACTTCCCACCCAAGACTACCTCTACATCAGTTTCTCTTTCCATGCCTACCACACCTTAATATTCTCACCATTTCCTGCTTTTGTCCCCTTAACTCCGTCCATGAAAGGCCCCTCTCTTAACACCTTACCCATCCCCCAAAAGAACCCTCCCACATCTAAATCGTTCCGTAAAAAAAAAAAAACTTAAATGGATCAGTTAAATGGTCTTTTTTGATAACATAAAACTTCACTTTTGAAATTTAAATTTTTATTTTTTTTTGTTGAAGAGAAATGAAAGATAAAAATAAAATTAAAAATATGCCGAAAATACTTTGCAAAATAAGGCGCAGTGCGAAAAGTTTAGAGAAAAGTTAAAATTTATAAAAATCTAAAGAGCTTTTAATCAAGAAGATTATATATATATATGTGTGTACACACACACACACACACACACACACACACTATATAAAGGGTTTCAACAAATGAAGGATACACTCATCAAGTAATTTGGGGGAATTGAACCCTAGACAATGTCGATATGTGCAGCGTTTGTAGCTCGACATACATGTAATCGGTATTCTGCCCCTCATCAAGTGCTTGTCAGCATGTCAGGGGTGA